>CM054939.1:25201593-25576593 GCA_029168755.2 Tillandsia fasciculata | reverse complement strand
GCGAGGCAAAGCCCAAGCTCATATGAGGACCATGCAATCGAATTCACAGACGATTTGTGGTCAGTGAAAACATGGACTTGGGTCCACTGGGCTGGCGAAGCACCCTGCTTCCATATGATTACTTTGCCATCGTAGCTGCAGGAGGCGAGGATTGAGCCAAACTTCGGATGAGCCCAGGCAAGCCGCCACACAGGCCCGTGATGGCCTGTTAGGGTTGCGAGGAGTTGAGATGAGTCGTCTGAGATGGTGAAGATTTTAACTGTGGAGTCAGAGCTGGCAGTGGCAAGGCGCTTGCCATAGTAGTCAATAACTGCGTCATGGACCATGTCCTGGTGGCCAGTCTCTATCTGTTGGGCAGACATCGTTATAAACTGATCGGGATTTTCAGCTCTGTGGTCTCTGATTGCCTGTTTCCTGTGTATGGGCACTTGGTCAAACATCGAATGGGCGGTTTCTAAAGATAAGATCTTAAGTTTCATAGAAAGACAGTGGATGAAGCAAACAAAGAATTCCACCTAAATTAACAGGCAGATCAACGGAGACGGTAGATTCAGCATAAATTCTTAAATAATGACAATCTTCTAGTATATCTCTCTGCCTACTCATGGGAATTTGTATCAAACGCCAGAGGGAAAGTTTCTATAAAAAAGACATGGTTTTCGCAATACATAAAATGACCAAACCATAAAACACCATATGCAAATTTCTGTGAGATGCATAAAAGCCGTAGTTTACCATGAATTTCCCATGTGATAAGGCAAAGATCTATCTATTGGGAAGATATCTTTACGAACTGATTTACAGTTTCAGCTCTACGGTTTATCCATTGGCCTTTTCTCCAGTTCACGGGCATTTTATCAAAAACCAAAGATGCACTTTGTACAAGTAAAAATGCAAGGAACGATAAGTTAATTTGTTAATATCTCATATAACTGATTATAAACCTGGATTTAGCATCAAACTTCTTAGCATACTAAGGCGGCGATCGATCTATATCTCGATCTGGTGGTCTTCAAATCGTTTCAACGAATCGCTCGCCCAAAAAAGCCACCACCCAGGATCTAATCTCACGAATTAGGGTTCAAACTGAAGGCTTCGTTAATCAATAATTTAGCAAAAGCACAACTTTTAAAATTCTAATAGGTTTCGAGCGATCGAAAGAGAAGAAAATAGCGGAGTCCATTTGGTCAGCCGATCTTGAAACAAGACACAAAGATCATCGCTTTAAGGTTTGAATTTAACTAGGCAAAACCCCAGAAAGAGGCCGAATCATTCGCGATCCGGATCCAGGATAGAGACGGAAAGAGCAAACCCTAGAAATCTCGACGA
Organism: Tillandsia fasciculata; assembly: GCA_029168755.2. Lineage (NCBI taxonomy): Eukaryota > Viridiplantae > Streptophyta > Magnoliopsida > Poales > Bromeliaceae > Tillandsia > Tillandsia fasciculata. The sequence continues at coordinate 25,575,264 of CM054939.1, read as the reverse complement.
ATAGAGAGAGAGAGAGAGAGAGATCTATAGAGAGAGAGAGAGAGAGAGAGAGAGAGAGAGAGAGAGAGAGAGAGGTACCTGTGGAGATCTCCTTGCTGATGAATCTGATGCTCGGATCAAAGACGATGATAGCAATTTCGCTCTCTCTTCTTCTTCCTCCTAAAAAGGGACCCAAAATGAAACGCGCTCCTTTCACCTCCCGTTTTTTTTTTTTTTTTCCTTTTTTTTCTTTTTTTTTTTTTTCGGTTATTAGTTAAAAAAAAAAAAAAAAAAAAAAAAAAAAAACTTCTTGCACATCAAAATAATAATAATAATAATAATTATATGTACATTTATATTTCATCTATTTTAAAATATAATATAATAAATTTTATTAATTATTTTAAAATAATTAAAAAAAAATCTTTCATAAAAGTATAAATAAAGTGTATATTGTGCATGTTAATATTACGTTAACTGTAGGTAAATTTTGAATGTACGGATAGCATTGCTAGTTAGTTAAACTGTTTGACAGCTAATTTCTCATGTTAGTTCCCCATCATTTTATTTCTTGCACCGAGGTTCCTGATGTTTATTTAGTTGCCTAAACAAATATTTTCCGTTAAAATTTTTGTGGTTATTTCGTAACCTTTTTACAAAATAATTTTTTTAAAAAAAAAGTAAAGTTTATCAAAAAATTTTATCAAAATTTTAGTTGGCAAACTAATTCTTTCTAATTGAGAAAATTCTATTATTATCCAAAATTCAAAATAAAACTATTCAAATCATAATTAAACATAATGTATCTGTCTTGATAATATATCAAAAATTACTTTCAATTGTATCAATTTTTAATTTTAGTTGGCAAACATCGTGTTATAGTATTTATTATCTTATTTAATAAGCTTTCTAGTAAAAAAATTTAATAGAAATTATAAATACGACATAGAAAATTTGATTGCACAAAATAAAAAACTTAAAATTCTATCCCATGCACTCTCACAAAATAACAATATTCGTAGTAGTAGTAGTAGTAGGATGCATGCAAAAGAACTCCGGAGACACAAGTGATTAGATAGATAACAATCTTACTATAATTTTTTCCTTTCGGTACCGATATAGGCCGGAAGATTAATAAGTTAAATTAGATAAGTTCAATAAGTTAAGTAAGGTTATGATCCATAATAATCCTAACGATAAAAAGCTTAACAATAAATCAAATGACTAGATGAATTAAGTCCGATTAAGATCCATAAGCATTATATTTATACGCTTTAAGTGAATTAATTATATATTTTAGAAAAATACTAGATGTACACCCCAAATGGAATGTACATCTTACACCTCATCCATTCTAGGTTTACACCTCACCCATCATAGGTTGAGCTGAATTTCAGTGGTCACTTCGAAGTGACGAGTGGATAAATATCTATTCTAGGATGGGCTAGGTGTAGGATGTACACCCCATTTGGGGTGTACATGTAGCATAGCTCATATTTTTAATAGCTCGAGCATTATAAATTAATGATTAGTACCAATAATATAACAAAAAGTTTCAAAAATTTTAAATTAGTTTTAATTTTTTTTTTTTATATTTATTTCCGTGACCGACTTAAAGTTGCCACTACAATTTTAAAGTACTAAAGTACAGGTGGAGGTTAGATCTCAAACGCTTGAAATTTTTTTGGACTGTTTATGGTATTTAGACATCGCAATATCAAATTAAGCCTAAATTTTAAATGTTGCTTCGTGTGGGATTGAGTGTGTAGCTAATAGAAATACTTACAGGAAAAAAGAAAAAAAAAAAAAGATTATAAAATTAAAATATTAAATAAGTGGATTATGTGCATTAGGTTTTAATCAACTTTAACACGATGGTGTATTTATGTTCATTTGCCTTTATTCTTTTTAACTATTATTTAAGAACTCCTGCCATCATTTTATTTTATTTTGTAGAATAATTTTCTCCACATTCTCTTATGTAGTAGTCGGGTATGTAATGATAAAACAAACGGAATAAACTAATTCCAGTCAATATTCACTTCGATTGGATTGAGCTAAATTAATTATTCTGAACTCAATGAACTCTATCGAAATCGAAATTAGAAGGGAAAAAAAAAAAAAAAAAATCAATGAAATCTGCAAAGCTTTGATTCCAAACACCTTGTAGAAACAGCCACAAGTACAGCATGAGTGAAAGTTAAAAATAAATAAATAAATAAATAAATAAATAAATAAATAAAGAGCATAAAAGATTGGTATCAAATATATATATATATATATATATATAGAGAGAGAGAGAGAGAGAGAGAGAGAGAGAGAGAGAGAGAGAGAGAGCAAAGTACTTGAACAAAGGTTTTTCCATTATTTGTTATTTTCATGTATTTACCGTCTAAGACAGTTCACATCAGCACCGCCAACATATGCTTCCGATTGAAATTAAATTATTATTATTATTTTCAAAATATATAATACAGGTCAATATCTAAATTTAAGGATGGGATTAAAATTAAGCTTGAATTCACCAATAAAATTGAAGGTCTGAAGACGAAACTGAAATCACAAATTTTGCTCATAGAGTAGTGAAGCTGGATGCGCACAAGACAGCTGGTATTGGCAGTTAGAGGAGGAAAGGGAGGGAGTGGAGGGGGAGCAGCAGTCATCTTGCCAGTTAGTGGTATAATTCATCCCCGCACCTTGAAACCTTTTATTTGGTGCGTTTCTTTGTATAATATTCTGCAATTTCTCTCTCTGTGACATGCTACCACGTTTTCAATTTTATGTTTTTTTTAAATGATTCACTGAAAAGTTACAGCATTCTATCACAATCAACTTACATGGTAGGACCCTACCTTATTTCCAACTTATCTGAATATCTGTATTACACAGCAACCAGACCCAACCCAGCAAAATCTCTAACTCAACCAATTAGAGAGAGAGAGAGAGAGAGAGAGAGAGAGAGAGAGAGAGATTATGCACCTCGTGATAATCATAGCAAAGCTAGAGTTTGAGAAAAGAAGCATGGCTAAATAAAAATATCACAGCATGCTTGAATCAAGAAACATCAAAACGAACGAAAAACTTACGTTTTGAGTGGCATCAAGGTAATAGCACCTAAGAAAATTTTAATATATATATATATATATATACATACAGCAGATACTCTTCCAATCCCCAAAAGTACGATGCCACTGCTGTAATTGGCAAAAAGGAAAGAAATCCAAAAAAGGAACAAGTAGAACAAGAGAGTAGGACCTCTTTCTCAACAGGTTACGCATAACCAGTTCGACGCTTCATTTCATCCCACATTTACTACTATAACAATTCCCATGAACTTGTATTAACGAAATAAACAGCCATCTCACCACATGCCAAAACTCTAGAACTACTCTCGTCTTTTTTAAGTCCCTACAAAGTTCTGTTTCTCCTCCAAACAAAAGTTTTCGATATCTTACACAAGATCACCTATTGATAGTTTCACGAAACATAGAAATTTTAGGTACTAACAAAGACTCATACTCGATAGGAGCATACGAAAAGATTGGCACATGAATACCGCCAGAATACTAGTGATATACCATCTAAATCTAGAGAGGCATTTACAAAATACTAATGTAGAAATTTTACCTCCTAAATGTATTGTTGTGGGTCATAAAGAAGCGGTAGTCCGGATGGTCTACTTGCAATTGCCGAAGCCAATCATCGGCTGCTTGCAGTAGAGAGCTTGCCAGCTGGTGCTCATCGGTTCCGTTGGAAGTCCACATAGAACCTCTGAACTTGTACGAAGCCAGCCCGAATACAGGCAGTGATAGCTTCGTGGACATTTCCACAGAGCCGTTGACACTCCTAACCCTAGAGGGGCCGGTGGCTTCCAGGTTTGTAATGCTCGTATCTGCCAAAAGAAATCAAAAAACGTTAGTGGGCTTAAGAAAAGCATATCCATCATAATCTACTAGCCTACTGTTCTGATGCAACATTCGCATCACTGTTTTCAAGCATTTTCACCAAAGTGCCTGCTTGGGACAGCTTCTCATATTCTCTAAGGTCCTGTTTGGTTGTGGGATAAAGGAGGAATAACCCCTTTATCTCACAATTCTTTCCAAACAAGTGTAAAATTTATATAGGTTTAAATTAACCTTTGCTTAACGGGTTATCCTAGGATAACCCGTTAAGCGTTATCCCATCCCCCGGAATAGGGTTTATCCCCTCCAAAATTAAGGGGGAGTAAATGGAATTTACTACTCTCACCCACTGCCCCTTCCCATCTCCTCAATAGAACCGTCGTCTTCATCCTCCTCTTCTTCCCCTCTCAGCTTCTCTCTCAACCTGGGATTTGCTTTTTTTTTTATTACTTGCAATATGAGGCTATGTGATTTTTATTTATTTCTTACTTAAGTTGAAATGAAGAATTGAGACTGTGGAACATGAAATTCTTTTTCTTATTATAGCTTTACTTTAAACTTGTGGCTATGTGAGGATTATATTTTTTTCTTGCTTTAGCATCAATTACAGTATGCGGCTATGTAAACATTTTTTCCACTGCTTTAGCTATAGTTCTAACCTGATGCTATGTGAACTCTGATTTTTTATATTTGCTGCTTAACTTCGAACCTGTAGCTATCTAAACTTGAATTTTTTTTTCTTTACTCTAGCTTATTTCCAATCTGAGACTATATGAATTTGAGGCTATATGATTTTCATTTATTTCTTACTTTTCTTTTATTTCTTCCAATCTGAGACTGTGATTTTTATTTATTTCTTACTTAACTTTGAACTTGAGGCTATGCGAAGATTATATTTTTCATTGTTATCTAAACTTTAAAATCTTATTATGCTTGAATAGAATGTAATTATAAGTGCAATCTACAATTTTATTGTTACTTACTCTTATATGGTCCACTCAATGTAATTTTATTTTTAAAACTTTGGTAAAGTTAAATGTTGGATTACATTATAAATTTGTTTACTAATTATTATTTACTAAAATATACTATAAAATATAAAATATTATTTTGTTTAGATAAAATATAATTTATTATTTATAATTAAATTGCTTCAAATTTACTATAATATTTAAATCAATTTTTCTATATACTAGGTAAGGACAAAGTGGGCATTTTTAAAAATTCTATCATCTTTTTTCACTATTCTCTACTATTCCATAATTTTAACCAAACACAATTTTATCTATTCCAGATAATATCAACTTTTAAACCAACGCAATTTAACTTTTATACTTGATTATTCCGGAATAGCAAGCAATCCCAGGTATAAAAAAATTTATACCTTTTAAATTTATACTCGAACCAAACGAGGCCTAAGAGAAGCAGAAGCCTGTTGTTCGGCATAGAAAAATTTTCAAGTTGGTTTGTCTCAACAGTTCTAATAGTTGATCGTCATTCCATTGAACTACACCTCTCTATATAGAACTAACTAGGATTTCAATCTATCATAACCATCAGTGAGCAATAAAAAGGAGATAAATAGTGAAACATACTTTTAGAAGGTGTAGCCAATGAATGAAATGTCAAGAAACAGGCATCCAGATCCTTCAATGTTGGTCCTGTGGGTATTCGGTATATGGGATACCTGCAATGGAATAAGCATCAGAAAGAAACCAAAAGAAGCGTACATTAGAAACAAGAGCAGTAAAAAGGGAATTATTTAAAAAGGGGGAAAAAAAGTGATCTGGATAAAAAAGATAACCATATGATAGATCAAAGATGAGAAACTTCTAAAATAAAACGGAGCATACCACGCAACAGACATCCAACTGTACGGTAGCAGGTCACAGCTTTTGTATGTCTTCAGGTCTGGAAATTTGCTTGCAAGAATTGATATCTGCAGCATATATATACACAATGAGCATCACCTTCAATATTTTACTTTGTTTGAAATAAATCACCTTGCAGATAATATTTGCCACTTGAGGCCCGTTTGGCCCAAGCCAGAGCTTCAGTGGAAATGTTGTTTCAGTGGAGCTGTTCACAAAAGCACCAACAACATTTTCATCAAAGTCCCAGCATCTGTTTTTAGGGCTCAAAAGCTTGATACAGCTTCCTGACATAGCAAAAGCCTCTGTATATTTTGTTTGTCAAATGCCAGGCTCCAGCTTCCTGTAATAGGGAAGTTGTTCCAAATGCTACGCCAACCAGACATTTGATCTCCTAAAAAGTCAGAAATAACTTGCCTTGTCAGCTAAAGGCTCTCGACCATAGGGTGGATCCCTCTCTAGATACTCGAATATAGGAAGTAATGGTGCGGTGAAAGCCCCACAATCATCACTCAAAAAGCCACCTTGGCCTATGGTGATCCCCATGGTTGCACCTCTTTCCCTCAGTCGATCAGCTTCACTCTCAGTGCTGCTTTCACTGCTAGTATCCATGTAAAGTTCCCCGTCACTTTCCTCCCCAGGTCGCCTTAAAATAAGCATGAGAGTTAAATTGAAAATGCTATCAACTTTATGAAACGCTATAATCATAAGATGGCACAATCATATGAAATCCTACGTTAGTAAATTCATCACACTATAATTTTGCAGAAAAATAGATAAACAAGGTATTCACATTCTTGTACAAGTTGAATGCTGACTTGTGACGTCTCAGAAAATTGGATAACACGATTTCTTAATAAATTGAGAATATTCCAGATTACCCTATAACAATAATTTCCCAAAATAAAGGCAATCATAATAAACAGCCGCGATGGTTAAAGATGAGGAAAAGCATAATATTGAATAATCTCTCTTCAACTCTATGTCTGCTTGTCAACAGTGTTCATATGATATGGTAAAAAGAACAACACACTTAACAGACTAAAGCTTCTTTACAATCCTCAGGAAATTAATATGCAAACAACTTAAAGTAAATGATGCTTTATTTAACTCTAATTGAATGGAAGCCCAGAACATTTTGCTTTGTCCACTACTGCCCTATTGATGCTTTTATATAACTAAATAAAGTCATTGCAGTGGATCTCCATGCTGTATTTCTCGAATCTCTAAAAAATATTAATGTGTAAGTTGCAGTTCCTTAAAACATCTTACTATAACTTAAAGTACTGCCACAAAAGGAACAGTCAAAATAATTGATACCTTATCCACACTTTCCATCACTCATCACCCAAAGTGAGGAAAAAAGTACTCTAGCTTTCCTCCTCTTCGATCTTACCTTACATGACAGGATACCATAGCAAAGTTCCCACATAGCTCTGAAGTCTGAACTCTATGAATAACTGCTCTCTCTCTGGCATACACACACTCAAATACAAATGCATTTGCATTTATTAATAGCATGCACTTACATTATTAACAACAAATAAAATATTGCCAAGATTAGTTTATTTGTAATTTTTTTCAGATAAACGTAACAGAAGGCCTGTGAGTTCTCTACACTTGGTTTTAGTAAGTACCAACTGCTAAGGTTTTGGACTGAAACACACTCCAAGCAACCAAATGATCAAGACGCTAACGGCCCTTCCACTAAGATATTCCAACACTATCAGATCCATTCTTATGTCCGTACCCATCTCGGTGGAAACTTTCTACAGAATTCAATTTTTGATTTCAGGTTTAATTTCGGCCAAACTTTCAGGTAATTTTGGCTTTAGGATCTCTTTCAACTATTTCAACCAAATTTTTTTAAAAGAATGGAGAAACTGAGTGGAGTTAAGAGAGTTCCTCTGACCCCACTATAGCAACAAGAAACAGATAAAATATGCTAAACACAGTCAAAGGAGCGAACAAACTACAAGAAGCACACCAAAGATAATAAAGAAACTTTATCTTACAAGTTCAGATGCTCAATATATCTCAGTAAAGCATATGATGTTGAGATGATTGCAAGTTGAAATAGAGCTAAATTACGAACTATGACTATAAATCTGTTCTATAGTGCAACATAGAACGCTTGGGTCATTTGGGTCATTGATCACACGCTTATGAAACTACAAGAACCAGATTGCTGCACACTGATAGAAAGTAGAAAACAAATATTATAAAAGGTGGAATCTTCCCGATCAAAATGATAGGTATCGAGAGAAATGCTGCAACCAACAATACTTTAAAAACAACTCTTTCCATGGAAGGACAAGAAAAGGATTGGCCGGTATTACATAAAAAGCATGTTAAAAGGTATGTAATAATAAGAAACCAAAGCTGCATTCTGACAACAGTTGAGATTATCGTATTCATCTAATACATACTTGTTTAGAATCAGATCAAATCAACTAAAACCAACAAAATAACAGCAAATATAGTTTAACTAGAAGCAAATAGCAGTTTTGATAAGAAAACGTACTGCCTTGATCTCGAAGAGGGCCTAGAGGGGTCAGCATATAGCTGAATCGCGGAGAGGTAGGGCACGTAATACTGAATCACGCGATCGCTACCATTCAACACGAGCGGCACCCCTGCGCCATACGCACTCCACTCCTTGAACGACTCCCAGAGATCTCCGAGGCAGAAGTGGGGTTTCAAATCCTCGCAACCCCTCCACCCCCTCACGATCGTCTACAACAAACACAAAACCCTAAACAAATGACCTAAAAAATCACGAAAATTGAAGTAAAAAAGAGCACAAAACGATCGAGGAACAGATCAAGGACCTTAGGGAAGTGTTGCGCGGGTACTACGGGCGTGGTGACCTCGAGGAACCGATCGAGATTCCCCGCAGGAGAGATCGGAACAGGCGAGGGCGAAGAGGAGGATGACGACGACGACGACGAAACCGAGGGTTTCGAAGAGGAATCGTCCGAATCGATCCGGCTCTCCGTCTCGGCGGGCGGGGACGGCCTCGGCTTCGGCCGCGACGATCTCTGAGGCGCCGCCGCAGCCTGCGGCGGCTGCTGCTGCTGGAGCTTCTTCTGCTGCTCGAGCTGCCTCCGCACGGGCGGAGACTTGTAGAAGCGGTCGACGTCGAGGCCACGGGCCGAGGAGGAGGCGACGCCGGAGCCGACCATCGCAGCGGCGGCGGAGGAGGAAGGGGTAGAGAGCTCGAGACGATCCGAGGATATGGTATCGGAGACGACAAAACCCTAGCGGTCGCTCCTAGGGGTCGATAATGGAGATCGGAAAAAAAAGGGTTTTGATCAGAGAGAGGGAGAGAGAGAGAGAGAGAGAGAGGAGAGAGAGAAAGACGCGTTGTTGATAGAAAATACGACTGAGGTTCTCCGCCTCCCGTTCGTTCGTTCCTTTTAGGGTGTATGACTATGGTGAATGGTGAATGATATTCATACACTTTATTTTGAAGTATGTGATACATATTTTATTTATTTAAAAAAAAAAATAAAATCTGATCATGGTTACTTTAGTATGACAAACAAAATTTATTTTATTTTTTGATGAATAAAATGTAATACGTAAATTTCATCCGAATGTACAAAAAAAAAAAATATTATGTTTCGTTTTATTGGTGAAAATGTATGGGTAGCCCCTCCACTATCCAAATATTAGAATTTGGAAACACTTGGATCCTTAAACTCTTGTATAATTCAGATTTAGGTCTTCCAATGTTACGGGAGGTGATTATATAATTCTCAAATTTTAATTTATTATTTTTTTAAAATAAAATTTTAAACTATGTTAATTAAATTTTATTAGATAAATTTAATAAGTGAATAAAGAGAGTGTATATTTCATTTAATAACATGTCAATAATTAAAAATTAACATCACTTGTATATTATTATTCAAGTAATTGAATCATTTAAAAATTTTGAGATAAAAATTAAAATGAGTTAAATTTTGATGACTAAAATGGCATCCACCTTATCAAAAATATAAGTTAACCTAAAGAAAAAAAAAAAAAAAAAAATACTACTGTGCAAATAAAGTTCTCACATCATACACTCTACTCTGTTTAAAGAGTATGAATTGTTTAAAAATAAAAATTACACTATAAAATCAGAATTTTTACTTAAAGTTGATAAAAAAATAATCAGAATATATACATATTATATACATTAAAAATGCAACTTAAAGCATATCATTTTACAAGACTAGCATTTTAAATTTTTTTTAAAAAAATTAATAATAAATAATTTTCAAGAAAAATATTCTTTATTTCAAGACTAGAATTTTAAATACCTTTTTAATTAGTCAATAAACAGGTAAAAAAAAAAAGAGACTAATTCAACTATATTTATAAGAAGCGTAGGAAATATCATGTTTACTTTTAAAAATGACGAGTCATGTAAAATTTTAGCAAATATTCAAAAGCTATTTCTACAATTTATCCAAAATTTTATTCTCAAATTCCAAAAATACCCACGAAGCTTACCCACGAGAGTAGGATTCTAGAAGGATCCCGAGATATGCCCGGGATATAGAATATTCCGGTCGTTCCATTCGCCGAGTCGATCGAACGGCCGTAATTGAAGTTCTCTTAGCCACGGACGGTCCAGATGAGAGCAATTGGATGACCGAACCATTTTTCCCATCCCGATTTAATGCAAATTTTAAATTACGGAATAGCCCTCACTAAGGGGCAAGGTGTCGCCCTTCGCGAAGTAGCAGATTGGTAAATTCACTGTATTGCCGCGTTGCTGGATATATGGTATTAATATCTCCGCTTTATTTAGCAGTGCAGCTGTGCTTACGTGGCGAGTAGTCCTTTGGCATAAAATTTGCAGGGAATGATCCGCTCCAAAGATGGTGCAAATTTTCATGCGACCATAGCACGCGGCGTGTTCGCATTGGTAGTATTAAATAATATAATCGCTATATCAAACAATTTATAAAAGTAGATAAGAGTAGATGATACAATTTGATGGAGTTAATACATGGATTATGCTAAGCCAGAGTAAATTAGTGTAGGATTCGAAATAAAATATTTAAGATAATAATATGTGTTAGTTCTATTATTATTTCATAATTTTACGTAAATTTATTAGTGATACAATTTTTATAATTTAAATTCGATTCTTATCTATTTCTAGAAGTGTTTGATAATTAAAAATTTACAGTTTTTACAGTAGCTCCAAGCAGTAATTAGAGTTTGATTTTGAGCCTGGAGACTTAAATGTAGTGATTTTAATGTTGATGAAAAATAAAAATAAAAAATTAGTGTAACATTTTTTTTTTTTTTTTTTCTGATAGTATCAAATAGCAATGTACTGATGATTTATGGGTCTGAAACCGGATTTCGGGTACAAACTCTCGCCCAATTAAGGTCCATTAAAAGCCCAAAACCCAATTGGGCCAAAGTTAGGCTCATCTCCCAATTGTAAATTATTTCCTGAGTGTCAAAAAGATCCGAAGGAATTAGCCAGTAGTTGTTGCATGTTGCATCATTCATTATTCTAGTTGATCATATTGTACGCAATTTATCACATAACTGTTCCACACTTGTTTGCAGTAAAATTTTCAGGGAAGTAGTCCATGGATTTTGCCAAGGTACTGAGTCAAAAAAAAAAAGCTTATGCAGATTTAGTTTCCATTCAAAATGACCAATAAAAATTTATTATTATTATTATGTTAATTTATAAAATAAAAGATGCATACGCAGAGAAAAAGATGGAGAAGAATTTGAAAGAGTAAGAAAAAAAGGAATAAAAATTAACGGTCAAAATTAAATTGATGCCGTTCCTTGTGATACGGCGGTTTTGGGGAGCCCCCCCACACGTGCATGTATCTTCCTCCTCACGGAAAATCTCATAGAAAAATATGTACTCGCACGTTGGCCGGTTGCTTCTACCTTCCTCAGCTGCTCTAAAATCATAAGGATTAGTTGATTACAATAACTTTGGAAGCTTATTTTTATGTTTTTTTTATCAGAGCCAAACTTATAATACAAACCCCTTTTACCGATGCAGTGAACGAGATGTACCTTCTTACAAGCATTCCAGCAATTGCTAGAATAGCTATTTATTTTCATCCAAATTAAAGGAAAAAAAAACTAAGTTTGAAGGAAAATAAAACCCAAACTCCAACGCGCGCGCCCTTTCTCTCTGTCTCTCTCTCTCTCTTTCCATCTCTATCCGTTGCTTCTTCCTCCCGAGAATTGAATTTGAGTGCGCTCGCCACATCTCCTCCTCTTTCAAGTCCACCGTTAACCCTCTCTCTTCTCTAGAATCTAGATCTCTCTCTCTTTCTCTCTCGTCCCATTGGGTGGCCATGGCGAAACCCCCAAATCTCCCACTCCACCGCCTCCTCCTCTTCTTCCTTCTCGTCGTCGTCTCCTCCTCAGCGGCGGCCGTGGTCGAGGACGACGGTGACCCGCCGTGCACCGTGTGCTCCTCTTGCCCCAACCCCTGCTTCGTTCCCCCTCCTCCTCCGCCACCCCCCACCGTCGACGCCCCCCCCTCCTATTGCCCTCCTCCTCCTCCACCTCCTCCTCCTCTCGTCCCGGTGGGCGAATTCTACTACTATTCGCCGCCTCCGCCGCCGCCGCCGCAGTGCGGGTGCCCCGAGGAGGAGGGGGCGCCTCCGCCTCCGCCTCCGCCGCTGGGGTCGGATGTGCCGTACAATCCGTTTTACTATTATACCCCTCCGCCTCCTGGGGAGTTCCTTGCATTGGCGTCGGCCCCGCAGATACAGCAGCAGCAGCCGCCGCTCTCGACCACGTTTCTTCTCTTATTCCTACTGCTGTTCGTCTCTGTATCCCTGCTCTTATAGCGCACAAATGTTTTTTTTAAAAAAACTTTTATATATCATAGCAGGATCTAATAGTTGAATTAGTCAAAATAATACATCTTAGTAAAAAAAAAAAAAATTAAAAGCACAAAATATTTAATGCTTTTATAAGCATATATATATATATATATATATATATATATATATATCTGCAATAATTAACATTAGGAATAATAACTGAATTTTAGTATTTTGACTTGTGATTTGAAATTAATGAATTATTATTGTTTGTGGGTTGGATCGTTACATTTAGTATTAGAGCCAATCACTAGTCAAAAATATGTGACGAATCTCGACTGAGCCTGAGTTTAGATGATAGTGCTAGTAAGACAAGTCTCACATCGCTGGGTCTCTACTGAGCCTGAGTTTAGATGATAGTGCTAATAAGACAAGTTTTACCTCGCTGGATAATTTTGGATTGTGCGTGTGATTGGATTGAGATCTAAACGGAAAGTCTGTAATACCCTAACAATTATGAAATAAAATTATAATTGAATATATAATAATAATAACTAAATCTTTAGATATTTTGAGCTGTAGTTTGAATATAACGAATTATTACTGCAAGTGAAAAAGTTGAGTTTATAAAGGGCATATGTGCAAATTTTTATGAGCAATGTTATCTCAAGGTGTATAATAATGTACATTCACTAATTATACTAGAATAGATGGATTATAAACCATGTACGTTCGGGCTAAAGAGGGAAATTACAACGCTGCTGCACACGCTGCAGCTGGGACCGAGCTTAATATCCATTATTATTACTAAATTTTAATTTAATTATAATTCAATAATAACAATTTTAGTTCATATTTTAAATGGATTATTTTGTTATTACACTGTTATTTCTTAAAAAAAATGCGCACATATGATGTTTAGTCCATTTTAGAGTGTCATTTTCTTTCAAAGAAAATATATAGTTAATTAATTAGTTTTCAAGCTATATTATCCGTACACTTATTACTAGTCCGTAGATATACTATCTCTTTGGCTCAAATGGGGCATTTTGATATTCCATTTAGTATTTCACTATTAATAAGAGAAGTTCTTGACACATAGTGACAGAGACCATCTCTCAGAGGCTGAAAGGAACATTGAGAGGCAACCATTAAACAATGAAATCAAAGTTGAGGGACTACAACAAAATTCTTAATACACGGTTACATTATACAATAGGAGCTGCTGCTGCTGCTTTGCTCACCACAAACCCAAAATACACTAACAACTCATCCAAAAACCCATTCATTTTTGTTCTTTTATAAATATATATATATATAGCTCTTTCTCAATCTCTCGAACATAAAACACTTGATTAATGATAACACTTTATAAGTGAAAAAGTAACTCTTAAGCATAGAGAAGGCCAGAGGATAGAGCCATTAACAAGACAGCAGCTTGCTCCTCCTCACCCATCTTCCTCTTCTTGTACACCATCGACCTCTTCTTCAACAACACCTTCCCCCCAAACCCTAGCATCCGAATCTCAAAGCCCACGCGACCCTTCCTCCCCCTCTTCTCCTCCACCCTTTCCCTTTCCCTTTCCCTCTCCCTTTCTCCTCCCTCCTTCACTCCCCAAACCTCTCTCCTCTTCTTGCTGTATCGGATCCCGCACGCATTACACAACGACTGCAGCAGCAACAACAACAACAACAGATCGAATCAGATCAGATCAGATCGAATCAGAAAATGTCGGAAATTATCAAAAACCCTAATTTTCCAAATCGATTCTGAGATCGATCAAATTCGCACCTTTGGGCCCGAGGGGCCGCCTCGCCATAGAGGGGTTTTGGTCGTGCGACAGTCGGCGCAGACTCTGAGCTCCGTCGCCGACTCCTCACTACTCGGATCTGTAGATCCCGGACCCTGAAATCGAAGCGAGATTAGTCGATTGACGAGGAAAAGAGCGAGATTAAGGATCGATTAAGGGAGGGAAAAAGTAGATCGACCCGACTCACCTTTTCGCACGACGGATCCATTTCCAGCATCAAAACCCCGCCTTGCTGATCCGATTGAGTAAAGCCCAAATAGTGATCTCCAAAGCACTGATCAAAGATGAGATCTTTTCGGGAGTCAGTTTATGGGGGGAGACAGAAAGAGGAAGAGAGAGATTAAGGGATTAGGGGATTAGGGGATTAGGGTTAGCAGTAGAGTTTGATCTCTCTATTGATAGTGATACGCGGATCTGAAAAAGAAGGATCTGAGATTTGAAAAAGGAAGGAAAGAAGAGGGAGGAGAGTATATAGAGAGGGTTATAGAGAGTGAGAATGAGGGGGAAAGGGATTCGGAGCGTTTGTTTGTAGAGAAATATTTTAGATCTGAGAGAGAGAGAAAGAGAGAAAGAGAGGGAGAGGGAGCAGAGTGGAGGGAAACAGAAAACGGTGGAGGGAAAAGAGGAGATGGAAAAATGTTAGTATTATATGCAGAGTTAAAGAGAAAGAGAGATATTAATGAAATAAATTAAGGGGATAAATGGTATTAATTAATAAGCATAGCTGCTAATGCTAAAATAATCTAAACATATTTGTTCACATGATTTTTTTTTTTTTTTTTTTTTTTTTGGTGTTGCATTTTAAAATTGAGATTTTTATTTCGTATGAATAATTTTATTTTTTAAAAAAATATATATATATTTAGAAAGATTTAGCTTTTCTTTCCTAAACAGAAAATCTATTTATTAGTCAGTAAAAAAATAATAGCAAAATTTGATTAATAAGATAAATAATTTCAAAAATATAAATTCAAAGTTTATGCGACTGTGAGATCACGCTTTGTTTATCGTCTGGTGCGGGCACAAGTTACGTATCAACCGACATAGAGAACCGAGTAATTACTATCTGATACGCTGAACGAGACATAACACCAAACATTATTTTAAGATGACGTGGCGCTCTAATCTTAGCGCACTTACTTAGTGAGCCAATGTCAAATAATATAAAAAAAAATTTGCTGTTTTATGCTCTGTAGCTGATTTGTTGTTTGTGAGTGATTTGTTGTTTGTGAGGGGGGAGTGTGCGAAGGCGCAGGGGCGGCGTTACGGCGCGGCACCGCACCGATCGTACTCAAAAACCCTAACTATGCATACTTTTTTTTTTCGTGAGATGCCGAAAATACCCTCACTCTTTGGGCAGTAATAATCCGATAAGTGGCCAGAGTGACGGGCATGTTGGTCATAAAAGCTGAGAGGCATAAGTTGTCGCTCAATCAAGATCCAACGGTGGAGATTCCGAGTTGTCTTTTTTTTTTTGGGCGGCCATGTTTGGTATTTACTATTTATCTTCTTCTTCTTCGTCTTCTTGTATTTTTTTTAAATATGTTGTACTTAAATTTAAAAATAATAATTTTGATTTAGATTATAAAAAAAAAGAATAATTAATTTTAATACTCTGGATTGAGTGTAGATCTTATATACTACTATATTTACTCACTTGTCTTTAATAAATTCAAAAGTTTAAGATATCTGAATTCGAGATTTTGTGGGTTTATATTTAGAGTTTGTTGGAAAAAATCTATAGAGTTAATAAACTGTAGTTTTGGTCTAAATAAAATAGAAAATTTTGTAACTCTAAAAATTTTTATAGTTTCAAATTTTAAAGTTTTGGATGCATATTGTATAATTTTACAAAATTTCAATCAATTTAAAATTTTAAAAAATAAAAAAATATTAATTTTATATTTTAAAATTAAAGTTTTCATCATTTCAAATTAAAAGTTAAAAATTCAAAATTTAAAATTGAAAAGTGAAAATTTAAAATTTAAAATTTAAAATTTAAAATTGAAAACTTGAAATTTCAAATTTCAATTTCAAATTGGAAATTTGATTTTTTTTAAAAAAAATCAAATTTTAAATTTTGAATTTTAAACTTTAAATTAAAATTTATTATTTTAAAATTAAAGTTCATTATTTTAAAATTGAAATTTATAATTTTAAAATAATAAATTTTAATGTTTAAAATTTGAAAATCAATACCATAAAATTTAAATTTTAAAATTTAAAATTTAAAATTTTAAAATTTGAATTTGAATTTTTAAAATTTGAAATTTAAAATTTTTAAAATTAAAATTTAAATCCTAGTTTTAAAATTTTAAATTTAAAATTTAAAATTTTATGTAAAATTTTAAATTAAAAATTTAAAATTTCTATATTTATATTTTTAAATTTAAAATTTTATGTAAATTTAAATTTAAAATTTTAAAATGTAAAGTTTAAAATTTGTCACATTTTGAAAGTGAGAGTGAGCTAAGGAATGATAAAAAAAATTTCCGGTTAGAGCGGATTGTTATTTTACTTTATTTTTTAAATTATATTTTAACTATACTTCAAAAAAATATGTTGTTTTTTTGTACACTAATAAGGGCATGTTTGGATGCACAGCAAAAAAATTGTCATCAAGTTTATAAACTGTAATTTTGGTCTAAATCAAATGGAAAATCCTATAACTTTAAAAAATTCCATAGTTTAAAATTTTTAACTGTTTGGATACATATTGTAAAATTATACAAAATTTCTTTCATTCTTTAATTTTTAAAAATAAAAAAATAATAATTTTATATTTTAATATTTTAAAATTAAAAGCCAAAAATTTTAAATTTAAAATTTGAATTAAAAAATAAAATTTAAATTTAAAATTTCAAACTAAAAATTAAAAAATTTGAAAAATAAAAACTAAATTTAAAATTTGAAATTTGAAAACTAAAAATTTAAATTTAAATTGTGAAATTTGAAATTCAAAATTTGAATTTTTAAATTTGAAATTTAATTTTGAATATACATTCAAATTTTAAAATTCAAATTTTAAAATTCAAATTCAAATTAAAATTTGAAATTTTTAAATTTGAAATTTAAATCCTAATTTAAAAATTTTTAAATTAAAATTTTAAAATTTTAAATATTATTTTTTTTTTAATTTAAATTTGAAATTTTTAAATTCAAAGTTTAAAATTTGCTATATATTGGAGCTGTAGGAGCCCATTGAATTTTTTTTTTTTTTTTTGGTTATAGTGTATTTTTAGTTTACCCTATTTTTTAGGGTATAATTATAATTATACTCTAAAAAAAAAATTATATTTTTAATCATCCAAACATTTCATAGGACAAATTTTTTATGGATATAGTATAGTTTAACTATGCTATGTTTTTTTGTGTATCAAACGGCCCTAAACGTCTTATAGGATAATATTTCTAAGTGTAATTATACTACATTTTAAGAATATCCAAACTGTTCTTAGTCTTTTAAAAAATTTTATTTTTATAAATAATTTTACAAAAATTAAATTTATAAAGATAATTTTATGCCTGCCAGGCGTGTTCTGATTAACCGTGTTTAATATTTTTATTTATTATGGGGAATTATTTTTTGTATTTTAGTTTGTTAGAATTTTAATTTTTTTGATAAATTGAAATTAAATAAAAATGTTGAACATAGTGAATGATTCACTGTGTTCAACTTAACACTCCAGTCCATCCGTATGGCGGTTGCGTGGTACACACGTGGCACCCATAGAATCATTTTTGCAATTTAAAATTTTTATAGGATAATTTTTAAAAATAAAAATTTTGAGAAAATAATTTTCAAAAAAAACCTAGATTTTGTGATTGACTCAATGCTGCATAAATTATATCAAAAATAAATAAATAAATAAATAACATAAGAAGTCTGGTAAAATTTATTGTCTAAAAATTCAAACTAATAAAAAAATGGTAATTTAAATATTTTTATTAGAGAAAAAAGATTGTTTCTTATAATTCTTTAACCTAGTAGATAAATTACCCAGTAGGAGGAGCACTTCCAAATTCATGGAGAAAACTTGTGACAAAGGAAGGAAGTTTCCGGAACAATTAAACTAATAGGAGAGGAAAAGAGAGAGGTAAATTAAAGATGATGATGAGCTCCAATCCGCGGGCTCTCTCCTTCTGTGAAGGATCAGAATTCTGATGACATGATTCACATGCGTTACTTCTTCGCCCCACTTTCGACGCATTCTCACTTCTCAGCCGGGCCGGTAGTTGTACTTCATTTAACTGTATTGACTTTCCATGTCTCTTCCTTGTCCCACAACAGTACAACATCACGGAGATAAAATTGAAAAAAAAAAAAAAAAAAAAAAAAAAAAAAACTTTAATTTGCTCAACGTATACCTTGAACTTGAATTTGTTGTTCTAACAAATCATTAAAATCCATGAGATTAAATTAATAATTTTTAGAGAGAAAGAAGAGCTAACAAGCACATAAAAAATGAAGTAGCTAGAGAATTTGAAGAGAGAAAATAATAAACCAGCTTAATTTTCACAACAAAACCCTGTACAAAATTCGATTCTACAAATCCATTCGATTGAAAAAATAAAAAATAAAAAAACAAACATACAACACCACCCCCTCTCACAGCAGTAATGTCTTATATTGCAAACCCAACCGTTGAACAAATTAAGAACATTGTTAGTGTGTCAAATTAATGTTAGGTTTAATTTTAATCACATTACAAGTCCCTCAAAACTATCCTATTAACACAAGCATCCTTCCTTTTTTTTTTTATCCCCCTATTAACAAGATGATGATAGCTACTATAATAGCGAGGTTTGGTCAAAAAAGTTAGCGCCTAAAATTTGATCAGGCCCGATTTCAATTACATTCTTAGAATTCCAGCTCTGATCATTTTATTACCCCAAAAATTTTGATGTTCACAAAAATTCCGGCCTAGTCGGTGGAGAATGCGTTGTCTAATTCTATAATACCATTGATGTTTCGGAAGATTCAAAATTATAAGAGTATATATTTTTTTTACTTATAAAAAATAGTGATGAAACTGCTGCATGCCACAGAAGCAAGCATTCAACAAAATGTTTTTTTTTTTTTTTTTTTTTTGATATATATATATATATATATTGCTATTTTAAAAATGATTTTGAATCCTCTAAAACAACACAGTGGGTGGTGGAGCATCCAAACTAAGCCTCCTTTTGTGTATCGCATCAATTAATAAAATATAATATTAAGCCGTCTGGTCTCAAAATAATAATAATGCCATGTTAAAGTCGATCGAAAAAAAAAAGAAAGAAAAAAGAAGAAGAAGAGATGCGAGTAGTTAATGGGGGATGAATTGATTAAGGTTTGAGGACTAAAATTAAAAGTGGAAATTAAGTATCACCTAAACTTGTGGTGGGGGTGGTCTCTCATGAGTCGGGTAGCAGAAGAAGAAGAAGAAGAAGAGTTGTTGTTGTTGTTAGCATTATTAGTGTTGTTGTTGGTGCTGGCGTTGGCAAATTTGGAGCACAAGCAGGAGAGGAATGCGAAGAGGGCGGAGAGGGCGCAGAGGGACCAGGTGAGTGCCCAGAGGGCCCACTCCTTGGGACCGGGCTTGGGAGGGTGGGAGCGGTCGGCCACGTGGAGGGCGCGGAAGACGGACTCGGCGGAGGAGTAGGCGGCCACGGGGTCCAACTCGTCGGGGGCGTGGAGGAGGCCCTCGGGGCAGGCCACGTCGTAGACGGCGCCGCACGCGTGGTCGGGGACGCCGAGGTAGTCGCACACGCGGACGCGGGCGTCGATGCGCTCCGCCGGGGTGAGCTCGTCGCCGTGGGTCAGCACCAGGATGGGGTCCTCGTCTGTGTGTGTTTTGTTTATTAATTTAATTTACTTTTTTAACTTTTTAACTAGTACTAGATAATAATGCTAGTGAGATCAGATCGAACGGGAGGAGGGAGGATGGATCTTACAGCAGGTGGTCTTGATGGCCGGGTAGTGGAAGAGCTCCCGGGTGGCGTCGAGCTTGCGGAGGTCGGCGGAGAGGAGGGAGCGGTAGAGCTCCGAGAGGCTCGCCACCACCACCACACAGTTCACGCGCCGCCGCACGAAGCGCTTCTCGGCAGCGGAGGAAGAGGAGTCGGCGGCGGAGAAGGAGGCGGAGGCGGAAGAGGAGGAGCCGCGGCAGAGTTGGCGGTGGCGGACGCCGTGCTCCATCCAGTCGGCCACCTCGTCGAGGCCGTCGCCGACGCGGTCGTAGTCGAGGCCCCGCGAGTCGAACACGCAGAAGCCGTTCCGCGTCGACCGCACCACGTTGTGCTCCTCCAAGCACAGCGTTCGCCCGTCCTTTCCTGCGGGGGAGGTGGTGAGGGCGAAGGGGGCGAAGGCGGAGGCGCGGCCGAGGACGGAGTACAAGTGGCGGACGAGGGAGCTCTTCCCGCCGGCGGCGAAGCCGAGGAGCAGCAGTGCCACCACGGGGGGGATATCGGTGTCCTCCCGGGCGATCCCCCCCGCCGGCAGCCAGAAGTCCCCCGCCCGGTACGTCACCAGCCGGTGCCGGAGCTCGTCCATCCGCTCCTCCGCCATCGCCGCCACCCGCTCCATCTCCCGCATCACCCTCACCCCTCCGCCCCCCACGCCACCGCATTCGGCGGAGCGCCACCAATAGACGGCGGCGGCTGCGGCGGAGGAAGAGGAGGCGGCGTCGTCGTCGGGGGCGGGGGCGCTCCGCATTTCTTTTTTTTTTTTTTTTTTCTTTTTTTCTTTTCTCGCTCGGGTGATAGGCAAGTGGGGAATCCTGAGGGTTTCCCGCGGGTTACGCTTTCGATGGGGTGGGGCCGTGGGGGGAGGGGAGAGAGAGTGTGTGGTTTGTTTGGTTTCGCGTTGGCGCGCTTCGGAGAAGGTGGGGGTGGTGTTTGGAGGGCTTTTTGCGATTTGATGAGGGGGCGTCGGGGTATGGTCGCTCCAAATTGTACCCCTCAAGTCAAGTCTCAAGTGTCGTCCCTCCTCAGTTTTTACTTTTTAAGGCATGAATATGAATAGCTTCTCTACTATCCCACTATAGTAGAATCTCAGCACTTCGCTTTCTATTCTAACAGATAAAAAATGTCATGTTTTTTATTGTAGACTGAAGTTTTAGTCCATCCAACATAAAGTGAAGTGAAGTGAAATAAATAAATTATTTTATCCGTGAACAGAAATGATACTAGTTACATATTTCATAAATTTATTATTATTATTATTATTATTTTGGTTGACAGAGGGGTAATTACAATATATTTTGACATTAGGAACGATGATATAGTGATGAGGGAGTAGAGTTATTACGTTTGCTTGCCTGAGTAAGTTTACTTTTGTCTTTTCAATGTAAAAATTTTGGTCCTGTAGGAATGGCACATTTAGCCAAACTTAAAGAAGGTTCGACTTAATTTCATGTTTACTGTTGCGAAGGTGGCAGTGTCTTTCTAAATTATTTTTCAAATATTTGATCCTTACCATCATACAACTCAGTATCATATATAGGATTCGAGCAATCCCGTCTTGTCATGGAGTCTCTGCTGCAACCTGGCAGAATTAGATCACGCTAGCTAATATATAAATTAAGTCATTAAGTACATTGGGGAATAAAAAAAATACTGATTCAGATCAAAAGCAACCTTCAAAAAAACACTACCAACAACAGTAACTAGAGAGACCTTCTATAGTAATACTCAGGGTCATGATTGGATTATATGGCATAAGAAGATATAGCAACATCTGGGAAAGAAAAAAAATTAAAGTATTTAACCATGGCTTCTTTTGGATCTTCCCGCGAAGAAACTACTGGCAATTTCTGAGCTGAAGACATATATATGGCAAATCAAGAATTTACACTCTTGTGTTTTACTTAATTCTCAACCAAACTGCAATTAAGTCGACCCAAACTCCCCCTTCTAACTCCGTTACTTGGGTTGTCAAAACCGTACTTTAAATGACATGTAAGTTTAGTCGGCCAAATTTAATGAATCTAATATGTTTCTTACATAGAGAGGCCAACATCATTCCCAAGACACAGATGCTTAAACTTTCCAACCAGTCAGCTCCACAGCTCATATGTGATAGACAAGCCCCAGCAAATTATCTCTCAAAAAAAATAAAAATAAAAATAAGATTAAAAAAAATGAACTTCTTGAGTACTTTGGTTTGACAAGTAAAATACTTTCCAAGTGCATCCGGCATCTATAAGACAAAACCGATAAGCAAACTTTACATGATAATTGATGAACCATATATATACTTTAAAATTCTAGTGCAATAAGAACTAACTCCCAACAAAATACACAAAATGATACCAACAATATGCATGTAGACCAACAAAGATCCTTATCTCCTCTCAATCAGAGGGCCCATTTGAAAAAAAGAGACCATCCAAGAATTAAACTCCATTTATTTCTGAGATTTGGATAAAAAAAAAAAAAAAAAAAAAAAAAAAAAACCAAAAACAATGTACTCATGCTGTACAGAAGGCAAAATGTCTAAAACCTGTAGACAAAATCAATTTTCTCAGCAACCCAACATTTCTAGATAAGATATCAATCTGCGAATCCACATTTCGTAGAAGCAAATTGATCATAACCTGTGTTGCAAAAGAACTGGCGTTTATTTGTGCCAACACAAAACCGCCCGAAACCAAACCAAAGGGGACCCAAACTGATGGTCGCATCACCTGAACTCGACCCTGCTGACGTTATGACTTGGGCACAAACTGCAATAGCTTACGCTTCATTCTTTTGAAAGAACCTCTGCAACATCGACAAAAGATCCTACTTTCAGCAAGTTTTTTTTTTTTAAAAAAAAATGATAGGTTGCATTTGATATTGTTTCTGTACACTATGATTTGAGTTATATCCTCAAACTCTATGAAATTGAAGGAACCCAAATGGACTCCGGGTTTCTTTTTTCTTTTCAATCTAATTATTCAGTTTGCAAAGTTATCCTCTTTCTAAAAAAGAAGCAAAGTTACTACTGAATTTTGTTTTTGTTGTCAAAAAACCCTAAAAATAAGTTTATGCAATTAATCCAACGATAGTAAAATATAAAGAGGCCATCTTTACGAGCTTTCGGCCAAAATAAAACTAGACAATAAAAACAAACATAAATGCAAAATTACATTAGCCGAAGAATATAAAGCTGCCGAGTTACAAATATTAGTGGGCTAGTAGGGCAGTGCAAATTTCTGACAGATGGTTTTAGCCTACCTGAAAACAGTAGCTTTTCTTCTCAGACGATACAAAAAAGAGAAGAATCATACCTTTTTAACCAAATTTGAACCCACCAGAAGGTACAGAGGCATTCTCGCCCCCAAAAGAAAACCCACCATTTTGGATCCCATCGTCCGGTATCATGCCTTCATCATCATCATCATTCAACCAATATGTCTCGAGAATCTTCACCGACTTCTCATAGATCTCCGAATTGTCATGGGTCTGAAGAGCCTCGATCTTCTCCAAACCCTCGGCCTCATCGATCATTTGCAGATACAGATTGGTCCCACCAGTGGGACCCAGGTTCTTCTCGGCTTCACCCACGTTCAAAATATTCTCTAATCCTTCTAAGCATACCGTTATGATTCTTGGGTCGGGGCAAGCCAGGAGGTCACAGAGAGGTTTGATGCAACCCTGGTTAACAAGATACCTGTTCTCACAATTCAGGATAGTCAATGAAGTTAAAAATGAGAAATGCTTCCTTCCTGGTACTTGCTGAAAAAGTGGGAAAAATAAAGACGAAAAAGTAAAAAATCCTTCTGCATATATGCCTCCGGTGCAAATTTGCGTGGTTGGTATACGTATGCATTTGCATCCATGCCCATCAGGGGTATGTATGCAAAAACATTTTTTTGCATAATTAACCCCGATATGATGACAAGCAAATAAGGTGTTAAACAAAGGGCATGTGCGAATACCAACTTTGCAGGTGCATTACAAAAATATAGGATATATGCAGGAAGTCATATGCAAGAAACCATAAAAAAGTCAATGTTCTCACTTTATTTGATCAAGTGTGCCTCCAGAGGTAGCATTTGAGATGGCCCATGCTGCTTCTTTCTTGATGTCAAACTCAGCTGTTAGCAGCAGATGCACTAGAGGACTAATCATGCCAGTAGCAATCACAGCCTGTGGTGCAATTTTGTGTTATCTGAATTATAACATCTTAAAAAGGAGAGAAGAAAGAATGCAAAAACATTTAATATTTTTTATGAAAAAAACTTTAACAAGAGAAATAGAATATCGAATAAGTCATCAACATTTGTAGCTTCAGCTTGATGCTTTAGTTGAAAGACGACCTTTCACACACGCACGCACCCGCGAGGGCGCGCACACGCGCACACAATTAAGCTTCAAAATGAAAGGCTCATTTTTTATATTTTACCTGGATCTGATCATTGTTCCCAGCTGTGATATTTGAAATGGTCCAACAGGCTTCCTTTTTGATACTTTTCTTATGATTATGAGATATGAGGTTCATAAGGCATGGAAGTGCTTGATGATTGACCACATGCTGCATGGGAAAATGAAGGCAACATTTTCACTATGTACTAAAAACAAAGAACCTAGTTTCACACCAATCACAACGGTGTGGGGAGACTTAGATCAATTGAAAGTTGCAGGACAATTAGCTCCAAAAGGCATAGTTTAATCACTTGATTACAGATCCTTCAAGAATAAGGCAGTTTATTTGTTACATAATAATATGGCAAGCATATCAAATAACCAGTGTAATTACCGTCGAAATTTTGAGCATATCATCTATCACAAGCTGAAGTATACACAGAATACGATTAGTTACAGAACTATCGAGGTAAAATAAAAGACCTTTATTACTGATATCTGCCAGTAAAAGAATCCACACTGATATTCTCAACCTATGAAAGAGATTCTATTACAATGAGTAACCATAAGATTGCCTACTGCTGCTAATCCATGTAAAACATAGAAATCACTTATTCATCAAGCAGAATAATAAATTAAAGACCATAAAAAGCCAAGAAGAATTAAGTTTAGTACAGAAAGATCAACAACCTGTGTCTGGGCATCATCTCCAGTAACAATGTTGCCAACTGTTCGAAGGGCTGGAACAAGTACCGCAGGTGATGGATGTCTAAACAGATGAAGCATACTACTTTCAGCATAACTCAAGAATGTAAAATTAACAAACAAACAAACTCAGAAATGAAGTACGCACAGAAGAAGCTCCACAAGCCGAGGGCAGACACCAGCTTCAATCACTGCTTGAATTTTGTCATTGCTTCCATCAGATAAGTAGGAAAGCGCCCAACAAGCATCAGTAAGGACTTCCTCGTCAGTTGAGTGGATGAGGCGGGAAAGTGCTGGAAGAGCAGGCTTAACCTATTCATCGCTCGGCACAAAAAAATACATTTGATTTAACCAACAATGTCTAGTACTAGAATACTCGGTAGTTGATCAAACAACTGGAAAATAAAATAAAATTAAACCTGCTCAAAAGCTGGTTGTGGCTTCCCTCTGCAGAAGTTCGACAGAGTCCATGTGGCATTCCTCAGCATCGAGAGCTTCGCTTGCTCATTCAGTTGCTGCAGCAGTGGAATCAATCCCCCATTGCCAAGAACAAGATCACGGCATCTTGTGGAATCACCAGCAACATTTCCCAAAGCCCAGACAGCCTAGAATTCAACAATTTTTTTGGGCAAAATATTAACTGGCAAGCTTCATTATAAATAACAAAGAGAACCAAGGTCACCATACAAACTAGACCGGGCCGCTCTGGAGCATCTATGTAGGTTCTGTGGAATAGAGCTCTTTGGCAAAGCATTGACAACTTTTTCATTAAAATCAACCTGCCATCAGCCAAAGAGCTTACTCTCTGCAGCAGTAGCAGAAGCAAAAGCACCAAATAAAAGCTTATGCTTTTTGGGGGCCAACAAGCTCATTCCAGCTTCTCTCCGCAACAGTAGCTCTGAATGCTTTTTAACAGCTCAACTCATGATTTATGCTTCTCTATCAGAGGAATTGTCGAAAAAAACACTTATGCCAAAAAGGGTATCAAACAAAAAGAGTGAGCAATATACCTGCTCGCGGACATCATCACTTGGTGAACTCAATAGCTTTACAAAGATTGGAACAGCACCATGATCTATCACAACCTTAGTGTGTTCCGCAGTCCCTGAGGCAATGTTGGTGAGGGCCCAAGCTGCTTCAAACTGCCCAAATAATTATAACGCAAAGTTAACATAATGAAGAACTCATCTAGAGCTAGCAAAAAGACAAGTACAGTCTACTGAAAGTACAAAAATTTAACATATTGAAGAATTTGTCTGAAACTAGCAAAGGTAAGCACAAACTACTAAAAATTTACAGCAACTGAACGGCAAGAAAAAGCTAAACCTGGAGTTGGGGCAGATCATCCCGAGTAAGGAACTCAACAAAGCGAGGTACCACACCAGATTTGATAACCTCCTCAATAGGAGGGCTTCGCTCTAAATTAAGAGATTCAATTAGCAATGATCACTACAATTCTACTCAATAACAACAACAACAACCAAAAAGATCAATAGTTTAGCGACACCCCCAAAACAAAGCAAGCAAAAAGACTAGTTAACACCTACCGATTGACAATAGCTTCCTGAATTGCGTAGTCATTTCAAACTGCACAGCATTGTCGTCCGAATAGATGCCTGCCACCATCGACGGAAGGCTCTCGAGCTGCGAATTGAGATGAAACCCTTAATACCTACCACAAAACCCTAGCCCTAGATGTCGAAACCCTACAAGTCAAATCCAAAAGCCTCGGAAACCGCTCCATTCGCGGTTCGATCGGGGACATCTGGAACCCTAGCACGGGGGTCGACGAGGGAGAGCGAGACTCACCTTCTTCTCCATTCCGGAGTGCATCGCCTGGGGAAACGTCGCCTGGGGGGGCATGCCATCGCGGCGCTTCTTCTGGAGGCTCTCCTCGCGGCGGCTCTTGCGGATCTCCACCATGTTGTCCTCCCTCCGCCGCCGCCCCTCCTCCGCGTCCACCGCTACCTTGTACTTGATCCGGCGGATCTCCGCCCTCTCGCTCGGCCTCAGCGACATCTCCGCCGCCGCGTAGCCGAACACCAGCTAACAGATCGGAGATCGGAGACCGAGACGGAGACGGAGACGGAGACGGAGACGAAGAGATATACACCTGATAACTAAGCAGAGAAGAGGACCAAGGGGGCGAAACCCTAGACCTTGTAGAGCGAGGACGAGGGTCCAACGCTACGAGGGTCGAGAGGGGTGACCTGTTAAACTCGCGAAAAAGAAAAAAAGAGAGAAGTGGGTTCCGCTTTTATACGTTGAAGCTAGGACAGTGACGGGTCGGATGAAACCCTAATAACCGTTTGGACTAAGAACAATTCTTGTGGACCCGGTTCGCTGGGTCATCTGTAGACCGCCAAAGGCTCGTACCGTCTATCACCGTTGATGAATATAATCATTTACAAATCTGAAACGAATGGGTGATACGGACGGTAGAGATTTGAGGAATATGGAATATAGTGCGGATGCGTGAGGGGGTTTATGCTACACTACGAGTCCACGAACCACTTCCATTCGGGTCGGATAAAATAGAGAAATACTTTTTGGAGTGAAAAAGGTATCACTGTGGGCAAAATATAAACATCGAGAGAACTCGGATCAAAGCAAACCCGGCCCGGCCTGGCCGGACAATTTAGCTCAACTGGCCCATTGTTTGTCAGGGCGGACTCGGTTTGGGCGTAAAAGTTTTTGGGGCCCAACGCTAATTAATGTGATCCGACCCAGCCCATGCACAGATCTAGTCTTTTTTTTGTCCCTCGGGATCTGAATATTTGGTGATTTCCCACTCGAACGGTCCTTACAACAATGCACAGATATTGATGCACGAAAGATTACAATTTAAGCTCAATTTGTCAACATTGATTATTCACGTTAGTTGATCCTAAATTCCTACTTGTTGAAAAAAAAAAAAAAAAAAAAAAAGTCAAGTTCCTTAGAGCTGTTGGTACAGATTATTTATGTCCGTTTAGCAAGAAAAAAAATTAAAATATAACAATTAGATTGATGATGTGCCAATTTCATTTAGTTTTTAGAGTTCACCTATTTCATCAAATATATATATATATATATATATATATATATATATATATATATATATATATATATATGTAATGGCCATTTTATCCTCATTGTCACAAACTTAAGATTGTACTCAATTCTTACGTGGTAGCGTCTGCCACAAATGCTATAATTATAAATAATTAGAATTATAATTTTGAAATATCTGTTAATTTGTACCATAAAGTTAATAAGAGTTTAATTTGTTTGGAGTAAATAAGAGTTTAATAAAAAATGATTCTCATCTAAATCCCATGGATTAGGGTTGGATTTTGTGGGAATTTGTTATTTGCTTTTACTCACTCTTTATTAATAATCCAAAATACCCCTCTTTTAATTAATTATAATATCATTTTTTTATATATAACTAGGAAAGAATAGGAAAATAAGTCATATAGAAATATATTTGTTTTGTACCAAACAACACAGCATGATAGAGAATTTAGTTGAACTCTTTCATTTTAAAATTGATTCAATTGAATTCTTATTTTAAATTTGGTGCCAAATGGAGTGTTAAGCAGGTAATTTCACTGGTTCTTGCCTAATCACCCTACTTCACGAACAAGGACAAGTATAAGATGTCCAAATCATTGTACTAGTAATTATAATTTAATTAACTCGAAAATTTCTCGAGCCAAACAAATTGTTCAACAAATCATCATAATCATAGCGTTTGACCGATTCAAATTAATCTTACTACAACTTCACCATCCAAAAAGAAAGAACCAAAAAAAAAAAGTACAATAATTAAGAACTCAAATGGGACTTCGAGTACCTCTTGTTCTTCCCTCTCCCCTCACCTGATAAACAGGAGACTCACATTTAACTCCTCTTCTCAAATTGCAGTACCAGAACTCGTTCGAATTGTCGACAACGCGAACTCTACGGTGCGGATAATCTGCGAATTCTGCGAAGTAGTTCACAGGATCAAATAAGGGGGATTCACTATGAGATCCTCGATTGGCTCTCAAGCACTTCTCCACAGTCCTACACTCCTCTCTAAATCTCTTTTGGGCTTCCTTCAATGCCTGTATCATAATTCTATTGGCATGGGCTTTATCTGCTGCTGCTTGTGATTTTCTGTGGCATTCCTTGCAGAAACTCTCCCGCCTCTCGGAATTGAATGCGCGCCTCCGCGCTTTGTCGGAGAGGCAAGAATAAGCCTGCGTGTTACGCGATTTTCTTGTTATTTCTCACTCCTCATTGGGATTTAAAGTATGTTTCTTTTGATGCAAAAAAAAAAAAAAAGAAAGAAGAGATTCACTATCATTCATTGATTGTATATTCAGTGTTTAATCGAAATGTCTAATGCAGCTCAGTTCACATGGTAAAAGAAGAATCTCGATCTACCTCTGAGACAAGTTTGAAAGCAACTTCTGCTCTGGGGTGTTTGTTCTTGTCCGGATGAAGCTGCAATGCTACACAGCGAGAGAGTTTTCACAATGAAGGAATCAAAACTGGTTCTTATTATCGCATCAATTAAAAATCATTACCGAATTGGCGGTACCTCCGACGGATGACATCCGCTGTGGATTCCTCGTCGACCTGCCGGAATCGAAATGTCCATCTCACTTAAGAATTAACAATCGACAGTTTCATTTCATAAACGGATAAAAACGTAACTAAATTTTGAATAAGAAGAGAAATAGAAAAGCATGAGAAGAAAAGAGAATCGAACACGCGGATTCGAAAGTGGAGAGTCGACAATATATGCAGGCCTCCGTAGCAATCACCGCGCGGCGTGAAAAGAGAAGACAAAATTGCAGAGAGAGGATGAGGGGAAGAATGGAACTAACTCGGAGAATAAGGTACCAATCTACGAACGGCGGCGGCCTCCGCGTCGATCGCCGCCGGTGCGAACACGACGTGAAAATTGCAGCGACGGAGCAAATCTCTCTCGCGAGCTGTGCCTTGGACTCCAGTTGATCCCTGGCCATCTTCTTTTCTTACAACAATACTATATGGACTAGAGACAAGGCAAACTCAAGATCATCATCGTCGTCATCATACGATCAATAACGTTTTCCAAATTCAAATTCAAATTGGTTTTTTTTTTTTTTTTTTTTGTTCGATTTTCGATTTGGTGGGGGTGCTTTTTATTAGTACTAATGGAGAGAGTATAGTGGAGGGGGAATAGGAATGCAATGGGACGGTTGGGGTGTGTGTGGGGGGGGGGGGGGGGGTATTTGAAAGGGAGAGTGTGAGTAGGGGGGGTTCGGCGGGAGGGACGGGGAGG
Organism: Tillandsia fasciculata; assembly: GCA_029168755.2. Taxonomy (NCBI): domain Eukaryota; kingdom Viridiplantae; phylum Streptophyta; class Magnoliopsida; order Poales; family Bromeliaceae; genus Tillandsia; species Tillandsia fasciculata. The sequence continues at coordinate 25,544,547 of CM054939.1, read as the reverse complement.
TTACCGTTGGAACTGCCACGTGGCAACACGGCGATCCGGTTTCGGTGGTTCCGAGATAATTTGTTCCCTGTAGCGGTTGTATGCACCGACTGTGCGGCTGACATGCGGGGCCTACAAGTCGAGGGGCACACGTGTCAGCCCGTGGTATGCTCAGAAAATCAAATAGTGCCCGGACCAGTTCCACACACCGGAACAAGAGAAAAAGACCGTATGAATTGAACTCCATATTGATATATAACGGAAACATTTTAAAAGATTCATTACTTTAATTAAGTAATTAAATGAAAGTAAATAAATACAGTAAAGCTACTCCAACCTATAACTTCATGCTCCGACGTTATATAAAAATACACAAAAAATAATAATTATTATTGCATTCTCAAAGTTTAAATTTAAATTGTATTCTCGTGGTGTGTGGAGACTATATAATATTTTCTGTATTACAAAAAAAATATATTTATGAATAGTAGATGAAGTGGTTACCCTACTCTTATTTGAGTCTTAAAAACTGTTTTTCTGGAAGGTGATTGAGTTTTGAGCCACGGAGATTGACCTATGCCTGATTTCAACAGGCTAGTAACTAGTAGCTAAGTGTAGCTAAGCTATTAGGTAGGCCAAAATGATGCATTGAAGCTTGAATTTTAGGTGCCCGACTTTCAAAGCCACATTGTATGATTAGGGCATTTAATTTGGTGCCAGCTTGTATGGAACTCGTCATTCAAACCGCCGAGATTTAATATTGGTCCCTTAATTGGGGCGAGAGAGAGAGAGAGAGAGAGAGAGAGAGAGAGAGAGAGTTCATATTAGCTGGAAACATAAATATAACGTTCCTATGTGATTGTGGGATTAAATGTCAACAAAATGTTAGGCATATGCTCTACTTGTTGCCATTAGTTAGTATATTATTATTATTATTATTATTATTATTATTATTAATTAGATCCTGCATAATATATGCATCGCAGCTATAGCACAAGATTGAGCTAGGTCCGATCTGGTCTGGACTCTGGACTGGGCCCAAGTCACGTTGCTTGAATCTTGAACTCAGTCGATCTAAAATGGTCTGAATAGGCCGGAACGGGTTGATCAACAAAATTCCTGGGCTAGATTTCTCGGGCCTTTACTTTCGAGTCTAAAATGGCTCAGTGAACTGGGCCAGACCTAATGGGATCGGCAAAACCCAGGCCCAACTTAATCACAGCCCATGGGACAGCACTAGGCCCATTTATTTATTTTTATCATTAAAAATGTTGAGTAGTTATACGGTGAATAGATATTATCAAAATATTTTTATATATTTTTTTATCATAATATAAACACGAAAATAAAAAATTATATAGAAAAATTTTAAACAGTGTTTTAAAACTCATGTTCTAAGGTATCAAGGAAAAAATCCGATCATTCTCAACCCTAACATAAGAACCTATCAGCAGCAATCGGAGTAGAAGATTAATCTACTCTATCGGCAGCAATTGGAGCAGAAGATTAATTCACTTGAGATTAAAATCTAAGACATATATGAAAATGTAATGAAGTTTAGAGAGAGAGAGAGAGAGAGAGAGAGAAAGCTCACGTTTTATGAGCTATGGCGACGGTGACGACAGTGGCGGTGGAGGAGAAGTGAAGGATTCTGATCGGCGATGGCGGTCACGGTGGCGGTGGTGATGATGGATAGGAGTTGATTATGAGCGATGTCCCTCGTGCGATTAAAGAAGGCGATGATCAAGTCTAGGGTTCCATTGAGGTCATGGGTGAAAAATTTTCAAAAATGGAGAATCGGATCGGGTTAGGATGGCTATGGAGTGGACGGTGGAGATTTTGACCTTGGAGGAGGAAGAGGAGGAGGATGAGGTGGTGGTTTGGAGATTCTTCGCGGCGGGAAAGATGAGGCAAGGATAAAGGATGGAGAGATCAAAGGAAAGGATTTGTTGTCTACGGAGATGGCAAAAAAAAATGTGGAAGCGCGGAGAGAGATAAAAAATATAACTCAAAAATGGGGAGAGTTAGAGAGGATAAAATAATGTTGGTCATTGTATATGAGTTTTTGTGGTTTGGTATAAGTCGTGTGTATAATTTGGTTTTAGGTATATAAGTGGCTCATTGAGTTTCAAATTTACAACTAATTTATTAGGGATTGAAAATAAAAAGAGTTCACGATTAATTTATTAGAAAGTAAAAAAGTCCTCAATTAATTCGGTTGGAAACAGGAAGAGTCCGTAATTAATAGAGTTAGGAATGGAAAGAGTCGGAAAAAAAAAAAAAATTGGGAATGGTAAGTACCACACTATGAAAAATTTAGGTAACTTCAACATTCTCAATGGAAGAAAATTATGCTGTTGCAAGAAGTAAGGAGAATAATATATAAATATAGATTTTATTGGTTATTTTTTTTTTTTTTGTTCTTCCGGTCTATGGAACCCGGTTCATGCAACAATTTCTGTACACCGAGGAGTGGGAATGGTCCCCACCTTCCGGAATTTATACATGCATATCCTCTGCGATATTCCCTCCCTCCATTCGTAGATTCCCCTTCCCGCCGTGGCCAAACGAGCATCTTCCACTAATTTCCCAAAATACCCTTACCCTCAGATTAATTGCCTGCATTTGTAGGTGGTAAATAGATGGATATTGTTAATTGAAACGAGGCTATTTCAGGTATGACAAATATTTTATCCACACGCAATGGAACGGAGCGGGACAAGCGTGCAAATTATAATTGGGGACGAGGACGAGGACGACGACGACGGCGGCGGCGACCAATCGAAGGACGAGCTCTCCACGAAACCCTAGGACAGGATCGAAACCCTAGGGCTCTAGGGCTCCGATGGGCGCTGCGGCGATGGCCTCGGCGGCGCGGCGCTCTGTGCTGATGTACCTGGTGCTCAGCGGGAGGCTCTCGCCGCCGGATTCGGCGGCCGAGGAGGACGATTTGGAGGTGGGGGGGAGCAGGAGAAAGGAGGACGAAGAGAAGAGGAGCGAGAGGAAGAAGAAGAAGGGGCCGGGGCGGTGGCCGGAGAGGTCCCCTACTTCGCTGGGGGAGGCGGCGGCGGCGGCGGCGAGGGCCGTGCGGTTCGCCTACGCCGAAACCCTAGGGAAGTGGCCCTTAGGTGAACTCGCGTTCGGGATCAAGTACTACACGAAGCAACAGGTCGATGATTTTCTCAATTTGATTAGTTTTGATTTCTTCTTAGTTTTTGCTTATATTGTTCAGTCCCTGAGTTGTAATTGTATGGGTTTGGTCATTTTGAAAAGCAGCGAGTGAAATTTCGAATGAGATGAGGGACAAATCAGGTAGATCTTAAGCAGATCTACTGGGTTGGCTGTATACTTCAAACTTATTGCTACTCGGTCCCTGAAGTTTTCACTTCAACAGGACTGTACCTGATCTTACTATAGATTTACAAATCTCAATTGAGTTAGTTGTTGATTCACAACCATTTTGTGATTTAGCAGGAACTACCTACTTGTTCCTCACTCGGCTGACCCAAATCTGTTTGATTAATATCTCGCTCTTGTTTGTATTTGTCTGAAGATACACATACTGTTTCAGAAGTTTGATTTAATTTTAAAGCTGGTCTAAATTAAGTGAACATATATCTTGGTTAGAAAATTATTGCACCTTTTAAAATGACAATATCTATCTATTGTTCGGCAGAATTGGCAGGTCGACAAGATTCCATCATTTAAACTTTCATCCTGTTTTTCTATCTAAAGTCGATCTGTTAGATCGTTCATTCTGCAAACCTTTATAGCATGCAGCGGTTCTACTTTGACATATCATAAAACCAATTGTAGCTCACAAAGTAGTTTCCTTTATAACTGTTTCAGGGTAATCTGCAATATGAGTACGCAGGAAGTAATTGTGTACAGTTGAAAGGCAATGGAATAAGATCAGAGCTGATTTCTCTTTTAAGATACTTGAACCTTTGCATGTACTTCTCAAAGAAACCGTTTCAAGTGTTTCTGGAGTTCGGCGGGTTTGGGCAAGACAATGTTCTTATTCAAAAGTCTAAGGCGAGGGTGCGTAAGTATCTGTCACTCAAGCCTTTTACTTTATTTGGAGTTTTAAATACACATCCATTCAAAATCATCTATCTACACATAAATGCCTGTAAAATGTCAACTTTTATATATACTGTTTGAAAGTGCAGTTTCTAACACAGAAACCCATTGTCTGGATAGAAATCGGCTTATTTATGCACCAACACCGATCTTTAAGTTGTGAAGTAATCCAGTTCATGAAGTGAATTTGGTCTGGTGTTAGAAAATGTTTTTTAAAAATGAGCGCTTTTAAGTTAAGGTTATGATAGTTTAAATTACTAGTGAAGGGCAGATGCTGAATTCAGATTTTACAGGGATACATACACGTCAACATCTCTTCTATTTTCTTTTCAATGTGATATGATTCTGTAGAAGACCATTTATAATATTTTCCATCAGCGTAGAATAAATAAGTCACACTGACATGATTAGTCTCTATCCAGCATTTATATTAGCCTAACTCTATGCAGCTTTTGAAGCCGGCTTTCACAGTTATACGTGACAGAAGTTCCCAAAGTTTTATACTTTTTATTCGAGGGGCTATAAGTGTTAAGGATCGACTGACGGCAGCGACTGGTGCAGAGGTTCCCTTTCACCATGTAGTTTTGCATGAAGGCAGTGTCAAAAAAGTCGTTTTAGGATACGGACACTGCGGGATGGTAGCTGCTGCTCGTTGGATTGCGAAACGTGCGATTCCCTACCTCCGTAAGGCGGTTCTTCAATACCCAGACTACAAAATCAAGGTGATTTTCCTTAACCCTGCATGGCTTACTGAGTAACCGAGTAATTTATGGCGCGTACACATACAAGCAGCATATCTATGAACCAATGCATCATTTCTGAATCAAGATGCCATCTTTTTTGCATTGATTCATTTCATTTATTCTTGTACTATGCTGTATCCGGGACTAGTGTAGCACAATCTGTATGCTTGTGGTCTTCTATTTTTGATTTGATTTTTGTAATTCAAGGTGTTCTTCTTTATTTTGATTTTAGATTATTGGGCATTCAATGGGAGCTGGTATTGCAGCAATTTTAACATATATTCTTCGCGAATATGAAGAGTTCTCATCGTGCAGATGTATTGCATTTGCTCCAGGCATGTATCTTCTGAGCTCTGAACTCTATGTGACGTTTCTTCTAGCAACGGGCATTTTAATGTCAAATTTTAATTGTGTGACCATTTGTTTTAGGCCACTTTATATGTTGATGCATTAATAACACATTGGGTTGTTCTCTCTATTTCAACTGGATGCGACTGGATCTAGTATGAATTGGCGATCAGAACATCAACTGGATGCATTTCCAATAGATACTTTAATTGAATTTAGCAACAACCTACCGATTATTTTTCTGAGAGAAAGGTAGCATGCTACCCGCTTCGTTTATTTTGAAATAAATTTAGCTGAAAATGTGAAGCAACTAGGTTTCAAATTCGGGACATCTGGTATCAACCACCAAGCCTTTTGCTAATGCGCTAGGGACAGTTGAATAACAACCTACATATTATGCATATAACAATCTGAAGGTTTTTTTTTCTTTTAGGAAATGAATATTTTATTCTTGAAATTTGAAGAAACATAGCTGAAACAAGCAAAGATATGATTTCTGCTGCTGCTTCTTCTTTTTGTTTACAATCTAAAGAGATTCAGCGATGTGTAGCTGCTTGCATGACTTGGGATTTGGCGGAGTCCGGCAAGGAGTTCATTACCACTCTTATCAACCGAACCGATCTGGTACCAACTTTTTCAAAAGTTTCTGCCGAAAACCTCCGCTCTGAGGTACCTTTCTATCAGTGCTGAAGTATTAATTCTCTATACTGATGCTTTTGATCATTCTTTACCATATTCGGAAGAAATAATACAGCAGCTAACTGGAAAGTAACTGCCAAATTCTTAAACCAAGAGAAAGGCCTTCTATGTACTGTAGAAAGTAATATATCTTGCTTGGTGCACCTCAAGTCCAAGCAACAAGTAACTCGATCGTTTCCCTTATGTTCATACCCAAAGCAAATAATAAGCTGCATTGGATGGAAGCACAGTTCATATATGTTTAAGTTAATAACAAGCATAGACATAAAAAAGTATATAGTATAGTCAGTAGTTCATACATACTAAAAAAAAAAAAACAGTACAGTTAATAGTTCATATTTCATTTTTAATAGATAAAGATGAATAAACTACAGAAGCCTCTATTTCATTTTGTTTTTCTAATGAGGTGCTTACTGTAATTGTTTTTTATGCAGGTCATGGCATCACCATGGGTAAGCGATCTAAGGGACCAAATTCAGCAAACGAGATTCTTAAAAATAGTGAATCAATCTGTAACATTCTTTCGATCTCATGTACCATTCATCTCTGGTCCAAGAGCTAAAGTTATGGATGCTGACATTCCTGAGGTATAATAATGGGATAAATTTATTTATTTGAACTAAAACTAACATTGACTTCGCTAAAGGATCTGTTTGGTCGCCAAGCACACATACTTTTTAGTAAGAGGGCTGAAGAAGCTCTAACTGTTCTTCATTGTACATTGCCTAACAAGAAGCACTTATTGGCTGTCTTTAATAACTCATCTTGCATAGTAGACAATAAGCTGAGGCAAATTCAAGTCTTGAAAAAGAAAAAAAATGCTTGGCTGCTTGTTTTGTATATCATGTACGCCAATTATGGTGCACAACAGCAGATAGCGACTTATGGTAGGTTACTTGACAAGCTTTCTTGGTTTCCAGGCTGTGCTGGGCAATGCAGCAGATACCGCGCCTGTGACTATCCACACCAGCCTCTCTTGCTTGTCATGCCTTTGTCCACGCCAACAAGTCGTTCTTTCAAAAGCTGCTCAGAGAAGCACAAAATCTGCTTATATTGAGAAAGTTGGTTGTGAAACACTAACAGTTGCTGAGGAAAAGCTTCATGTTTCGTCTTCTAGATCACCTGAAGAAATTACTAAAGGCAAACTTCGCTTTCTTCTCGAAGAGGAACTTTGCGGGCTAGCCGAAGAAGCCAATGCTATAAAAGAACTAGCGGGCAAAGAAGAAGCCGCGGTGGATAAGCAATTATACCCCCCAGGAAGAATCATGCACATGGTTGCGTTGCCCCTGCTGCAAGGTGATACCGCCGATGAAATCATCGGCATATACAAAACTCCCAGAGAATTGTATGGTAAGATCCGACTCGCAAGAACTATGATAAGAGAGCATTACATGCCTCAATATAAAAAAATGTTGGAATTATTAATTGACAAGCTCGGGAAGGATGATGAGGGGTGTGAATCTTTGTAAAGTTTATGATTCATTGCATACGTAGTTGTAAAAAATTCGATCTGTATACAAGACTCGTAGGAACTGTACAATTGAAAGTGAATTTGTTTAATGCGCCTACTGTCAGTCATGTGTTCAGACTGTCCTACGGTTCATGGCGCCCGCCATTCGTCCGGAGTGATAAGTCCTCTGGGACATTAAGCACCCATTACATTTTCCGACAATAAAACAATCAGAAATTGTTATGCCGGGGCACGAGGGTGTGCCAATCTGGTGCTGACACCGCCTGTGCAGCGGCATGCTCCGAGGTTTCTGAAGTTTGGATGGGGAATTTGGCAGACCCAGTTGCTGATGATTATAGTTAAATTTGAACCGGCGACATGCATACACAGGCATATTACCGGATGCCATGACTTCTAGTTGGGTGGAGACAGCAGAGGAAGTCAAATATGTGGAACTTGGCCTCAGTGCCGTACGTCCTACCTGGTGAGCTTCCTTCGAAGACATTGATAGTGAGAAGCTTAACAAAGCACTGCATAATTAAGCTCCAGCTAAAATGTAGCTGCTGATTCAGTGATTGTTAGTGAAGTACGTTTTTTTTTTTTTACAAATCTGCGTTTTAACCCAAACCACTACTCAATTTTTGTTTCTAAAAATAATAAATAAAAAACTTAGAGATGCAATTTGTTATTTCAAAGTGAGATAGCCCGTAGTTGAAAGGGTCTATATACATTATTATTATTATTTTTTTTGATAAAAACGTGCAGAACTTAACTGTGAACGGTTTTAAGCCAGCTACCAGGCTTCTTAAAATTTGATTTTATTATTTTAATTTAATTCAAGTTAGTCAAGAATATTTTAATTTTAAAATTTAAATTAATTTTTTATTATATAAAATATATTAATCAAATCGATAACTAAACATTTTAAAATTTAAAACTAAAATATTTTAATAAACACAAATCAAATAAATTAAAAAATTAAGTAATAAAATTAAAAATTTATAAGATTGGATAGCCCGCAACTGGTTCATTAAATTTCTTACATATTTTTTTAATCAATAAAATTTTTTCATCCGTCGAGGCTTAGATTGTAGTTTAATTCGTACTCGAAATGAATAAAGTGATAAAAAAAAAAAAAAAAAAAAAATCTATGGTAGAGGGGTCCTCATGCAATTTTTACCCCGAACATTTTCTTCACCTCCCGGTCGCTCTTCTTCTCCGTTGTCCCCGTGAGGGCGTAGTAGTTGCGGAGTCTTTTCTCGCAGTAAAATCCCTTCTACTATAAATTCTCGCACAAACGAAAACCACTCTCTCTCTCTCTCTCTCTCTCTCACCACCGATCTGAGGGGATCGCCATGGAGATCTTCTGAGAGATCGGAAATGGCGAACTACCTCGCCCAGTTCCACACCATCAAGAGCTCCTGCGATCGCCTCGTCATTGCGGGTAACCACAAACCCTAGCCCCTCACCTAATCTCTCTTCCCGACAAACGCTAGATTAATCTCCCTCCCGTTTCCACTATTCTCACTGAGCTCCTTCGGATCCGCTCTTCCTGTGTTTCAACTGTAATTGTATTTTTTTTTTTTTCCTATTTAAATCCGACTAGTGTCCTGCGATCTCTTTCTTTCGTGCATATTGCTTGGAATTAAGCTTTAATCGATGAGAATTTAGATACTCGTGGAGTTAACTATGTGGAGAACGAATTTCTGTTGGATCAAGCTATTGATCCGACACTGCTGTTGCTTCAAATCAACAATTAGTCATTATTTCAACTCCAGTGATACATTTCACTACCATTTCTGGTCTCTTCCCTCGAACTGTGAGATATTAGCTCGTGCAACTAATTTTTGCTGACAGTTTTGAACCTTTTTTCTCCCTGTATTCTTAGCATCATTGTATATTAGATACAGTTATCCTGTTATCTTAGTATCATCAGGCTAAAAAGTTTATTTTTTGAGCCATAGAACTTTCATGACCAATTTAATTGCAACTCATGTGTATAATAATCCTTGTGTTCAATTTCAGTTGAAGATGTAAGTGACCTGTGGCCTACGGTCAAAGAGAGTTTTGAAGCACGCTTGCCGTTAAAGAAGGCTTCCTTGAATAACAAGACAAGAAATTCTGTCAATGTGGAGAAATTGCTTGCTGAGTTTATTTTGACCACCGATGCTAGGCTGCGTAGTCGGTTTCCACAGGAGCAATCCCTATTTTGGTTCAGGGAACCATATGCAACTGTTGTTCTTGTTACCTGTGAGGTATTTCCTATGTCAAGTCTGATCCTACTTCATGGCCCTCCATTGGGGTGCAAATTATTTGACCTCCAAATCGATTAATGGTACTAAATCAAATAAAGCAATTTGGTTTGGTAATTTCGGTTTTGGTTTTTGGTTTTGTAATTTTGTAAATTTCTGTTTCCAATTGTGGTTTGGTTGTGAAAAATTTTCAACCGGGCAAAACTGACAACGTAAAAGTATATGTATGCATATGTATTCTACATGTCTATACTTTGTGAAGCTCGTTTTGTGCATGCATATGACAAATACATCTTAACACATAATTATGCTTGCCACCCTTCTTTCTGAGCAGGATCTCGATGAATTTAAGACAATTCTTAAGCCACGGGTCAAATTAATCGTTCAAAATGATGAACGAGAGTGGTTCATTGTGTTTGTATCAAAAGCTCATCCTAGCAATGAACAAGCATGTAAGATGGCTAAAAGGGTATATGCTAAACTCGAGGTTGATTTCAGTTCCAAGAAGAGAGAAAGGTATGATGCATCATTCTGTAAATTTTATCATAAAATATCATAATCTTGTCAAGTGTAGAAAAGTTAAAAAATAATTGTCACTTTTATATTTTGATGCACAATACATCAAAAAGTTTATTCTGTTTCTTTCCAACTTAATCATCATAAGATTATATCCGTGCATCTTTGTTTAACTAAAACCTGTTTTTTCTGAATCTTTTTAAGTTTGATGATCCTAATAGAATTAAGAGCTTCTGAACTATCCACATTTTCTGTCAGATGTTGCAAATTGGACTTACATGGAGCTGATGAAAGTTTTTGGGAAGATTTGGATTCCAAAATTGTCGAATCCATAAGGAATACATTGGATAGACGAGTCCAATTTTATGAAGAGGAAATTCGCAAGCTTAGTGAGCAACGATTTATGCCAGTATGGAACTTTTGCAACTTCTTTATTCTGAAGGTACCATTTTAAACTTATATAATTTTAGCCATTCTCAACGTGCTGTCAAATTTATCTCTTGACAATCTCTATATTAGCGCAAACCTTTGTAAACAGTTTAATTGGACCGGAAATTTGACTTTATTTCCAGGAAAGCTTAGCTTTCATGTTTGAAATGGCTCATCTTCATGAAGATTCATTACGGGAATATGATGAATTGGAACTTTGCTATTTGGAAACAGGTCTCTGCAGATTCCTTTTCCTGTTCAATGTTGTAAATCAGCAATTGCATCATATGAGTATTTATCTGTTTGTACTTTCTATCGAAAATCTTTTCTCCCTTGAGATTTTCAGCAACAAATGCTCTTACTGGATTTCGCAAGAGATTTTTCAAATAGACTGCACTTTGGCTGCTTCTCTACCTTATTTTTTGAGGTTATTGTGTGGGGTGGTTATTTTAGATCTGCTCCCTGCTTTTGCTAGAGAGCACAATGTATTCTCTTATCTTTCTCATGACACTGACAATATTGTTCCATTGTTTACGAACCGGCTATGTTGACATCTTTATGAATTGAGTTAGCGTTTTAAAAGTACTAGCTTTAGCCTTTGTTAGGTATCTCTGAAACTGAAAATACTGTGGTTATAACTGCTACTTCAAGTAATTGGCCAGGGCTTTGTGTGGTGGTAAATAGTCAGTTAGTCGACACCCTATATAAACTACTAATTTTCTCTCTGAAATATTTTGTTGTTGATCAAGCCCCTAAAATCTTCAGAACTTGCTGAAATTCATATACTATAAGTCTTTTAACTTATCTTTATTCCAGAAACTAAACAAATTAATCATGCGAATGCTAATTATCTTTTACTGCATAATTAATAGCTTATTTCTACCTGCAAAGTTGATGGTATAGACACATAAGTTAGTACCGGAAAACTATTTGTTTAATACAGACATGATGAAATTGCTAATTTTTTAAAATTTGGTCATATGGTGATACAGTTAATAATAAAGGGAATGCACATGTGCTGATGTGCCTCAAAAAGCAGGACTTTGTTTATTTCTTTTTCTATGGACGGACATACTGCTATCATCAAAAAATTAGTTGATTGAAAAGGATGCAATATAATTGTAACATGTATCCCTTGCTTGGGCAAATTTTTAAGAACCAAAGGATGTTGTGGATTCATCCGTTCATGTATTTATGGTTGCTCATCAGTATGTGAGAGGTGCTTTGCTTGCTTTCCCCCCTCATCTTTTTCTGTCTCTTCTGTGTTTATGTGTTATTGCTGAGGAAAATTAAAATATCCAATGGTACTGAAATTATTGTAACTACTGTCGTGCTTTGCGTTGTGATCTGAGTTCCTAATATTATTAGCAGTATGCCTGTTATGAAAATTCATCATTAACATTGATCAACCTATTATTCCCTATATATGCAATTTGCTTATGTTCTCATTTGCACAAATGCAGTAAATGCCCCAGGAAAGCAAAGAGATTTTGGAGGATTGGACAATGGTGACGATCAAGCTTCTCTTCTGAATCCAGGGATTAAACCATTAACACAAATTGTGCAGGATGATTCGTTTAGAGAGTTTGAATTTAGACAATATCTATTTGCATGCCAGTCAAAGGTTTGTGTTTTGAAATTGAATTATTATTTTTCATTTTTCAATATATGCTAAGTTATCCTTTTGTTTTGTAGCTCTAAGCTTACTGTTGCTTGGCACTATCTTAGGATTGCTAATTAAAATTTCTTTTTCTGAATAAATCTCACCTCTGCGTTCTGCTCATTATTCTGTCTTTTCTTAACTCTTCAGCTATTGTTTGCATTAAATCGTCCACTCGAGGTTGCTGCAAGAGGCTACTCATTTATTATCAGCTTCTCAAAGACTCTTTCCTTGCATGAGGTATGTAAGACATCTTTAAATGTTTATATTTGTAGCAATTGAATTTCTCAAGAAGCACTAATTCGCTGAATTCAGAAATTTTTTCTTGGTTGGTAATATTTGCTGTTCTCTGTTGTTGCAGAGTTCACTGCCGTTTTGCTTGCGAGAAGTGTGGGTTATAACTGCTTGCGTAGCTTTGATTGATTCAACAACTTCCAACTATGATGGCGGGATTGTGGCACCTGATGCTGAGAAGGAGTTCTACCGTCTTCAAGGGGACCTTTATTCACTTGCCCGAGTTAAGGTGAAAAGCTGAATAGTTTTTTGTCTATTTGGTTAAGTGAGGGTATCTTTTCAAACCTCTGAGGTCTACAATTAATCCCGCTGGATTTTCTGTTTTTCTAGTTAAGATACTGCTAATATGTTGCTTGTGTGAGTATTTATGTAGTTATGGGAAGTAGTGAGAATGGTATTCTGTTTTATAGAACATATTTTGTCTTCCAAATCTATAAATAGAGCAAAGGACTATACGTTGATCAAAAAGGCTGCTCTCCTTAGATGATACAGCAGCAGACATACAAATTTGAAGAGACCATAAATTAGAAAGTAGAGCATGGGATCATAGGGATGGTATTGTAGACTAATTTTTGATGACAGGCCATCCAAATTGATGATTCATACTACTAAACATTATCTAGAGTATTTGAAGTATCTAGTAAATATGTTTGTCTATCAGCTAAATTTGGTAGTTGGTACTAAAGTATTTGAAGTACTCTATCTCATAAAAAAAGAGGATAATATCCTTCAGTTTAAGATCCTGCGTGTAACTTTTTTGTGATGCTGAACATGTTTACTTTTCTAGTCAGTTAAAGTCTTGCAGTGATGTTTAGTGGTGGTGAAGCTTTTCATATGTAAGATAACCACCCCACAAACAACAACCCCCGCCCCCCCACCCCCCACCCCCCCTCCCAAAAAAAAGAGAAGTGTTGGAAAAGTTCAATTTTCAGGAAGGTGATTGTAAGATGTATACCTAAATTCTTACAACTTTGGCGAAAAAGTTACCCTTTACTAATGTCTTTGTACAGTCAGAACATGTTACTCAAAAGTCGAAGCTCATTTAAAAGCTCTACTAGTTCCAACTTACTTTCTTTTAGGATAGCCTTTTTCCTTCATTATGTTTACAGTAGTCAAGGTTGTTTTATAATAGTCTTGATGGATGTGGCAGTTTATGAGGCTTGCTTGTTTGGTCGGATATGGAGTTGAAATAGAAAGGAGTCCAGCCAACAGGTATAATTTCCTCTCTCACCGTCAGATAATCCTCATTCAGTATCTTCAACTCTGATAAACTTGCAGCAATGTATATAACATTGCTAGTCCATAGCAATGTGGTTGATGTTTTATTAGCTAAATATTTATCTTGTCCTACATGAACTTCATCCTAATTATTCTTTTTTCTTTTTCTTCCTAATTATTCTTTTTTTGTGTGTGTGTGTGTGTGTGTGTGTGCAGTGCTTCTCTAAGCATGCTGCCCTGGCCTAAACCTGCTAGCTGGCCTGTTGTCCCGACTGACGGTTCAGCTGAAATTCTTGCAAAGGAGAAGGCAAGTTTATTGTATTGCAAAAGAAGTGTTTTTTTTTTTTTTCCTTTTACATCCATGTTATCTTAGACGGATATTGTATCTGTTGATTCTATTCTCTGTTTGTATCCTGTTGATGGAATTGGGGCTCAGTTTAAAAGAATGATCAGAAAGCACCGTTGCATCTCTAATAGAAGAATGATCCTCTGAATAGTTAAACTCCGCGTAGATATTTATGCTATATGATTTAAGAAATACTCTTCATCTTTTTCTTTTCATTTTCTTGTTCTTTTTGTTGTTATTATTATTATTATTGTCCGAACTGTAACCATTAATATTATTATTATTGTCTGAACTGTAATATAAGCCATCGGAAGTTTGCTTCCCACATCGGGCTTCAATTTTTTTTTAAATGAAGGTAGCATTATGTAAGCAAAATTTCTGGAAACCTTTAACAAATTCAAACATCTTCTTCCAATATAACGTGGGCTAGAGGAAAGGGGGCTAAATAAGAGGTCTAAGAGGTCTAAACCTCTGTTGTGAGATGATTGAACCTTTGACTGCTAGACAAACTTCAAACCCTCTTCATCACTGGGCTGTTGTATCAATCTTTTGCCAGATGGCATTTCTTTAGTTTTTTTTTTTTTTCGTTATGCATAATATTTACTTAGACGGATATACTTCCTTCAAAGGGTAAAGTGTTAAGCAGGTCTTCTTTTTCCTTGCTGATACAGTGGCTGTGTCGTATATTTACATGTTGTAGTTTGAAGTAGTGTTCTATTTGTCTGCAGATGATTCTTCAAGCAAGCCCAAGAGTAAAGCACTTCAATATCTTCAGGAAGCCATTGCCTCTAGAACCTTCTTTACTTCTAAGAGAGGCCAATCGGCGTAGAGCTTCCCTTTCTGTTGGGAATGTGTCGGAGCTACTTGATATTCATTATAATGATGGGTAATGGATCTTTAGACCATGGAGATTGATGAATGTGTTCTCTTTAGCGCAGTTTTCTTTTGGGATAATTACATTTTAGTCCCTGAATTTTGACCAGAATTCTAAATTCATTCTCAGAATTGTAACAATATAGCCGCTGAAGTTTGAGTCCTATTTCAGTTTTATCCTCAAATTTTCAATTTTAACAAATCTTTCTGAAGTTTGATTCCAATTCCATCTTTGCCCTCAAAGTTTCTATTTTAACTAATCAAAGTTTAATGGTGCTGCTTATATGGCTTCTATTGAGAGTGGGCAAATTATTCTCAACAGTCTTCCAGGAGACGAGGACCAAATTGTTATGCTGAAACTATGAGGACAAGAGGATGAAATTGAAATGGAGGACAAACTTTGGGGACTAAATTTGTAATTAACTGTTAGCTTTGTATTCAAGTTACCAAAATTTATCTGTATTTCTTTACCTTGCTGTGTGGGCAGTTCAGGTCCAGATGGGAATTCAAGGTTCTCGTTGAATAGGGCTAATGCTAGCTTAATGTCACGAACATATTCTGGACCAGTAAACTCTGAGAATTCTCTGTCACTTGATCGCCCTATGAGATTGTCGGAAATCTATGTTGCGGCAGAGCATGCATTGAAGCAGACAATATCAGATCCCAATTTACTGAAGTCATTATCGTCACTGCAAGAATTTGAGGTACTTAAATAGATCTCAGATGTTTTAAAGGATAGGAAATTGTCATGACTGTCGGCTTTTTACTTGATTTCCTGTTAGGTGGTTGGTTGACTCAAATAATTTCAACAAAATGCTAGTCCTGTGAAAACTAATTAAAGAGAGTTTCGAATTAGCTCTCGTTAACACTGTTCTGAGGAAAGTTTCGATCTTTTTTGTTACTTTTTGGTAATTCATGCCATTTTGTTGGCATTCTAATTTCTTTTCAAACTTTGCATGCCCTTATGTATTTTAACTTTATTAAGATAATGTAGTTGCCATGACTTTGTAAAGTAGCTATAAGCTTCCCATCTGATTTTATTGAAGGAAACAATATTCATTTCAGCATACTTCTTTGTATGCCTCCACAATTGGCATGTGTATATATTTTCTGCCAACATTTAGCTTCATTAAAACTTTTGGGATTTTTTTTATAGTTGGGCATGCTAATTGGGTTATTTTTGAAGTATCTGTTGTAATTCTCACGATGTGAAAAGTAGTAAAGAACATGGACTGCTGGATATATTGTCATACTTGAACTAATATCCATCACAAATTAACCGACTTTTGTTGCCAGTGTATGAATTCCATGGTTCATCTTCTAGCAACTTAACATTTTCCTTTTTCTCTGTGTGGAGCATATATACCCTTTCAAATACCCAGAATTGTGCTAATACACCCGACAAAGTTGGTATTGCATGTATGCTCCTAAAAAAACCATATATATTTGTACTCATGTTCCTGTGAAGAGCATGTACAAGAAAACTATTTTTTGCATAGTATGCGCTTAGCGGAGGCAGGGTGTAAATATTCAAGGTTTCTGGGGCACGCGTGCAACCACCAACTTTGCTGACTACTAAACTAATTAGCATTCATTCACTTTACATTTGTCAGAAAAAATATATGGAGCTAACTAAAGGAGCTGCAGATAACTACCACTGTTCTTGGTGGAAAAGACATGGTGTTGTCCTTGATGGTGAAATTGCAGCTCTATTATTCAAGAATGGCAATTTTGACTTAGCTGCAAAGTCCTATGAAAAGGTCTGCGCTCTCTACGCTGGTGAAGGCTGGCAAGACTTGTTGTCTGAAGTTCTCCCCGACCTTGCAGAATGCCAGAAGATTCTTAATGATGAAGCCGGGTACCTCTCCTCTTGTGTTAGATTGCTATCTTTGGATAGTGGCTTGTTCCTGAATAAGGAGAGGCAAGCTTTCCAATCGGAGGTTGTAAGGCTGGCTCACAGTGAGATGAAGAATCCGGTCCCACTTGATGTTTCATCGCTGATAACATTTTCGGGAAATCCAGGCCCACCACTGAAGTTGTGTGATGGGGATCCAGGAACGTTGTCGGTGACAATTTGGAGCGGCTTTCCAGATGATATCACTCTTGAATCTCTTAGTTTGACGCTGTCTGCCTCATTTAATGCGGATGAAGGTCTCAAGGTATGCTTTCTGTTGCTGATACTAATTGATTCTTGGGTTATTTACGTATGTTATCCTTTAAAATCCTCTATTTGCATATATACTCTATAAAATCTGAATTTTTACTTATACTGCTCAAAAGTGCAGTATGATATGAAAGTACTCTTGCGTTAAGTTGGGGAATTTTTCTATTTCATGGCGGGAAGTCGGCTTCCAATTAAACGAAGCTCTTTTGGAGGCGTATATTTGTATGTATGATGGTATCTATCCAAAAAGCAAGTTTTTCAAGGGCACATGCATAAATTAGATTTTGTAGTTATATTTATAGATGGATAGATACGCTTCAAAAACTCAATTTCTTAGATATATGTCCTCATGCATAGAAAACCTTTCCCTAATACCAAACAAATACCCTCCATGAAGTGGTGAATGATTCTCCAACTTAAGATAAAATATTTTTGTAGAGATTGTCAAAGGTATAAATTAAAATTCAGATTTTACAGGTGTATATATGTGAATAGATGATATTGCTGTGATGTATATGGGAAAGCACCTTGACTACTTCTTGCTAAAATCTTTTTGGTAGACAATGTAATAGTCTACCTGCCAGATATATGAAAATTGCATACATTTGGCAATTTGCTAATTGTGTTTTAATTTAAACAAGACAATAGTATTTGACAAATATATTTTGATCTATGATCTGAGTTCTCAATTTTCTTTCACTTTGTCAAATGATGGGCTTATATTACGCACATTCTACAATTTCTCACAGGCGTTAAAGAGTGCAGATCCTCTCATACTAAAACCAGGTAGAAATGTCATCACCCTTGACCTTCCCCCACAAAAGCCGGGCTCCTATGTTTTGGGAGCTCTTACTGGTCAGATTGGGCACTTACGGTTTAGATCTCATAGCTTCTCTAAAGGTGGACCAGCAGACACAGATGACTTTATGAGTTATGAGAAACCAACAAGACCTGTTCTCAAGGTAATATTATGAAATAAATTTTTTGTATTTGAATTTTTATGGGCATTCATACGGCTAAGAGGCTGTTTATTTTCTTCTTTTTTGGAGAGCAAATTCTTCCATAATCTATGCCTTTTCTAATGAATTCAGTGGACTGTGATTATTGAAGATTTTGAAAGAAAAAACACCAGAGAGTTTTAGTATAATAAAACAAAGAGGGTAAAATTCATGGATAATCCTTTTTCCTTTTCGATCTCACAACTTTAGTCCCTGAACTTTCCATTTAAATGACTCAGCCCTGAAGTCTGTTATATTTTTGTATTTTGTTTTTGCCGTTTAATGCCTACTATATCATTTGCTTCACACATCACCAATCCTATAAAAGGGCCAGTTTATCCTCATTCCAAATAAACTGAAAAGAAGAAATTGTTATGTAGGAAAAGCATTAAAATGGCCATTTTGCAATACAAGGTGTCTCATTTTGGAAAGTTCAGCGACTTAATTGCATATGTTAATAGTTCAGGAGCTCAGTCTTAATTTCATAGAAGTACAGGGTCATCCATATGTTTTATCCAAAACAAATTTAGCTGATCAAGTGAAAGATTAATCTTCTGATGCCTTTAATTATTTGTATTTCTCTTAGGTTCTCAACCCTAGACCTTTAGTCGATATAACCGCTGCAGTATCATCCGCTCTTCTTATGAATGAACTTCAATGGATCGGTCTAATTGTGAAATCAATAGACTATTCTATGAAGGGTGCTGTCCTGCATATAGACACAGGACCGGGGCTAAAAATTGAGGAGTCACATATGATTGAGATAGAGGATCATACCAACAGTTCAAAAAACTCTGTGAACTCTTCAAGAAGATTTGAACAAGTTTTGCTTGAGAGTGGTAAAATTGAGCTTCCCGATTGGGCTAGTGATATAATGACAGTTGTGTGGTTTCCTGTTCGTGCTATTGATGACAGGATTGCTAGAGGAGCATCTGCAGGTTTGCTGCTAACTATAATGCAGGGCTATTCCATATGTACACCTCAAAAATTTGCCAAAGTTTAAAATATAGCAAATGCTCCCTGTAAAAGCACATATTTTTTTATAAGTGCCTTTCTATATGGCATTAATGAAAATAACAACCTTACTTTAGGGGCATTTACAATATTTCAAGGGGCATTTATGAGTATCTGTGGTATGAGTGCAAGGGCAATTATATCTTAAACTTTTGGAGGATACCTATGAAATTATGGGTCAACAGAGGAGTAAGTTTGAAATTATAGAGGTACTGTGATTTCTGATTACTTCCCTGTTTTGTGGGTTCAGTCTCCCCTCAGGTACAAAATATGGTAGATGGGATGAGAATGATTGCTCTGAAACTTGAATTTGGAGCTTTCCGCAATCAGATATTTGAAAGGCATCTCTCTCTCTCTCTCTCTCTCTCTCTCTCTCTCTCTCTCTCTCTCTCTCTTAGAGCAGTTTTGTTTCATTCTTTTACATTAAATCACCACTTTTCTGTCATACACTTCGAGTTCATAGTTGTAACACCATACACCTGCTTATCAGGACCATTGCGGTGCATTTCACTGATCCGTTACATGTCAGCACACGAGTTGCTGATAAATGCAGTGATGGCACTCTACTTTTGCAGGTATTTAGTTCTCAACTTCGTAAAGATATTTTCGACCTTATGATTATTGATTTTATCACCATTTTGAACCTCTCTAGATGTTAGAGATTGGCTTACTCTTTTAATTTTATGCCTCATTATTCCATTGAGAAACTACTACTTTTAATGTTGTTACTTTGCTCGGTATATTCAACATTGAAATGTCACAATTGTTGTTATTTTTCTGATTAGCGTAAAGGGATGATGAATCAATAATTTCCTGCTGAAATATAAAAGGTTGCTTATTCTCTCTTTTTCTTAATGTCACCATATCTAGGTCATATTACATTCCCAAGTGAAGGCTGCTCTGCAACTATATGATGCATGGCTAGATCTTCAAACTGGATTTGTCCATGTAGGAAAGGTTGATGGGCGACCTATTTCGAGCTCATTCCCCCTTGTTATCTCTCCATCTTCAACTGCAGGACTGCTGTTTACCATACAACTAGTTAGTACCAAAGGTAGCAATTTGTATTTTCAACAGAATTTATTTTGGTCACAAAAAGGCTAAATTAGTAGCAAATTAATTTAGTCGGTCATTTTTGGGCCTGTCATGTATTCACCTGACACTAAATTTTCTGGTGTGAACATGCTAGCCTTACTTGACAGTGCATTTTACCACAGCTACTTAAACTTCAGAAGTTTTTACTTCACTCTTAAACCTTTGATTTACTTTTAATTTCAGAAAGCTTTTTCAATGTCCATCAGAACTCAACAGTTTTCATAGTAGAGTATATTCTGCCAAGTAATAGAATAATCCATCAAAAAAGTTAACGAAAACTGCTAAGTTCTGATGGAAAGGTAGTTAAATCAAAGTAACAGAGGCTTTGTAGTGAAATCAAAACTTTTAGAGTTTGGTACCCATTTTAAAATGAGCTATAATTCAGGCAATGCCTATAGCCCTTTTTTTCTTTTTTTTTCCCCCTTGGTTATATATATTAATATACTTGCGACTTCATAAATAAATATTTATTCATACAGGCCAGGATGAGGTAGTACAAACAGATAGTATACTGAACATTAAATATGGAATTTTGGGAGACAGATCGACCGGTGCACATGCACCTGTTCCTGTCGAATCTGGAGAATCTGGAGAACTGCTCTTTAAGAGTGCACTCACATTGCAACGTCCCGTACTTGATCCATGTGTTGCAGTTGGTTTCCTTCCATTTTCTCCTGATTGCTTAAGAGTTGGTCAACTGGTGACTATGAGATGGAGAGTCGAGAGATTGAAAAATCTAGAGGAGAATGGTTCTTCATGTGGAGTAAGTCCTTGAATTCATCTCCTTCTTTTGCATCTGAATGTCCTTTACTTGCTGCCTTTCTTCTTATGAATGATTTTTTTAAAAAATAAATACCCTTTACACATGCAAAATCATGCAAATACCCGTGAAGTTGGTATTTGCTACATGCCCCTGGAAACTCTCTTCTTCTTCTTCTTCTTTTTTGCATATATACTCATTAGGGGCAAACAAGCAGATAAACAAGTTTTTAGGGGCACGCACACAAATACCAATTTTTCAGCGGTTTTTTTGCAATTGTTTATTTTCAGGTGTAGATTTTCCCAAAAAAAAAACCATTTTTTTTTGTTTTGGAGGAATTTCTCCTTTCTGTCTTTTCAAGTGCATAATTATCAAGCAATCCTGGCTTGACAGGATGAGGTTCTGTACGAAGTAGAAGCAAACCAACAAAACTGGATGATTGCGGGGAGGAAGCGGGGACATGTATCACTCTCCACATTACAAGGCCAGTATCTTATCATCTATCTCTATTAATTTTTATCATCTAAAATTCTTCTCTATATTCAAGTTGTTCTAATTATATATAAAATTATAAAAAAAATACAGGATCGAGGATAGAGATCACAGTGACATGTGTACCTCTAATTTCGGGTTATATTCGGCCCCCTCACTTGGGTCTACCTGATGTTGGTGAATTGAACATTAGCTGCAACCCTGCGGGGCCTCATCTGGTGTGCGTTTTACCGCCGACTCTTAGCTCTTCCTATTGCATTCCAGTTTGATTCTTTTATAGATCTTTTCTTTTTCTTTCATTTGCTGAGTACTCTTGAGAGTGTAAATCTGTTTGAATGATTCCTGGGGGAAGCTCATTTTATTCTTAATTGGGAAATCTTTTCCCGCTGGTGAGAGCTTTGTACAACTATTTTTGTGAGGAACAAGAGAGCCAGAAAGAGGAATTAGCTAGGGTTGGAGGGGGATAAATTGAGTGTGTTTCGTGTGTTTAGATATGTTGTGTAAAACTCTTTTCAATTTTTTTTTTCCAACCTAGGTATTACTGTATATAGGATCTCCTTTTCAGTGCCTATCCTTCATGGCTTTTTGACTAAAACCCGCCAATCAAGTACAAAATCAAAATCTTCATCAGCATCATACTCCACAACGTGGGCTTCCTTGCGTTTGTGTTTGTTTTTACTGCTGATGGTGCTGTTAATGCTTATTCTCTTTGGCTTCTATCACTTGATTAGTTTTCTCGAAGCAATGCCAGCCTGAGACAACGGTGATCTGGTGCCCATTTCTGCTACTTACGCTCCTCCTATTATAACTGGTGGTGCTGTGTTCGTTCAAGGTTCTAATGACCCTTTTTTCTGAGTAGAAAACAAGCGGTCATCAAGTAGGGCTGGACCCAGAAATTCTCACGTCGCTACCAGTTTTCTTTAGCTCGTCTTTGGATCAAGAGGAGAAGCTAGAGTGCAGCGTGTGCATTTCAGAGTTCAAGACCGATGAGAAGGGGAATTCTCCTTCCAAAATGTGCAATGCATCAACATGTGTTTTCAGTTGAGATCAGCATGCCCTTTATGCAGATCTAGTGCTGAAGCTGAATCACCAAAGGACGAGCCCATTTGAGTTCGCAAAGGCCTAGATATCAGAAAATTGAGGCACATAGAAGGATGCATACTCTTACTGTTGCAGCATAGTTTTCAAGGGAAAGGTGTCGTAAAGAAATCAGTTCATAGCACTAAATTTTTTGAGATATGGTGGTTACAAGCAGCACGATCTGTATGGAGGTATTCGTGCCTGCTATTGCTATTTGTCGTGGTTATTGTTTTAGAGCAGTTAGACTCTGTGTAAGGAGAGAGTTCAAAAACAAGGATATAAATAAGATAGTATCATGCCACCAACGTGCTTAATTAAAAAAAGAGATGTTATTAAATTGCCTGAAACAAATAGAAAGATATAGAAGGTGCTTAGCAGAGTTGAAAAGGGAGAATGAGATTTATGTATCTCAAATCTAATACTCGGGGAAAATACGAAGCTTATTTGCATACCATCTTTTTCACAAGTCTTTAGTAAAAGATACAACAGAAATAAAACAAACCAAACTTCAGTTTGATTTATACACAAGAAAAATTCGCTTACAAGTAGCTGGTTTTCTTTATATATGTCTCAAACTGTTAATGACTTTTGGCGCCTCTTAACATCAAAATGGACGTCGATCAAACCTGTTATACCGGCGGTGATCTTGTCGCCCACACTTACAGGGCCAACTCCTTGAGGAGTACCTGTGTTTTCAGGTCACAAACAACACTGCCAGTGATATTTTTTAACTAAAAAAATTGTGGATGCTAGAAATAAGTGATTCTTGAGGAAGGAAAAAAAGAGGTCTCTAGTATTATTCAAAAGGATTTAACTGTAATTTATTGGAGATACGGAGGTGTGTTTAATAAGTAAAATTCAATGTATTAAATTAGTTTAATATGGGTATCAGAGAACATACTATTTATTGTGTGAGCATTAATGTCCTTGTTGTGAATATGCAAAACCAATTAGTATTCATAACGTACTTGTCCATACTAGTAAAGGTTAACATGTAAAAAATGGGTAGTTTAAAATTTCCAAAAAGTCATATATTTCCTCATAAAAGAATTTTGCTTGTTTAGTCATCAAAATCATGCATCCTTTACTAGAAGCTAAAGATCTTCAACACAGAAAGAAGCCTAACCTAACCTAAGCAAAACAAAGGGAAAATTATTAGCTTATTACCAGTTAGAATCACGTCACCTTCCACTAATGTCATGATGGAACTAATATGACTGATGAGAAAAGGGATCTTGAAGATCGTGTCCCTAGTTGAACCCTTCTGCTTAAGCACATCGTTTACCTGGAAGAAATTTTCTATTTTCTATTAACTCAAAAAGGATATGATATAAAACGAAATTTATCCTTATCCTTTATGAGAAAGCAACACAGGTAATGGTAATGTAAGTAAAAAAAATACAAAAGGTACAAGGGAAGTAGTATAAGAACCTTTAACCACAACTCTAGATCATCAGGATTTTTCACCATTGACTTTGGGAGCTGCATTTCATTGATAAAGAAAACTCCTTAGTAAATTAAAATAGCTATTATCGAACGTCCCTAGGGTAAGTGGCAAAGGGTTTAGTGGTTGATACCCGAGGTCCCGAGTTCGAAGTCTAGTCATTTCATATTTTCAGCTAAGTTTATTTCAAAATAAACGAAGCAGGCATGCTACCTTTCTCTCAAAAAAAAAAAAATTTATTAAAATAGCTATTAACTTTGTAGGTAAGCACGATAAATATGATGGCTTCTAAGGCTAATTTCCTGACGAGCTCATTAGCTAGAACTGTAATTGTAGAAGGGTAAAGATGGATATAGTATTGTTTAACTCTTTAGTACAGCGAAAGGAGTAATTAGGACTGCTTACAACTTGACTGATAGGAGTGAAGGTGTCCTGCCCTTTCGCCACAGTCCATGGGAGACCTGCAGACTACAAAAAAGGCTTGCTTTAGATGACTCAATTCGCTAAGACAATTACAAAATAAAATATATGAATGTTGATGCCGTAAGGATAAAGTATAACACAATTTCCATAATTTGGACATCATCACATCGCTACTAAATTACTTTTCTTCATTCACGATGAGGCACTGCCTCTCATTTTGCTCAAAAGTGATAAGAAGCACAAAATGGAATGCCCACCAAAAGATTAAGAATGACATAAATATTGATACAGTGAAATGTAAATGGGGAAAGTGTCCACCTTAGCAGAAGATTGAATTTCTCGTGCCGTCATATCCAGAGCGATTGCATAACCTGCAATTTTGAAGGAGTTATATGGAATGCCCAGTCTTTCATTCACCAATTATATTGACCATAAAAAGCAGAAAGATAGTTTGACAGAAAATTACAGTTATGTAAGCAAGCATCTTATAGCTAAGACAAGGGAAGGTAAAAAATTAGGAAGCATATCAGGAAACCAAATTACCCAACCAAACTATGCTGAACTTGTGTCATTAGAAATGAGGAATTAAAAGTATGCAATATTGTGAGTTGTAATGACCATATACAACTTGAATGAAAGGTAAAACTAACAAGTTAAAAGAAATAAAAGATCAAAAGAAACGGAATGGAATCGGAAATTAACCAAAACGCATGGGATCCAAACAATATTCGAGAAAAGATTCTTCTTATGAGAACTAATATCATTAGCGAAGCTTTTAATATGCTTCCCTCGACAGGACTGCTTTATAAAGTCTCTTAAGTTGAAATTTTGTCAGCTGTAGCTTCCATCCAAGAACAAGTGGCTTTGACAAATCACTTTCAATGACTAATAGCTAACAGGGCTGCTAAAATTTAACAAATGGCCAAATAAATTTCGGAGCATAACTTCCAATCAGAAACAATCATAAAGTTGAGGAGTTGCCAATCAAAATATGTGAACTTGGAGGATCTAATTTACAACGGCCTACATTTGAGTGGGTCTCAACACATTTTTACCGTAGATTAACTAACATGCACAGCATGATTGATGTAATAACTCAATTGGTAAACTTAATCCAAAATTTCTCTTCTTATTCTACTTTTAAGCCGAGAATTTGCATATACCTCCGACGTAATCCATGGCGGTTTTCTCCGGGACGTCGCGAGCTCTCTGGCCGATGACTACGGCGAGCTCCACCTCGTGATCGAGCGACTCCAACGGGTGCGGGATCTCGATGGTGCCGCCGTTGCGTACGTACGACGACGTGGGCTTTAAGAACAGCACCGGCTCCTAGCACCACCGCCACCACACCAACAATGTTATTGCGGTCAAAGTGTTCGATGAAATGCCACAAAAAAAAAAAAAAGGGAGATCAATATAGGATGCTAGGAGGAGGGAGAAAAAGGACCTTGGGGACGGCGTTGCCGAGCTCCTTGGCGTGCGCGACGTAGTTGCGACCCACGGCCACGATCTTCGTCCCCATGCTCAGAAGCTTCTCCGCCGCCGACGCCGCCGCCGCCATGGCCGGATCGATCGCCCCTTGCAGGAAACCCTAATTGCTCGTCGTGAGGGAAAAAGGGGAGCGAGAAGAGGGGAGGAGGAGGAGGAGGAGGAGGCGGAGGAGAGGGATCCGGGGGGGGAAGTTGCGATCGCTTTCGCCTTTATTTGAAACGAAGAAAACTACAAGGGCTGAATGTGACTAAATATTGCGAAATGGTCCCTCTACTTCTTCAACTGATCTACATTTGTCCCAACCGGATAAGGGACGTATAAATAAAATAAAATAAAATAAGAAGTATTATTACATATTTTAGACTTGTATGATTGACTAGATGATGTATTATGTATGTCGTCGTTTTGAAATTTAATAAAACCAAACCAACGCACCACAAATGATCTGTCACTTCTGCTGGGTGGGTTATTATTGAGGAGATTATTATTATTATTATTATTATTATTATTTTAGAATTTATAAGAGAGTCTCCAATCAATCTCCGTGCATATTTAATTTTTTATTATTATATTTAATTTTAATTTTGGGTATTATTTGCAAAAGAAGAAGCAGCAGAAACTTTTTGGGCTTTTGACTAACACCAGG
The DNA here is from genome assembly GCA_029168755.2 of Tillandsia fasciculata. Lineage (NCBI taxonomy): Eukaryota > Viridiplantae > Streptophyta > Magnoliopsida > Poales > Bromeliaceae > Tillandsia > Tillandsia fasciculata. Next base: position 25,518,050 of record CM054939.1, on the reverse strand, counting down.
CCGAAGAGGTTGAGAGTTGAACTTTTGGGCTTTTGAACTTTTGACGGGACCATTCTTCTTCTTCTTCTTCTTCTCTACCAACCCAAAATCCTTATCCAGCGAAGAAAGAAGAGAGAGAGAGAGAGAGAGAGAGAGAGATGGATTCTCTGGCTGTTCTCGGAAGAGGTCCCTGTCTTCTGTCGAAGCGGCCTGCGGCGGCACGAAAAGACGGCTTCTCCGTCTGCTCTTCCGTATCCCTAGGATCGAACCTTGCAGCCTTCCAACCATCTCCTTTCCTCTCCCTTTCGACAAGCCCGTGCCCCAGCAGGGTCCGTGTTCGCAGGATAACCACCACCCGTATCTTCCTCCCTCACCTCGTCGCTGCCATGGTTTGTCTCTCTCTTTTATCGCGGGGATCTAATTAAGAGGTTGTTTGCTTTCTTTTTTTTCTCGGAATTTAGAACTCGGCTCCATGTTTAGAATAATTTGTTTTCTCAACTTTATAGGAGGAGGTTGAGGAGACTTACATCATGGTGAAGCCTGATGGCGTCCAACGTGGTCTGGTTTGTGCTCTGCAGCTTCCTTTTCGGCTCGGTTGATTTCTTAGCAACATGAACGGAGGGATTTTGTGTGTCTGATTTGCTCTTTTTGAAAATACCCATTTTTTTTTTTTTATTTATTTTTTCCCGTTGATTGTTAGGTTGGAGAGATTATTTCTCGCTTTGAGAAGAAGGGCTTTTTGCTGAAGGGTCTGAAACTTTTTCGGTGCCCCAAGGAGTTAGCTGAGGTGTTCTTCTTAATCTACACTACCCGTCTTCATAATTTACGTGCAAAATGCCCAGATAATTGCTCTTTAATTTGTTCATTGATATGATATATTAAAAAAAAATGTCGTGTGTGCTAATTTTTATCTCTCTTATCTGATGAATAAAGTTGTGTAGTGAGATATATCTTGTAACAAGTCATTAAGACAAAGACAATGCCGTCACGTGAAGGAGCAGAAGATGTTGTATTATCTTGCTAGAAATATTACGCACAACTATCACTAGTATAGAGAACTCTTTTTTTTTTCTTTTTTTTTCATTGCCCCTATTCTTAGCTATTGTTCATCTTACGTTTTCAGTTGACTAGAAGAGGAAAAAAAAAAGAAGAAGAGTGGCCTATATTGTAATTTGTTGCATTTGTTACAGCTTGTTGCAAGTTCCATATCCGTGGCACTATTATTTTCTGATATATTTACCATCTGCAGGAGCATTATAAGGACCTCAAGGGCAAATCTTTCTATCCTAAGCTGATAGACTACGTTACATCAGGCCCGGTTGTTTGTATGGTATACCTCTAAGCGTATGCTTCTCTGTATCAATTTCTTGCCCAAGGTCTTTTACTACGTGATTTGTACCCTTGAAGGCTCTGATTCTTATTATGTCTGTGGAGTTTTGATTCAAATATTTATAATCCTTTTGTTAGTTTACTGTTTGGAAAAAGATGCCGCGTCGGGATTGTAGTTAGAGTTAGCTGACATGGTTGCTTGCTGAGGTTTGGCCCCGGCAACAAGTTATGCTGATTTGACTTATGGAAGGACTTATTGAAATTGTTCAAGTTGTTAAAGTTGAAACTCCGACGACATAATTGATATCCAGATCAAGCTTCAGGGAATAAAGTGTAATTAGACCTAGATTTCAATTTTCTTACTGTTATGCCGGTTGCTGTTTTTAATCTTTTTGGTTATCAGGCTTGGGAGGGTGTCGGCGCTGTTGCATCAGCTCGTAAGCTCATAGGAGCTACAAATCCTCTTCAAGCCGAACCAGGAACAATTCGGGGAGATCTTGCTGTTCAAACTGGACGGTTGAACTCTTCAACTTCCTGTTCTTTGCTTTCTTATAGTCGGTTTAAATTGAGTTAAATTATCTTTGGATGTTCTATCTTATTTCAAGAGAACGTAAGGTTGCATTAACTATTTTTTGCAGAAATGTTGTTCATGGAAGTGATAGCCCTGAGAATGGCAAACGCGAAGTTGGTAATTCATACAGCACAGTATTTACTGCTTAGTATGATCAATCTGGATGGCATTTTATGCTTATTATTAATGTATAGAACCATGTGGAAAACTGGCTGCATAGATAAACTAGTAATGCGAAATAATAACTTACGGGCTACAAAGAATATATTATTAGCCATATAAATCTAGACTTACTGGCCAAGATGACAAGCTTACTATGAATAGTCCAAAAGGGACTTCATGTTTATGCAACACAAGCAGCACATACAAATGTACATTTTGTTTTGTTGCCATTGCCATTGTTGTTTATATATATCTTTTTCATGTTTTATATATTCTACCCTGTGACTAATTATCCAATTTTTGTTATTAACTAAAAAATGATGTCCAACAGCTCTCTGGTTCAAGGAAGGAGAACTGTGTGAATGGATACCAGCTCAAGCACCTTGGCTTAGAGAGTAAATTTATGAATAATTTACTTCCAAGCCATTTCTGAAGCTCAACATTTCATTTTTTTTTTTTTTTAGCTCCATTTTTCGCAAATTGTTGCTTCTTGTGGCTGATAGTGCGGCTTACTAAGAGGGTTGTAACAACCACATTGAGATGAGAAGGATAATTACACAATAAATTTTAATTTCATTTCCTTCTCCTGCCGTATAAGATTAGCTCGACTTACCAAGTGCATCAGATGTTTGTTTGAATCTGTCCCTGGTTTCTCCTTTGTTGATAAATATTCTTGACCTTCTATGTTTTTTTGATCAATTGCGCACTTTGAAGTGTAAATTTATATATATATATATATATATATATATATATATATATATATATATATATATTGGTGCTTCAAAAAATCTTACTTATTGGTGCAGTGTGCTCTGAAAATTTAAGATAGTTTTGACTTTTCCATTTTTATCTGACAAAGATAGAAATGTATGCAAATAAATAAGGTCATCAAGGACATCAATGAAGAATATTTTTGAGTAGTATTAATGCAATTATGAATAATTATAAAAAATATTAAGAAGTTATATTTTTACAAATTTTTAAGTAAATATATAAGAATAAATTTTTTATATCAAATTAATAATAAATTAATTTAAATATATAATTATTTAAACTTAACTGTTTATAAATAAATAAATATATTATATTATATATTTTCGTCTCGCCCTGGGCCCCGGCCTAAGCGATGGAGAGGGCGAGATCCGGTCTAAGCGACGGAGAGGCGGTGAAATAATCTATCGCACTGCATTCTTAATGCGTTCGGTGGTGAAATAATCTATCGCACTGCATTCTTAATGCGTTCGGTTCTAAAAAACGACGAGGTTCTTGAGTTGGCGTAGAGGGTCGGATTGAGTCGGATTGATGTGGATTAATATTTAAAAAAATTATTTATTTTTTTAAAAAAAATTAAATTTGAGAGAAATAAAATTATAAGATAAGTCTCACCTCTATTGAATAAAAAGATGGGGGAGAAAAAAGGTTTTTTATCAAAAGAAAAAAAGAGTTTATGTGGGTGAAGAAAAAAAAAATTTATAAGATAATTAAAAAATATATTGATTATAGGAGTTTAGTAGAGATGATGAAAAAAAAAAAAAAAATCTCAACGTTGTTTAGAGAGGAGGTGAGAGAAAAAATCATCATGTTTCATCAAAAAAATAATTGGTGCTGAACCACGTGGAAAAGGAGAGTTGGTGATGGTGAACTAGAGCCAATGAATATAAAAAAAAAAATTATAAAAATTAGATAGAGATAAGGAAAGAGAAAAAGTGGTATTAGTGGAATAAAGATAAGGAAAGAGAAAAATTGGTATTAGTTGAATAAAAAATAAAAGAGGAAAAGTCAATATGTTTTATCAAATAAGAATTATTGAGAGTGAAAATAAAATGATCGTGATAAAATATATTATAAATTCATAAATTTATATAAATGAAAAAATATGCTCAAAACAAAAATTATATAAGAAAAGTGAAGAGAAAAAGTACACATTCCAGTGCCCATTTATAGCTGGGGAATTTTCAACTGGAGCAAGTTGAACGAAAACTATGTAACTTGGCCACAAACTTTTTATTCCGCCACTCGAAAGAGTGGAATATTTTGTAGTGGGGCAGCTTTTTTACTTTCCTTTTTATCCCTCGACACATGCAGAAAAGATATGTCAAAATAAACATTCTCTATTGTGCAGTGTTCATCCAAAAAAAGTTTTTTTTTTTTTTTAAAAAAAAAATCTTTTCTAAAAAGCGGCGAATAAATAATATTTCAATCAATTAACATATATATATATAATTATTAAAATTTTAAATTTTTTAAAAAATTATAATAAAAAAAATTAAAAATATAAATAAAATTGGTATAACCTTTTACAAATTATAAAAATTATTTTTTATTAATATTTTTTTAGCTTTCAGTATTTGTATTATAATAATTTTACTTAAATATTTAATTAAACTTAATAGTTAATTTTTCTTATAAATAAAATTTTTAATTATAAAGTTAAAATTAGAAAACTAATTTTAAATTACCGAATATATAAGGATATCTTCATTTTGTTAAAAATGATTAAAAAAATAAATTATTATATGTATCTGTGTATATTAACGCACCATATATTACAACGTATATTAAAAAACTAATTTTTTATATCAAAATTTAATTAAATATATTTTATTTATAAAAAAATAATAATTTAAATATATTTACTGAATTAAATTTTAAAATTTTCTATTATAGATTTTAATATGCATTTATATACACTCGGTATAAAAAATGCTTAATAAAATATTCTCATAATTTATTTATTTATTTATTTTTTTGCTTGCACCTAATATATACTGATGTTTCATACACCGCAAAATATATTAGAGAATATATAATAGAATATCGGATACTCATACACCACAAAAAGTATATTAGAAAATTAATAAAATATATAATATTTAAAATTTTAAAATAAAATATAATATATAATATAAAATATTTAAATAATTTATTTAAATATTTAATAAATATTTTAGAATTGGTTCATCATGCACACCAGTGCATCAAATACTCTTTTTGGATATATTTGAGAAATCTCATTGGCCCTTTACTTAAAGAGCTACGTGGCTCAATGTAAGCATAATAGAAAACTCTCAAATTATATATCTTCTCATAATTTTAATTTTTAATTTTTAATTTAATTTAATTTAATTTAATTTTTTTTTTTTTTTTTTTTTTTTTGCTTGCACCTAATAATATTTCATACACCGCAAAATATATTAGAGAATTAATAGAATATCGGATACTCACACACCACAAAGTATATTAAAAAATTAATAAAATATATAATATTTAATATTTTAAAATAAAATATAAAATATAATATAAAATATTTAAATAATTTATTTAAATATTTAATAAATATTTTAGAATTAGTTCATCATACACCGGGTGCATCCAATATTTTTTTTGAATATATTTGAGAAATATTATTGGCCTTTTAAATGTAAGCATAATGTAAAACTTTAAAATTATATATCTTATAGATTATAGATTTATGGATCATAATTAGACAACCTGAGATACATAATAAAAACCGATCAAATGTAGCATAATAATATTTCTGCATGTAATAATCTTTTAGAAGAAATATTGCATTAACTCTTCTTTTTTACCATACTTTTTGCAGTAGAATTAGCAATACTAATTTAGAGCTACTGATTTTAGAGATCAGAATTTTAAATAGAATGAAAGTTCTAGTCTTTTCAAAATTTTAATTATTTTATGGGCGGATAGATAGATAAATGTAGCTGAATTAAAAGGAAAATTAGTTGTTCGCATCAAAATAAACTGAGCAATTTCAAATCAAAATGTTAAACTTTATTGGGGACGTAACGTTACAACTAAGAAAAACTGGGGAAATATTTGTAATTTTATTAAAATCTAAAAAAAAAAAAATAAATTCCGAAACAATCTCTCTTGTGGCGACACGAGTACGAACGATAGACCAGTACCCAGAAACCATCATCCACCGTTCATTCGGTATATTCTAAGAAGCCGTGCCGATCGAACGGCGCAAAATAGATATCCATACGAACACGAGTCAAATTTCGGAGGTCCCCCGTCTATATATACCGCGTCGAACTCTCCTCCGACCCTTCGCCGCCCTATAAACTCTCATGTCCTTCCCTTTCCTCTTCCCACAAATCCTCTTCGGTTCCTTTTAGGACTTCGATTCGAATTCTAGCGTGTTAATTTAATCTTTCGGGCTTTTGTTTGGAGGAGGAATCATGCTCGTCTACCAGGACCATCTCTCCGGTATGATTATCTTCCGATTTTGGGGATTTTGTGCCCTAAATCGTTTTGGTATCTTTAGTTTTTTTTTGGTGAAATTAGTGGCTTAGGTGATGGTTTGCTTTTAGATCTCAAGTAAAATTTGTATTTTGGGCGCCTTAATCTAGTAGTTGGTGCTATTAAGTGTTTTTGTATTTTTTTTGCAGAGCTTGCTTCATTTTTTGGGAGAATTATGCGTAGAATTTTTTTTATTTCTGATGAAAATTAACGGTTTTGGTGTTCAGTAATCCTAGATCTGCAGGAGAGATTGAATTTTGGGCGTTTTAAACCTGAATTGGCACTATTTGAGTATTAATTTTGTGGTTTGTTGCAGAGTTGCCTCCTATTAGTTTTGCTTGTGTTCATCTTTCAGAGAATTTTTGTGAATCGAAATATTTTTTCTTTTATGCTTCAGCATGATTTGGTAGAAGAGCTAATAGAATTTGGAAACTATTTAGTTGATGTGGGCGAGATTCATGAAATTGGTGTTTAATGCCCCTAATACTTGAGTCTTGTGTATTGATTGTCGGTGTGGATTATCTCACTTTATCGGTTTTAGTTTTGTTTATTTTGTGAAGATTGGTATCTGAGTTTTAACCACCGTAGTGGTGCACAAATCCCCTCAAAGGTAACAAAATTTAATGATGTATGGATTGTAGTTTGTGTTGTGTGCTTGTGCACGATCTAAATATTTAATTAGGGTTGTGAAGTGTGAATTTATGGGAAAAATATTGTTTGGTGGCTTAATATTTAGTTAAGATAATATCATGTATATTGTAATTCGGATGCCTTGTTTTACTACTTACCTCTTTCTTTTCTTTGTAACAAATTTTGCAATGAAACTTTTGCTGGTCTTTAGTGGCCTATCGAATTTATTTTGATTGTGAGCATTGTACTTCTCTGGATGTTTTCTGTAAAATAGTGGATATACAAGCAGCTCCACTTGTTGTCTGGTCCTTTATTACACTGGCTTGTTGCTTGAACATTTTGTATGGCGTGAGAGTGAGATCACGCATTTTATTCTCGTCGTTGGTTGCTGATGCTAACAATTTATAGTTTGGATCATTTGATAGGCGATGAGCTCCTCTCGGACTCTTTCCCCTTCACGGAGATTGAAAATGGGATGTTGTGGGAAGTTGAGGGGAAGGTCAGCATTACATTAAACTTTGTGTCCTTTTTTCCCCCTTTTCTATTTATCAAGGTTTTTCTAGGGAAATTCACAAACTGATTTTTTTTTTTTCTGAATTTATCTGTTCCTAAATTGGTGCTTAGTTCTAAAGTCATCGGCAAATGATTTTACTGTACATTTTGTAAAATGAGAGAACTTCTCGGATATTTAACTGCATCACTCCTGGCAGAGCTTGGTGAATGAATTTCAAATGCACTAATATTCAGCAAACTAACATATTAATCTATTGGCAGTGGGTGGTTCAAGGAGCCGTTAGCGTAGACATTGGTGCAAACCCTTCTGCGGAAGGTGGGGAAGAAGATGAAGGGGTTGATGATCAGGCTGTAAAGGTTGTTGATATCGTCGACACCTTCAGGCTTCAGGTTATTTCTCCTCTTCCATTGAATGAAACTGAAATGTTTTTTAAAAAACTTTTATTTTGGTCATGTAGACATTATTCACACTGTTTTTTGTTTCTTATTTTATTTTCCTCTAATATTATTACTTGGTCTGTAGGAACAACCTGCTTTTGACAAAAAGCAGTTTGTTACCTTCATGAAGCGCTACATCAAGAACTTGACACCCAAATTGGACGAGGAGAAGCAGGGGCATTTTAAGAAGCACATCGAGGGGGCCACCAAGTTCTTGCTCTCGAAGCTCAAGGACTTCCAATTGTATGTTCTTTATTTTCTGGTTATTTTTTTACCATTATTCTACACTTTGATGATAGAGTATGATAGCTATGAAACTGTTTCGCATAGTTTTCCTAGTTTTTAAGGTTAAATGTACATATGGTCCCTGAAAATTTTATGAATTGCAATTTAGTGTAACAGACTGATTCCCAAACATGGCTGTCCTTGAGTTTACGTTCAAAATCTCTTCCACTTGTTGGTTTCACTGCTCCTACTAGGAATAATGTTGTGAGAAACTGGCTACATTTAATGTATTAATGTCTTTTAAATTATAAGCCCAGAGTTGGCATGTTACCAATTCTGAAACAATAAATATAACCCAATATTTTTGGTGGTTAGTACTGATCATGTATGTTATACATATATGTTTTTCCTACAGTTTTGTCGGCGAGAGCATGCATGAAGATGGTGGCATTGTATTTGCATACTACAAAGAGGGAGCGACTGACCCGACATTTTTATACTTAGCCTACGGATTGAAGGAGGTCAAGTGCTAAAGATGATGATCCCCCTCTATTTCCACATTGCCTCAAGAACAAGATCCTGCTTGTCTTATCCTTTTTTTTTCTTTTTTTTTTTTGGTTTTTGCTCCTTATGCATTGAACTAGTTTTAATGACCACTTGTTTTGAACATTGGTGCTTCTAAGTATCTTACTTATTTGCGCAGTGGCCTCTGAAAATTTAAGATGGTTTAGTTTTCCATATATATATATATATCTGACGAGGATTCAAATGTATGCAAATAAGTGAGGTCATCAAAGGACATCAATGAAGAACATCTTGAATGGTATTAATGCAATTTTGAATAATCATATGAGTAAATGTGCCCAAAAATCTGGAAAAATGGTAAAGAAAAAGAAACAGTAATTGATTCCGATGCCATTCTTAGCTTAGCATCATCTTCAACATGAGCAAGTTGAACTAAAACAATGTTGTTATTCCACCACTCTAAAGAGGGGGAATATTTTCTAGTGAGGGAGCATGCCATCCACTTACTTTCATGTCCAGCTTTTTTATTTCCCTTTTTCTCCCTCAGCACATGCAAATAAATATTTGCCAATCAATAAAGTAAATCATCTTTCTCAATGTTTAATGAAAAAAAGTGTTTTTTTTCTTTTTTTTTTTTGCCCTTTGACAAAACTGAACTGATCAAATACCACATAATAATATTCTTGCTTGTAATAATCTCTTAGAAGAAATATTGTATTAAAATACTTTTTACCTTTTTTTTTTTTTTTTTTTTTTTTTTTTTTTTTTTTTTTTGCAGTAGAAACAGCAATACTAATTTGGATTTTTTTTATTAGAGCTCAGAATTTTAAATATGGTAAAAGTCATAGCCTTTTCAAATTTTAAATTATTTTAATGTAGATAACGGTAGCTGAAAGAAAATGCGCAATTATTGTTAAATAAACTAGCACTAAATTATCATCAAATAAACTTAGCAATGTCAAAGTAAAAAACAACAAATATTAGTGAAATTTAAATTTAATTGGGCACATTACAACTAAGAAAAACTTGGTAAATTTTTGTGATTTTATTTTTACTAGTATAGTCATGTTTTGCTAAAAAAAAATAAAAAAGAAGAGAAAGTTGTAATTTTTTTAAAAAATCATGTTTTACAAATAAAAAGTCATATCTCATTAAAAAGAATATAATGTAAATTGTATTCCTTGAGCTACGCGTAGAGAGAGAGGAATCTTAGATCTCGCGTAAAGAAGCTAATAATAAATAATAAAATATATACATTTAAGAAATAAACTTGGATTTCTAATAGAATTAAATGACTTTAGGATTTCAATGTCTCCAACAATTTTGAAATTTTAATAATTGAATCATGAAGAGATTCTAATTACTCAGGGACTTTGATAGATCATTGAATAATAAAGAGATACAGAAAAAAGAATTTAAAAATCAAACTGATATTTGGGGCTCATGGGATAAATACTAAATTATAAAATCAAATAAAGTCAAATAAAAATATATAAGGGCATTTTAAATATAAATAATATTTATAAATAGAGGAACATTTTTTGAACAAAAATTGATAAATCCAAAACTTTTTTTTTTGAGGAAAAAATCTAAAACTTTTAAACGCACTTTTATATAGGCTTAATTACGCTGTATTATACTTTATAGATTTTTTTACTGTACAAATTTTTTTTTTCCAAGGCATCGTTCAATTATTCTTTTTTTTTTAAAAAAATTCTACAATATAAACAATAAACCTATAATTTTATTTAAAAACTATTAAAAAATATTTATTAAAGTAGCAGAACTTATATTCAACTTATTTTGATATAAAAAATAACAAAAATATATAAAAATAACTTAATAACAATTTCTAATGAGCCTATCACAAAATTTTATTTTATTTTTTTCTATCATTTAACTAATATCTTATAAGAAAATTATTAGATTTTGTCTAATATACTATATTTGTTAATTTTACTATATAGATTGGCGAGAAAAAAAATAGTAATATTTTTAGGAAAAAAAAAGTACATCTAAAATATTATGTAAAAATTGATAAAATAAAATAATATAATAATATTTTATTATTTTTTTTAATATAGCAAATAAAAATAACGCTTATAATTAAGCCTTATTATATAGAAGAAGATTTATTTAATCTTCGCAAAAATTCCGAAACAGTAACGAATCAGAGTCCAATACACAGAAACCATCATGACCGTTCATTCGGTATATTTTACGAATCCGTACTGATCGAACGGTGCAAAATAGATATCCAAACGAACACGAGTCAAATTTTGGAGTTTTCCGTATAATACGCCGCGGAACACTGTACCGCGTCGAACTCCTCTCCGACCCTTCGCCGCACTATAAACCCTCCCCTCCTCCCCTTTCCTCCTCGCACAAATCCCCTTCAGTTCCTTTTAGGGCTTCGATTCGATTCGAATCGAATTCTAGGGTTTTAATTTAATCTTTTCGGATTTTGTTTGGAGGAGGAATCATGCTCGTCTACCAGGATCAGCTCTCCGGTATGATTATCTTTCGATTTTGGGGATTTTGTGCCCTAAATCGTTTTGATTTATTTTGGTTTTTTGGTGATGCTTTTAGATCTGAAGTAAAATTTGGATTTTGGGCGCCTTAATCTAGTGGTTGGTGCTATTATAGTGTTTTTGTATTATTTTGCAGAGCTTGCTTCCTTTTTTGGGTGAATTATGCGTAGAATTTTCTTATTTCTGATGAAAATTAATGGTTTTGGTGTTCAGTAATCCTAGATCTGCTGGAGAGATTGGATTTTGGGCGTTTTAAACCTGAATTGGCGCTATTTGAGTATTAATTTTGTGGTTTGTTGCAGAGTTGCCTCCTATGAGTTTTGATTGTGTTCATTTTTCGGAGAATTTTTGTGAATCGAAATATTTTTTCTTTAATGCTTCAGCATGATTTGGTAGAAGAGCTAATAGAATTTGGAAATTATTTAGTTGATGTGGATGAGATTCATGAAATTGGTGTTTAATGCCCCTAATACTTGAGTCTTGTGTATTGATTGTGGGTTCGGATTATCTCACTTTATCGGTTTTAGTTTTGTTTATTTTGAGAAGATTGGTATCTGAGTTTTAACCACCGTAGTGGTGCACAAATCCCCTCAAAGGTAACAAAATTTAATGATGTATGGATTTTAGTTTGTGTTGTGTGTTTGTGCACGATCTAAATATTTAATTAGGGTTGTGAAGTGTGAATTTATGGGAAAAATATTGTTTGGTGGCTTAATATTTAGTTAAGATAATATCATGTATATTGTAATTCGGATGCCTTGTTTTACTACTAACTCTCTCTTTTCTTTTTAACAAATTTTGCAATGAAACTTTTGCTGGTCTTTAGTGGCCTATCGAATTTATTTTGATTATGGACATTGTACTTCTCTGGATGTTTTCTGTAAAATATTGGCTATACAAGAATATCCACTTGTTGTCTGGTCCTTTATTACACTGGCTTGCTGCTTGAACATTTTGTATGGCGTGAGAGTGAGATCACGCATTTTATTCTCGTCGTTGGTTGCTAATGCTAACAATTTACAGTTTGGATCATTTGATAGGTGATGAGCTCCTCTCGGACTCTTTCCTCTTCAAGGAGATTGAAAATGGGATGTTGTGGGAAGTTGAGGGGAAGGTCAGTATTACATTAGACTTTGTGTCCTTTTTTCCCCTTTTCTATTTATCAAGGTTTTTCTAGGGAAATTCACAAACTGATTTTTTTCTGAATTAATGTTTTCTGTTCTTCAAAATTGGTGCTTAGTTCTAAAGTCATCAGAAAATGATTTTACTGTACATTTTGTAACATGAGATAACTTCTCGAATAATGCAGTATGTCGCTACTGGGAGAGCTTGGTTAATGAATTTAAATGTACTAATAATCAGCAAACTAACATATTAATCTATTGGCAGTGGGTGGTTCAAGGAGCTGTTAGCGTAGACATTGGTGCAAACCCTTCTGCGGAAGGTGGGGAAGAAGATGAAGGGGTTGATGATCAGGCTGTAAAGGTTGTTGATATCGTCGACACCTTCAGGCTTCAGGTTGTTTCTCCTCTTCCATTGAATGAAACTGAAATTTTTTTAATAAACTTTTATTTTGGTGGTGTAGACATTATCCACACTGTTGTTTGTTTCTTATTATATTTTCTTCTAATATTACTTGATCTGTAGGAACAACCTGCTTTTGACAAAAAGCAGTTTGTTACCTTCATGAAGCGCTACATCAAGAACTTGACGCCCAAATTGGACGAGGAGAAGCAGGGGCATTTTAAGAAGCACATCGAGGGGGCCACCAAGTTCTTGCTATCGAAGCTCAAGGACTTCCAATTGTATGTTCTTTATTTTCTGGTTATTTTTTTACCATTCTTTTACACTTTGGTAGTATGATAGCTCTCTTGAAGAAACTGATTTTTATAATTTTTAAGGTCAACTGTACATATGGTCCCTGAAAGTTTTATGAATTGCATTTTAGTGTAACAGATTAATTCCCAAACACGGCTGTCCTTGAGTTTACATTCAAAATCTCTTCCACTTGTTAGTTTTACGGCTCCCACTAGGAATAATATTGTGAGAAACTGGCTACGTTTAATGTACTATTGTCTTTTAAATTATTAGCCCAAATTGCGATTTATCGAGAGTTCAGGGCCTATGCGCATGTTACCAATTCTGAAACAATAAATAGAACCCAATACTTTTGGTAGTGAGTACTGATCATATATGTTATACATATATATTTTTCCTACAGTTTTGTCGGCGAGAGCATGCATGAAGATGGCGGCATTGTATTTGCATACTACAAAGAGGGAGCGACTGACCCGACATTTTTATACTTAGCCTACGGATTGAAGGAGGTCAAGTGCTAAAGATAATGTTGCCCCTCTATTTCCACATTGCCTCAAGAAGACCCTGCTTGTTTTATCCTTTTTTTTGGTTTTTGCTCCTTATGCATTGAACTAGTTTTAATGAGTACTTGTTTGATCTCGGTTTTAATTTGAGTGCTTGATTGAGGATTAATACTTGCTTGCACTTTTTGAATCCTTTCCTTATCGATTTCTATGATATTGTCAGAAACTTGGGTTGGTAATCTATATGCATCAGCTTTTATTCTTTGTAGTGTCGTAATGGGATGCCAGTTACAATTGGTTTTGTAGATTTTTTTTGTTTGTGGATTCTTCTTTCTCTAATATCACTTTTGTTATGTAATTTAAAACAATTTTTTTGTGTGTGATGCATGAGACTAACTCATCACTAACAGCAACATGTTTAACCAATCAATGAAGAGGCTAACTCATTTGTTCCCTCTCTTTGGATTTAATGAAATTTAAAATTTGTTAATAATCAATATCTGATACTGTATTTTTCTAGGTATTATAATCTGAAAAAATCACATCATTATTTGATTTTGATGCTCTCTCTTTGCCGCAATGCAGTAAAAATAGCACCTTTCATGATTTGGGTTCTTATAGTTAGCTAGATTTGTTCTTGCTGGCTGGTTTGATGCCATTTCGGTGTTCAGTGTGATATGTTTGTCTAACTCATTTGTTCTTAGATGAAGAGGTGATAATTGTGATTAGTTTTGTGGGGACCTATTTGTTTGGTCAAGATTTAGTTGACCATTTTGGAAATAAATAGATGGAGGCTTTGATTCTGATTGAGCCTTTCTCTACAAGATGCAATGTTGTTGTTTCTGCAGTTGAAGTTAACAGTTTAATTTCGCCGAATTTATCCTACTCTGGAGTGATGCAAATTAGCCAAATCTTATGATGATTGTGCTCCTTTAGGTTTCTCATCTGTACTGCTGCATTTGTGCGAAATGTTTATTTTCGACATTTTTGCGATATGCACATGAAGGGAAGCCTTTAGTTGAAGTGCGCATCACTGATGATAAAAATCGGGATTGGTTATTGCTGACCAGGAATGTCAGATTCAATTCCTTCAATGGTAGTTACTTAATACAGACTAGTTTTGCCTCTATGAAAATTTGAGTTCTTCTTTCGGGCATTTTCGTATTGTATTATCATCGCACTTTCAAGCATTTTAACTATGGTAAGTCATCTAGATGTTTAATAAGAGATACGAGTATAACAATAACTATTGTAAGTCATATAGATCTTTAATAAGAGATACGAGTATAACAATAGTACTATGCTTTTTGATGGATTTTGATTGAATTATGCATGATCAACAGCATAAAAATTGAATGGAGTTGATGTCTCCAAAGACAAACACACAAATGCTTGAAATGAGTAGTCAAAAAGTCTTATCCCATGAGAAAAGCAGAACATATGGGGCCAAGGTTCTCTCCCTTACAAAATAGGTAAAAATAACTTACAACCTTAATCCTTAGATTCTCTATACATTTACAGGCAGCAAGAAATTTAAGCCCAAGGTAGCAAAACTTTGTCCTTCATATCTGACCGCATGCGGCACCCGCAGCTTCAAAAACATAACAAAAATAGTTGAAAAACAAAATGAGGCCACCATTTTCTGCCTTAACGCTTCTTTTTAAGTACCTAGAAAAGAAGAAAAAGAAGTGTAAATTGGAAAAAACAAAAATTCCAGAAAGTAGGAACAAAAATAGAGGTACAGGAACAAATGCTGAAGGGTCAAAAACATATTTCTTTTAAGTGCCCAGAAAAGGTCAGGAATTCACTTAACCTTTTTTCTGAACAGTTACAGTTGTTAAGTCAACTAGATGCCGCATTGTCGGCCTACCATGTGGACAGTTCCAAGGAGACTTAAGGCCTGTCAAATTGTTCAGTATCTGAAGACAAAGACGACCAAAGAAAGCATGCTTAGCGAAGCTGCAAAACAACTAATAAACCAAGAATACAGGTCAATTTGCTGATCACTTTTTTTCCCTTCATGTAGGAACAGGGGTTGTACCACGCCCGACACCTTGCCGGCACGGTATGACATAGCCACCGCCAACAGGCTCATATTACGGGCTGGTCCAATTGTCGACCAGAGCTGCCGACACATGAATCCTTGTATACATATACTACATCTATATCGGCAAGTTCTACTCCTGCCTTTATTATATGTAAGGTTTCACTGATCACCTTCTGCATCTCTGTCTTCGTGAGTGGATCGCCAATCATAATGGATGTCCGGCAGGCCCTTGAAGCCAACATAGCACGGACTCTCGAAGGGCAGACAGAATCAGCTGTGTCCATTTTGTAGTTACTGATTATTGCACAATCTCCTTGACCGTCAGCAAGGGTTGAGATAAGCTCCCTCACATCTGCATCACGAAAAATGAAGGAACAAATTAAGAATTAGAAACATCCATGTAGATGTATCCTACTGCAAATATGAATACGGTGTACCTTCAGTGCCAAATGTTACGTTTTTACTGAAGGGCACAGCTTTTAACAGAAAATGGTGACCAGGTGGAGCTTGCAAATCCTCAACTAAAATGAAACCATTTTTCCTGACAAAACCAGAGAAAAATTAACCAACTGCAGACAGAACAAGGCTCTGAATGAGCTGCTATGAAAAGGAATACACAACATATGTTGATTGAAAACTTTATAGGTCACGAAAAATTTCAGTACTTTGAGATACGTTGTTAGTATTCTACTTTTCTTTTCTTTTCTTTTATGGTTCAAAGTTTCATTTGCTCCCGTGCAATGTTGATAACCCAAAATTTCCTAAATCACAAATTCCTGATAAAATGATCACATCACTTGAACAATACATGGGGGAAGGCAAGCAGGCGGCATACCTGATAATGTCTATGTGCATAGAAGCTACTACTTCCTCTTCCGGTGATAGTTCCAACCTTATTGGTCTGTATTCAAACATATATAATGTAAATTAATAGACAGATTAAGAATGAAGTAAAATGAAAAAGAACTACATCGATATTTCGAACGAATGATACATATAGATGATAAAGTCCTTACTGAAGTAGGGGCTGTAAATTCAAGATTGTTGAACGGGAGAGGCGCTCAAAATTGTACTTTTCATCAGCAGCATGCTGTAAAGTATAAAACATCATACAATTATTCTAATCCAAGTCAAAATAGCAACAGTTAGAATTATTATAATGTTCCGAACAACAGAACTTTCACCCACAATATCTTTAAAATTGATACCAGCGTAACCGGGGCATTGATGTTTGTTGATGCAAAAGAAAGGAAAATTTTACCTGATCGACAATAAATAAGTCTTGGTCTAATTTTCCAATAATGAAACCCAGATTGAACTGCCCAACGACCTGAAACATGTCATAATACTCGTTGCTACTAATCGATTCTTACAAGTCATCTTATGCTGATATTGAAAAATAAAATTACGTTAGTGTTAATTGATTCTCACCTGCATTCGTCCAAAATCCTCCTTTCTAAAAAATCTCTCCAACTCATTGGTAGCTGCAGCGAGACAACAAGCTTTTCCTTCAACATTTTCTGGTTGAAAATTCTCAAGTGTTGCAGCAGTAAAACACCTGAGATGAGACACAAGAAAGGAACATAAGCACATAACCACTATAGGTGTGTTCACGTAAAAAATAAAGCACAATGATTTAAGGGGCTTACATATATCTCCCTGCAAAAATAATATATTTACATTATATACTCCCTAAAACTTGAATTATCATATATTACCCTCAAACAGTGCAGTTTCGTACAAAAATACCATATGTTAAGCTACTCATCCAATTCATGGATGAAAATTGCTTTTGTATCAGAAGAAGAGCATCAGAGAGTGGAGCTTTCTGTGAGTAAAAGGGTATACATGTCATAATCAAGTTTTTAAAGGGTATATATTGAAATTCAGATTTTGCTGAGATATATGTAACTACTTGTGAGATAAGAAGCAATATATATGTAAGGAGAACAAAGTTCAATGACCTTCCAATCTTTCTTTCCTTATATGTGGAATCGCCTGAACATAGTAATGAGAGCCTCTGTTGCCTTCTTTTCCTAAGCTCATCGAGACTAAATTGCAAAAGCGGGTATGTTCTCAAACCAGAGCAGGGCTTTAGAGCACAACTGTCTTCGTCACTTCTATTTGGGAATGGACAGGTGGTTGAAAGATTTCCAGAATCCCCTTCATGATCTTCGCCAGTAAAAGTTTCCGATACAGATGCTAAAGCACATAGATCATGTGTTCCTGTCTGCTGGAATAATAGCATTCGGTTCAGAGACTTACAAAAAATAAAGTGTTCGCATTATAATACCGATGTTCATCTTCATCACTTTTAGGAATCAAGAATCAGAAGAACAGCAATTTACTAAAACAAATGTTAAAAGTTTCTGATCCTTTCCATCTTACCATGCTTGGACCTCCATCATTAGCATCGCATTCACCAGAAAGAGGTAGTCCAACAGCCTTAGAGACATTAGATGGCACATAATTCCGTAGAAGTTCTTTCCTATTTCCTTGAAGCAAATCATTTTCCAGAAAATCTGAAGTGCTTTTCGCAATTCGGCATGAACTGGTTTCATTCCTCAGTACGGGAACTTCAGAA
Organism: Tillandsia fasciculata; assembly: GCA_029168755.2. Classification (NCBI taxonomy): domain Eukaryota; kingdom Viridiplantae; phylum Streptophyta; class Magnoliopsida; order Poales; family Bromeliaceae; genus Tillandsia; species Tillandsia fasciculata. The sequence continues at coordinate 25,499,929 of CM054939.1, read as the reverse complement.
AGAAGACTGCAACTATCTTCATGCTTCCTCTTATGTACAGCCACAAACTTTGTAAGAAAAGACTGAACAAAGTTTGAATGAGAAGGTTTATCGTTCGGTACTTGACTTCCATCAGCTGTACTCTTATCATCAACTTTTGCAGCAAGCTTAGATAAGCCTTTTGGCTTCTTAAACTGGTAAGCAGAAAGGTCTACAGATTTCCCAACTTCAGTGCCCAAATCTTTTAGCGGAGAGCTCTTTTCGTCAGCATGAACAATCTCAGCTGTCAAATTCCTTGAGAGATCTTCATCTTCATCCATTTTTGCAGTTGACTCAAAAAATGCTTTTGGCTTCTTGAACTGGTAAGAAGAAAGCCCTTCCGATTTCTCAACCTCGGAGGTCAAATTCTTCAGTGGAGAGATTTTTCATCTTCACTACAACCATCTGCAACAGTTTCTTCTTTATGAGGATCTTTAATGCTGTTAATGGAATAACTGCATTCATGAGGAGAGTAAATCTTTTCCACAACTTCTCGTAAAGAGTGCATAAGCGACCCCTCATCAGAAAAGAAAACCTTCCTCTTATCAGGGGTAACATTAACATCATACAATGTGGTTGGGATAATAAAATTCAAGACAGCAATGGGATATTGCTTGGCATTTGAGCTTTTATATAATTCATTAAGAAGTTTGCCTACTTTGGGCAAATCTACTGGTCGACCATTAACATAAAAGAACTGCCTATCTCCCAAATTACGACCACTTCCATATCCAGGCTTGGAAATAAAACCTTCAATTTTGCAGCCTTCTGATTCTGTTAAATTTAAAGGTTCTAAGCTTTTGAAGGTATCTAAACCAAATACATTTATGATGTTGTCTTTCAATGAGTTACTTCCTTGCGTTTTCAGCACGACTGATTTTGAACTTTTACCAGTTGTGTTGGTGCAAAGTAACCTAACACCTTTGGCAATTAGAGCATAAGCCTGAACAGAAAGAAAGAAAAAACTAAAAACATAATTAGTCAGAAAGTTTAGAATCAGTTGTTCATGAAGATTGAATGGATTCAGAAACAATAGGGAAGTCAAAAAAAAAAAACCCATGATACATTTCATGAAGTAGAGATGAATTGAGCACATTTCAACACTTGTTAAGGAGAAATTGTCAGACTAGATGATCATGAACCAAATAACATGTGGAAAAGTAGAACATACACTAAAGTTCAGAGGAAATAGGTAAAAGTATACTATGAAGTATGAACCCCTCCAACTATAGGTCTTTCAAAGTACCTTGAACTTCTACTTTTCCAATTTGACTCCTAGACAACAAGCTGTTTTGATTTCCGAAAATCTTGTTTGGTTCTATCAGTCAAGACTAAATAGTTTCAGTTTCAGAAGATAAAGAATATGTCATCAAGTAACAAACTATTCTGTTAAGCTGAAATACATTTTGTGAAAGTTGCAGCTGCAGTTGCCTTCCAATGGAATGTTTGTAAATAAAAGGGCACGCTCATTGAGAGGTTTAAATTCCCAAAAATCTAAAGTTTGGGGAACTATTTCCATATGACCAAAAGTTGAAGGGATATTCATACAGTTGTGCCAAGGAAATGAAGTATCAGAAAAAAACAAAAAACATAGTTCAAAGCACAGGAATTAACTCACATTCAATAGAGAGACAAGCTTTCCATATTCTCTTCGAATATTCCGACTAAATTCTTTACTTCGAACCGGAAGAGGAGAAAATAATTTCTCAACTGTCACAGTGGTCCCCACTTGACGTGCGGTTTTCCTCTCAGCAGATATTGAACCTGAATGATCAAAGTCCAAGTGGGTTCCAACAGGCTCATTTTTTGTTCTCGTTTCAATAGACAGTTTTCCTAGGGCACAAAGGGAACTTAATGCCTCTCCTCGAAAACCAAGTGTGGTCAAAGAGTGCAGATCGGAAAAATCAGAAATCTTGGAAGTGTGATGCTTGAGAGCAAGAACCTGCAGCAGCCAACTCCGTAAGCAGAACCAATATGAGCGATACAATGAACAAATAAAAGAAAAGGACACTTTCCTCTAAACCATTGTCAACTAATACTAAAAAGACTAGACATTACCGAAGGACAAATAACTGCCTGTTTGGCCTGAGTTTTGGAGCCGCTCCTCAAATTTAGAAAGCAAACGCGCTCGAAGCCAGGCATTTGGCAAACTAAAAGTCCAGAGCTTTTCTTGTGCCAAGAAGCTAAAGTGAGGTTCTGGGCTAAAAGCAGAAGCTCCAACATTAAGCTTTTGCTTCCGCTGCAGCAAAAAGCTATCGAGGAGATCTAACAAAAAAGCCAACTGTGCTGTTTTGCACAGCACTTTGCCAGGCCCTAAATATTGCCAATACAGGTTGAATTTTAAAAACTACAAGTTCACTGGAGGATAAATAAATAAGATGAGAACAACACTGTAACTAAAATGATAGAACCACAGGACAAAGAGATAAGAATGTACAGCTTAAATAAAAAAAAAGGCAGGATTTTGCGAATCATGATTGGAAAGAACAAGTAAACATATGAACTACAAACAAAAACAAACACCCAAAGCACCAAACAATTACCTGGAAATTATCGGGCGAGATGCCGCAACCATTGTCTATCACCTTAAAGTACTCCTCGCCGTATTCTTTGAGACTTATCTCGATGCTGGCGGCGCCGGCATCCAAGCTGTTCTCCACCAACTCCTTCACAGCAGAAGACAAATTCAAAATCACTTGGCCCGAGCAAATTCGGTGGATCACCGCCTTGTTTATCGGCTTGATGGCCGGAGAATCGCTCTCTCTTCTCATCTGTTATTTCAGGGGAGCAAAACCACATGCATTTTCACATAGATTCTCATAAAGCTTAGGTTTCGTGACGCGGAAACCCTAGAAAGATCTTTCGTACCTGGAGAGGAGGAGGAGGAGGAGGAGGAGGAGGAGGAGGCCGTGATTGGATCAGGATGAGGGGTTGGGATGTAGATTGGGGAGGGGATTGAGGACGAAAGCGCCACGGAGGGAAAACCCTAGAGCTCCCGAATAGTTCGCACCCCGCGCTCAACGAGTACTTGGCGCCAAATAGAGGAAAGGTATTGAAGGCTCTTTATATTCCGAGCCTTCAATTATTTTATTTTATTTATAATTTATTTACGAAAATTTGCAAAACTACAAACTTTGCAGAGATTATCTCTGAATTTAGAAGGGGAGGAAAAAAAAAGAAAAAGAAAAAGAGGACTAACATGTAGATTTTCGAAGTTCATGGAAGCAAGGTGATGATCGTGAAGGGCCTAAGATTGATTTATTTTGAAATTTCATTTAATTCGACAAATAATTTTACTAAATTTAACAATCCATTCACGCTTCTGTTAATGATCTATTGCTGACATAGTAATTACAATTTAAAGCTTCTAATTTTCCTCAACATAGAACTTGAAAAAATGAAGAACAACTTAAATCAATGCAGGGTTGAAACTTCTACTGCAGCATAAAGCTGGAACAAGCTTCAATGGTGCAAAAGGCAAAAGCTTCTTCTAAAAAAAAAAAAAAAGGAAAAACAAAAAAAATGCTAGTAATTTCTTCAAACTGATCATACAGAGGACCTGTCCACACATGCCCAACAGATAAAAAGCCACAAGAAAATCACCTTCCTTTGTAGTTCATTTTTAACCATTTATAATCATATTGTTAGTTTGCTTGTCACCTTTCCAACAGTGAAAAGGAATAAACATAACATCTCAAGCCAAAAGGGTTGCTTGATCCTTCCAAAAAAACCCTCAACAGCAATTCTGCAACAAAACAAGAACACCAGTGATACCCAACAGAGCTCATTTTTTCAGTTCCGATTACAAATTTACAAGAGCAAAAATAAAAAAACAAATCCCAGCATCCAAAAACAGATATATACTACAGCATTTCGGCAGCCAAGTATCAGAAACAAAGAGAGACAGTTCTTATCAGATAGCTTAACAGTAGAAGTAGAGTCTTTTGTCACAACTAGAAAGACAAACACACAAGGATTATGCACCTTCTGCGGACATTTCCGATTTATAGGAATGTATGTTGTTTTCTCATCAGAAGATGAAAAAGTAAAAAAACAGAAAAAGGAACACATATAGACTTCAGTTTGCTATTAAGAACTAAACAAATTTTTTAGCCGGATCATGATAAAAAAACAATCAGGCAAGTATGATTAATCAAAAGTCCCAAATTTTATTTTCTTTCACCGAAATCTATTGTGTATATACAGATAGATAGGCCTCCAGAAATGTCAAAGTGCCACAGATTAAGAAGACCCCAAAAAGAAAAAGAAAAAGAAAAAGAAAACAAAAGGTTATACTATACCATTAGGTGAGATTAAGATTGATCAAACATAACTTAATTTTGATATAAATTACCAACAAATTATAAATAAACTTGCTATCCAAAATTAATTACATTTGGAGCCTGAAAAAGAAACCAAGCGTTCGCACTCTCTCTGCTCATGTTTCAAGACTGTACAACAGACAGATAGATTGATGGATGGATGCCTATCAAACTCTACATAAAATAGCTGAGCGCTTTCTTCTTCCTCGATCCGCCTTCACCATATAGATCGTTCCATTGGAGAAGCTCATTCATGTTCGCCGAGTCCGATGACACACTTGCGCATACCTACATGAGCATAAGTTCCGATCTTGTTAGAGCTTGTAATAGGATATGCTCAAAGGCGTGCCAAGGTTTAGGAGCATATCTATACATGAGGCAAAATCATCATCCATTCATGCATGTAACAAACCCCCCAAAAAATCTGAATCATTTCATATATATACCCATCAAAAGTGCAGTTTCTCAAAAAAATAACCCTTCTTTGTATAACGTAAGATGTCTGACCACAAAAGGAAGCGCAAAAAATCTTGCCCATATCCCTTGAAATGGGTATACTGGAACTTCAAACTACCAGGTCTACAAGGAAAAAGAATTAGAAAATTTATATAAAATGACATAGAAGTACCTGCTCCTGTGCGTACTTCAGATCGTCCATGTTTAAAGGACGAATATCTTCAGTTCCATGCAACCCAGGTAAAGGGCTACCTTCTGCGATTGCCAAACTTCTCTCCTGCAGATGGCAAAGTTATATGTAACATCAACAGCAACAAAAGGGGAGTTTAAAGACACGGCATCTGCAAAATCGACTATTTGCAATTTATATGCCAGTAAAAATGAATTTTTCATATATATGACTCAAAGGTCCAGTACGTTAGAAAAAATACCCCTAACTTGGGGAGTCCTCCTGCATTCCAATTCACAGGGCAAGTTGGTTTTGCATTATAGATAGTTGTCTAAAATTTTTGCATTATAGATATTTATAAGAGCTTATCTAAAAATTCAGGTTTGATTTGGCAGACACATATGGAAATAGATAAATTTTGCAGGGATACATATGTAAATATATCAAATATTGATGAGCGCAAGTTTATCTAGAAAAGTTGAACCATATATTATTAATGATCCAATACTAACCTTTTTTTCCTTTTCCAAAATTTCTCTAATGGGCCAATAGAAAAGTTGAACCATATATTATTAATGATCCAATACTAACCTTTTTTTCCTTTTCCAAAATTTCTCTAATGGGCCGATGAGCAGCGGTTACACACAGATTCTGAAATCGAATGGCATAATGCATGTTAGCTTAGCTGATCAGAAAAATCAAATTTTGTAAAACGAATAGGAAAAAAGAAGACAACCTTCAAATCACTCCCTGAATACCCATCGGTCATATTTGCAACAACTTCCAGATCGACATCTGGCGCCAAGTCTTCCTTGGCCAATATCACTCTCACAATCTTTTCTCTATTCGATGCATCCGGTAAGTTCACCATTAATCTGTAAATGCATAAGTAAAAGAATTAAGTAACAGTACTGCCAAAAGCCCAAAATATTTTAGCCTATCTTCTACATTCCACAAAGCAAAAATTATCAAAAACCAGGTTTTCTGGTAACAAATAGTCTAAAGCTTTTGCTGTGACAGAATGCCATGCTTTTGGGGCCCAGAAGCAAAAGCTCAAAGCTGAAATTGCAGCTTCTGCAGCATCAAGAAAGCGGAGATCTAAATTAAAAAAAGGAAGTCACTACTGCTGCTTCTACCAGCTCGACTCAAACAGTACTTTCTCAAAGCTCCAGCTAGACTAAACAGGCCCTAACCAAAACAGGTTTGAACCAGTAGGTTGAACCAGGTCTGACTGGCACCAGATGTGTTAGCAGTATGGTCACATCTAAAATGCAGAAAAGAGGAAAAAACCACATAGATCAATAGTCGTATGGGTGGTCCTGCTGAACCAGATGCATAACAGATTACATAAAATGCCCTACCATTATATTATTACTTTTAAAGCTTTTGAAAGCCAACTTTCCGCTCATCCAATTGAATCAGATTAAATGCCCTTCGATTTGCTTATTAAACCGGCTTTTACTAAGTCCAAATTCCATAATTTACCTCCGAGGAAGCCTTCTTATGACGGCCTCATCGAGGTCAAAAGGTCTGTTTGTGGCAGCAAGAACCAACACACGTTCTTTGTCCTTGGTACGCAGACCGTCCCAGTTCACCATAAACTCATTTTTCATCTTGCGCATCGCCTCATGCTCTCCTGGATTTTCCCTCCTCCCTAACATACTGTCAACCTGTGCAAACAAAATGCGAATATTGAAAATGAAGCAAAGCTGCAAAACAACAATCATTAGAAAATTAAAAGAACAAGTAGTTTATATTACGATAATAAAACAAAAATATTGCAGAGTCATCGAACTCATGCCCGAAAGGTCTCTCAAAACAGGGTATTTGTGTAAGTACAAGGGCACATAGATGTGAAATTAACTTTCTTAAGGGCATATATGCAACTTCAGATTTGCAGGATATGCATGTAAGATGTAAGCGGATGATTTTGCAAGAGTATATATGTAAATATATCAAAATTCTTAAGCTGATAGGAATTAGAAAAAAAATGAGTTAAAAAAAAAAGTTCACAAACCTCATCAACAAAAATGACGCTCGGAGCGATTTTACTTGCCAACGAGAAAACTGCTTTCACATATTTCTCCCCTTCCCCGAACCACTGATATTAATCAGGTCCACATTTTGTAAGGAAAAGAAGGTGAAAAAACAAAGAAACAAACAAACAAACAAGCATTGTGAACCAAATGTAACTCATCCTTAATTGAGAAAATACCTTTGAAGAGATGCTCGACATTGAAATGTTGATAAAGTTTGCACCAGCTTCTGTTGCCACAGCTTTAGCAAGCATGGTCTTCCCTGTACCAGGAGGACCAAAGAGAAGTATCCCCTTGCAAGGCTGTAAAAAAGAGTAGGAAAAGCAGACAAAAATAAGCCCACAATAGATAAACGGTCATACAAGGGTTAAAGAAAATTACCATTAGCCAATAGTTCAAAGATTATTCTTACATCTAAACAAGGGTTAAAAAAGTTGGGGAAAAGCAAATATCAATAAAATTATGCTAATGATTTCATCAAATTTCTTCATGTAACTATATGAAGGCAGCTAAGAATATGCAGACAATAGAAAGTTAAATAATTTAAAGTAATTTCAAGCAGACTTTCTTCAATTCTTCTAGATCTACTAAAGAACAATTCCTAAGGCAAAACCTTCTTTTACTACTTCTTAATCATCAACTTTAGAGAAATGAATCATAAACTTCATCATATGTTTAATAAATTGCAAAAAATAAAGCTTAAAACAAGTAAACTTCAAAATTTCAGCCCACTACTTCTCAGTTCTCACGAACTTTTTCAAGTTTCTTTTGAAATTATTTGAAGTTGATGAAATTGAGGGATTAAAACTAGGGGAGCCCATTCTCTAAAACTAGCCCTTAATTTCATCACTTCAATATTCCAAATGAGAGAATAAAGAGAGTTCTGAAAGTAACCCAAGTCCTTTAGCTGAAAAGGCAAAAATAAGGGTGCCGCCCCATGCAAGATGACCAGTCGATTGAAATGCTTATTTGAAATTTGATCTTACCAGATCATTTAACTTGAGAGACAAGTATCTCATGGCTAGTTTAAGAAAATAAATGACAGATTTTCTGAGTAGAGAAATTGCTGAGATGATCCTACATCAAGTAAGATGGCCATGGCCCAAAATATGCAACATAAATCAAGTCAGTTTTGTACACCCATATGTGAATCATCCAAATTAAGAGAATACTTCTCTACAAAACCAATCCCCAACAAAAGCTTCCATCAAAAAGTTAAATAAGCCAAACTGCATACCTTCGTCAACTGTCCTTTGCAGAACAATTCTGGCCTTTGTAGAGGAAGCATCACCAATTCCTTCAATGTGTCCTTCACATTCTCTAGTGCTCCAATATCATCAAAAGTAACCCCAATATCACTAGGTGGAATGACATCAGCCAAAAGCCTTTTTTCGAATTCATTCTCAGTAACCACATCCTGGAAACATTTACGGTAAAAGCCATAAAATTTTACTTCACAATATTAACGGAGCCAAACATTGTGCATAAATTCAATGTGTAACATAAGAGCAAGAGACCTTGAGTGACTTTTTTGAACTCTTCGTATCGCTTTGCATGCTTTGCAGCATAGTGAGGCCATGGTTGAGGCTGTGAACAATGATGCATAGCATGTCAGGAGGCAAAAAAGTACCAACTTTATGTTAATCAATAGAATGCAGAACAAAAGTTGTAAGAAACATAATTACCTTTCACTGGACAGTACGAGTTTAGCATTCTTGGCAGGTGCATCAATTTTATTATGCTTAACGTGATGACTAACAGCAAAACCAACAATTTTGTCCACATCTATATAAAAACAAAAACCAACACAAAAGATGATCATAGTTAGCTTCGTAACTATGAGGTGATTAATTCAAGAGCATACTCACTTTCATTAGTTAGAATTTGGTCCTTGACAGCTATTTCTTCAAGATCATTACAATCCATTCCAATACGATTTAGGAACTGCGCAAGGTGGGGGGAAAATTGAATTAGAAAATATTATAAATCCCTTAAATAAAAAGTGAATGATAAATCACTTAAATAGAAAGAGAAATAATAGGAAGCATTAAAGTGATCTTAACCTGGTCATGTTCAAACGATACTGGTTTAGAAGAAAAAAGAAAGAAAAAAAGAAAGCAAATCATTATAATGAAATACAATATCTGGAAGAACTGTAGATGTATTCCAAGAGCTAAAGGTCATTCCAACTTCCAAGAATGCAAAACAATAAAAACAAATAGAAGTTAAAATATCTACAATCCAGAACACTAAATTCTTCTTATTAGCCTAACACTGTTAAATAAACAAGGACAACCTCATCTATTTAAAAGATCACTCCAGATCAATAAATTTATGCTAGAATCACTAGTGAGCAAAAAGAACATGATGAGTTCCATGAAAAAATGGAGTTTAGGAAGCAACGAATGTAAAAGTATTACATCACTAATTATGAAGTAATTTGGAAAGGAACGAGCCTGTCAACTCAACTAGAGTAAAAGCATTACAAAGACTAACAGAACAGACAGAGTTCTTAATTTCTACCAATGTTAATCAAGGATAACTAAAAGAGAGTCGTCAACATATACATCCCAGCTAAATCATGTAAATATCTCATAAGAAAATCAAGTGGAGACATGGAGTATATGTATGATTTGGAAGGCATGCATGGAAATATCTCATAGAAAACATAAGCATGTCTAGTTTTGAAAAAGGTAAGCAGTTGCAACTTACAGAGCGAATGTTACAAATATTAGACTTGGCTTTAAGGGTTTCAACATCCCGATCCAATTGTTGTTTCCAATCCAAAAGTTGAGCTTCATCCTGAAGAATATTTCTGGATATCATGGTCAACTTTCTAAAAGGACAAAATCTAACTAGTACAAAAAAGATTGAAGGCCAACATTGCACCTGTGGAAGTTGAATAGAAATTTTATTAGGAAAAAGTTTAGTGAGCTGCTTCATTGCCTTAGGCATTTCTTTGCTTCTCTCATGCAACCTCCCAAAGTTATCCTGCATGATAGAGAATCAAATAAGAAATCAAAAAAGAAGAGTAGAAAAGTGACAGGTAGACATCTTCAAAGAGAATGTAATAGCCCACATTAAGTAAAATTTGTTGATGACAGAACTGCAGACAACGCATAAGGAAATAATACTGGAAAATAAAATCCATAAAAAGAAAATCATAACAGAATGCCACATAAATATGCTTACTGGGAAAGCAAAGTCAAGCAATGCCTGGCTGCTTGTGAATTTCGTAAAAAGAAGACCTCCAGGATGTGACTGCAATATATAACAACAAGATTATATTAACAACATATGAGTATATATCCCTGGAAAATAATGTAAAAAAAATACATCCTCTTTTAACACCTCAGTTTTTTATATACTCCTTGCAAGTGAAATTTCCACAAAAATAACCTTTTGTTCAGTTGAATCATCCAATTCAAGCTGGGTTTTGCAGAAAAAAAAAAAAAAAGGCAGCTTTTCAAAGAAGGCAATGCTGTGTGTGTGTGCGTGTGTGCGTGGAAGAGTTTTTCAGGGAAAAAGAAGAAAATTCAGTTCCAAGGATATGTATGTAAATAGATAATTTTGCAGGGGTGTGCATATAAATATCATCTGATAAAAGTATTACCTTCTCTTTGCGGCTGTCCATCTGGGTGTGGGAACCTACTATGAGAACACCTGGTGGTAGCAATTCAAGCTTACTCTTCAATGTTACATACGAATCTGAACTTCCAGTCATAGATTTCTCTATATCCTTAAGTAATATGATTAAAGGACCGTTTTTACTTTCTTCCAAAACTACCTGAAAAACAAGACACATTTTAGGACTTGATTCTTAGCCATTCTGCAAGAACTTTTTTTTAAAATTTTTGGTTCATATTATTTGTTTTTACAACTCCAGCCTCAAATATTATTTCATAAACTATAATGCTCTTGGCCAAAATCTACAATAATAGATTTATTGCAATGAAATTTTAGCATAATTGTGGTCTATAAAAAGTATTTTTTTGACCTAAGGTTGCCAAAACAAAGAAAGAATCGAGAAAAATCAAATTGCAAAAAATAAAAGAAAAGGTGGACTGTTTTTGCAGAAAAAAAGAAAGGAAGAAATATAATCAAGGATAGAAGAAACAGAGCGACCTCTAGTAGTTCACTGACAGCTAGTCTTTCAAATTCTTCACCAACAGAGGAATCTGGCCGAAGCAAGTCAGCTGATAGGAAAAAGTATATTAGTTGATCAAGAGGAAATGTAGGTTGCAGAATATTAAAATCAAAGTATAAATCAGAAAAAAAGAAGAAGGAAAAAAAAGAAGAAAAAGAAGGTGATTTTGAACTACCAGTGCAAAAGAAACCATGATCTTCCTCGCATAGACCCCCAAGATCATTACCATCAGGTATTTGCTTATCAAATCTGACTCCAACTTTGGAGGAACCATTTTCCTCGAAAGCAAGTACTACTTTGCCTCGATAACCATAACTAGGGCCCCTGTAAAACAAAAAATCTCAGTGGACATGCCAATAGCAAGATGATATTATCCTAGAAAAACAATAATTATTAGACTATCAGTGACTGCTTGGTCTAGGTTTTACTTTTGTTTCAGCTCCAGCTACCCTTAGTAGGGGCCTTAGAAAAAGAAAATTTGGAGCTTCAACTTTGGTAGGGAGCTGAAATGTGATTCCAGCAATAGAATCCATTTGGAATTTTGCTTCTGCTACAGAGAGAAGCTGTTAGGAATTTTAAGGGAATAATCCTCCACCCTACAACAGCTTCAACAGACAATACTAGCTTGACCTAATATCTGGAACAGCTTAATGTTTGGGAAAGAAAGAATAAGGCTTCACTTCCTTCACATGTAACAAGAAGGCAACCAAGCAAACAGGAAAGTTTACAAAAAGGACACTGTTTTTGCCTACTTGATCAGGTAGGGCATTCTGTCCAACATTGCAAAAAACAAGAAAAAAAAAGGGGGGGAAGGAGGGGGGGGCCGTAGGTGGTGTCAAAATTGCAAAAAATCCAAAGCGTGAAATTTCTATGCACAATAGTCAGAATATTAATAAACCACCACCTTGAGTTCAGTTTCTTGTGAAAGCACACAGAAACAGGAATCGTAAAGTAGCTTTAATATGAATCAAGTAATGTTGATTTTCAAGTTGCACAACAGAGGTTTGGACAAACACATAAAAGTGCTGGTAGATAAAGGAAATTAATTGTGACCTTCGGTCAGTCGCTGACAGCGTTTTAATCATAGCTTCTATGTCTACTGCTGGTACAAGTTTCTAAATAAAGTAAATTAATAGGCAATTGGCAATATCTCCCCATCTTTACAAGCTTCTTGCGTTTGAAACTTCATGCAGGTAAAAAGATTTGAGTAAAGAAAAAATGAGATGAGAATAAAATAGACAAAAAGTAGAAAAAATTCAATATGTCTATTGCATATGGGCAGAGAAGTACCTCTGGGGTGGCTGGAGAGGAAATCCTGATGTAGGAATAGAACCAACATATTTCACCCTATCACCTATTTAAAATGACACATGCTCAGTCAGAAACTACAAGCAAAAGGTAGTGAACTGTTTGCTAAGGGAATTAGTATCCTGAAGATAGCAAAAAAATCCTCAACAAGAACTCTAATTTGTGTTATCCCCATAATGTTTGGTTTGGAATAAAGGGACGACAGCCTGATTTGTACATGGGGACATCACAATTCCACCACACCCTATGGAATTGCTGTCCTCTGGAGATTAGATTACACTGAGGATATTCTCCTCACCAATTCCACCATTGTTCGGTGGGATACCAAAATATCACCAGTCCCAACCAAACACCAGGGATATCCGACACTACCCTGTTGTGTTTGATAGGGAGAAAGAGTGGAAATGATGGTGAGCGTTCGGGTTATCCCACCAAGCACATTACGATCCTTATAATTCCAGACTAGAATTGGGCAGCAAAAAAATCCACATGGTCAGCTCTAATGTCGGAAATAGTAATTCCCTGAGGTGTGGCAGAATTTTGCTATCCCCATGGGAAGAGCGTAAATCCATATATTACTCTTTGTTTCCAAGCAAAAACAGCAGGGATGGCATTGAATTATAATTATCATAGAGATTTCATCCCTATCACTTCACATCTGAGGTTTAAAAATAAAATCTATATAGCATGATAGGGAGATGTTAGCTTGCCTTCTTTGAATGTATAGTTCTTTGAAGATGCTGTTGAGGACTCCTGCTTAGGTAAAGATTGGGAATTTGACGTAGAAGCCCCTACAATATCAGCTTCCACACTAGAAGCTGGTCTCCTAAAATGAACTGCATCAGCCAGTATAGAACGATGCTTAGGAATGGCGGCTGGCTTATCAGTCCTCCCACCTTCCTTTTGGGTTTCTGGTTCTTTCGGAGAAAATATCTAAATGAAAGTTGCAATTTGCCATCGATTAATTTGAAATACCTTCAATAAAAATTTCAAGATGGCTAAATTGCAGGAAAGCACCCCATAAACATTACAAATTTAGCATCGCTCCCCACTGAAATATTAATACTTACATGCTATCCCATTGACCGACAAGTGAAGCCGGCACATATTTCTTGAATAACAAAAATGAAAGGAGGTACAGTAGTGAAAATTTGTAGTTCTTAGGGGGCTAATATATAGGCTTTAATATTTCAGGGTGGCAAACGAAAAGAGGGAAATTTATGAAAGGATATCCTGCAATTTAGCATTCCAAGATCCTACGAAATCTAAAAAGGTTACGAAGATAGCAAAGTTCACAAGCTTTTTCTTTCTAATTTCTTTTTGCACGAGAATTTTCTTCGAGTGATAGGAACTTACGGTAGGTAGCAGAAGAGAATCTACTATAAGCAGTCTAGAGCCAAAATGTTTGGCAAGGGCCTTTACCAAAATCTCCTGGTACATTTCAGAACCTAAAAAAGTGAGTTGCAGAGAGACTTGTTATCATAAGTAGGATAATGAGCAGATCAGACTAAACTCCACATAAAGGGAGTAAATTATAGCATACCTGAGGGACCAGATAACAAGATTCGCTGATTTAGGGACGAAATGTCGGTGGTGAGTTTTAAGAGTTCCTTGCATTTCAAGTGAATATATGCACATGATAAAAGTACGTTTTTTGTACTTTCACTGTAGGAGATGAAAAAAAAAAATGGAATTGGTTATATTGCATGGAGATACATACAAAATGAAACAAATGGATAGAGAATAAATTAATTAGAAGGACAAGCATCTCGAAATCATGCGTGCTTAATCAGTGAGATTATTCTTGCTATAAAAGAAACTTCCGAGGATCAGATTAAAATCAAGCTTTAAGGGATAATACTTTTACAAATAAAACTCCAGTAAATGGAACTCTGAGTCGAACTACAACTACCCTAATGTCAAATTGCTCCTATCAACATGAATCGTAAACAGCTAGTACAAACTGCTTCCTACTTTCTGATGATTCCAAAATTTAGGCTCAAGAAATATTGTGATTAAAAGCCAACAAGAAATAACTTGGAAAACCAACTAAGAACTGGCTACAGATCAAATTTGAGTAGAGTTGTCGAAATGCTTTACAGTAACATTTACGAAAAGCTCCCAAAATCCCTAAACATGAACACATATTTGGAAGTCAAAGCATGTTGAGCATGTTACAATCAACATCATTAGCAGCAGAAGGAGCTAAAACCTTTTCCAACAACATTGATAAGTTAGAGAACAACTCAAAAATTAGAAAACAATATTAGAATTGACACTTACACAGCCAGCTGTCAACTAGACATCAACCTTCCAGTAATTACTTCAATCCTCCAGCAAATACTAGCCCAAAATTTTCAATGATTTTTCTAAGAAAATAATATAATCCAAGAGCTTCTAATGTGCATTTATCTAACGTGCATTTATATTTAATTGCCTTGTACCAACATCATTCCATTAACAGATAAAACACAAAGCATGCAAATACACTCCAAAGAAACCAAGTAATTGGTGAAGTAGATTCGATAGACACATAAAATAACAAGCATCTCACCTTAGATAGTAAGGGAAATTTTCAAATGAAACTTGTATGTCACTTGCACTAAGAATCCCTTGCTTCAATCCATCCTTAAAGACTTGGCAACGTGTTGTAGGCAAAGCTTGTGTAGAATCGAGATAACTAAGAATATCCCTATGATCCCCAAACACTTTTAATATACTGCCACTCAAATCAAACTCGCGAGCAGACGATCCTCCGCCAATAACACTAAGAATTGGTCTCATCTCATAATTTGTGCCACAAATCTTTCCAACTCTTCCATCAAGATTGTTTTTTGTGGTATCATCGCCACCAATTTCAGCCGATGAAATAGTAGAATCCATATCAGGAGGAGGAAGAACAGAGTTCCCATTTGGCTCACTATTATCCTTCCCGCTTGCTAAATTCTTATCATGATCTGAATTAAGATCTTCTGATTTATCCTCTCCACTTGTGTCCTTGAGAGGCTTAGACATAGAATGCAATATCGATGCTCCATCAACATCCGACGGGTCACCTGATCTAGGTTCTACATGAATCCCTTTTAAATTGGGAACCGGCGATTCCAAAATGCCGAGAGAAGAGGGTGATGCCATTTTGGTTACTTTCTCGTTAGAAAGTTGCTGAAAAATCTGTCAATAGGTTAAGGAAATTTTTTCTAAAGAATAAAGTTATCCCTGATAAAATTTTTAATGAATTATATACATGTACCACTACATGCACCAAATAAACAGTAAAAACAAAAAGGAGGGGGGGGGCGGGGGAAGAGAATCAGTATTTCAAATACAACCCTGCAAAATCATCAATTTATATATGCCATGGTAAAACCTGAATTTTTATATATGACTCAAAATTATAGTTTCTTAAACTTTGTCCTTCTCTTAAGTTGGGAAATCATCCCACTTGGAGGAGGAAATTTTGTAATGGAGAAGGCTTTCTAAATAAGCTTGCTTTGTAAGTATAAGGATATACATACAGAAATTAAGTTTTTGAACTAGAGAGAGAGAGGGAGAGACCTAGACTATGATGTTAAAAGCACCATGCCCTTATGCTTGCACTTTTCGAGCTTTTGGATCGGGATTACACATGTTCCGCCGATCCAAAGCATACTCCCACAGATCCTAATGCAGATCCAATTGTCAGAAAACTGCATGCACCAATAGCTTGGTGCTTTAGGAGCACCGTAGCCTGGCTAGCTAGAAAGATAGATAGGCTAATTTCTGAATTAGCCATCAAATACATCAACACCTCACACATACCAGTTTGAAGTATCACAGGTGGGCTGTGAAGATAAATACTAAAATATACCCTTTCCGGAGGGAATTTATGAGGCATTTATGAAAAAATTATGGCATTTCTACATACTTCTGAGTTTAGGTGATACAAGGACATTATAATATTGCCAAATTTAGAGGGCATCTATGTAATTATATGTATTCGAGGGGGTATGTATGACATTTTGCTAAGATAATATAGTAGATAATTTTGTATGGGAGTATATGAATATATTTCGAAAAGAAAAAGGAAAAAAAAATAATAAAACAATATGCGATCAGACAAAAGATACAAAAGCATGCCTCCCCGATGAACTGAAAACAACTTCATCCCCTCCTGTGAGGATAATGCTCGAGCTTCTATCAATAGGCTTACCATTGACGCGGACAACGCCTTTTTTACCTACAATCTCAAGCAAGGCAACTGAAACACCTCCACGCTGAAATAAAATAAGAACGTAAGGAGAAATTGGAACATTTCAATCCAGATTGAATCACTGCTATATTCCAGAACATAAGCAAAGAGAATATGCCTGCTGAAGTACCTCAACGCGCCTCAGTTTACAAAGAGTTTTGCTAACAGCTTGATCCTTCAAGCATAAATTGCAATTTCTGTTTTGGCCAACAGTGAATTGAGGACCAGTGACTAAAAGATGAGGGTTCTACATAGTACACAAAGTACAAACACAAGTAAGACATGATAAAAAGAATCTTAAGATACTTGGTTATAGTGTAAAATACATTAAGAATATCTGCAATATGATCCATATCACTCATTCATACAAACATGCATCTACCAAAATTCGAGTAAGCGTGCAAGTTCCATAGCACATATAAATAAAACCACTAATTTATAGGCCTCTTGATTCATGGGGGTTTTAGGAAAAAGGGAGTGAGATTACGAGGGCTCAATAGAACTGATTCTAAGCCCCTAAAAGACCATGGCAACAACAAGATAGAAGGTCAATACATCAAGCAATTATTTTTAGACCTTAGTCCAACAAATCATGTTGGCATCTTTCTCCATTATCCTGCCCTGCATTCCTACTGGCAAAGGTTCAACAGTGTAAGAGAAGCAAATTGAGCATCTAGTAGTTCATTTATCATCATCAATCTCTCAATCAACGTCTAAGACTCTTCCAAAAGCCCAATCTGACTGTTGAGGTCCAGAACGAAGCAATCTAATGCCATCAGGAGCTTAAAATAAAACTAAACATGCAACTTGAGTTGACATAATAGAGAGTAAGCACTAGTTTCCTCCACTGGTAGACGAAGAAAAAAAAATTCAGTATAAAAGAATATGTCACTCTAAGCCACAAGAAATCTATTAGCCAAGTGAGAAAGACCCTTATTTATTAAAACTATTTGATATACTTAAACATATCATGAAGCCAACACCAAGAAGCAAAGAAGATCCAAGACTTGTAGATATCCTGTGAATAATCATCAATGAACCAAAGGCACATATTACATCAGTAGCAACTACAAAAGAGAGATAAGATAAAGGCCAAACAGCCCACTAGGTAATATAGGCTCTTCAACTTAATCCACTAGTTTTGCATCAATTAAGTAAGCCAACTTTCGATTTTAGTCGCCGCAACTAAGGTACTCCTTGCCCTGCTAGCACGAGTAGCATTTTCATTAAAATCTCCAGGACAACCTCAAACTGCAGCAAAAGCAGAAGCTCGCATACGGGTTCTCTTCTCAGCCTAGGGGCTCATTTCAGCTTCCCACTGCAGCAAAAGCTTAGTACTTTTTGTTCATTATGAACATTTGATTGTTGCTTCTCTAAGTAGAGAAGTCGTTCTAGAATCCAAGACAAACAGGCATTTTTACATGCAAATTTTAAAAACAAGTGTACTCAATTGAAGCAATTTAAAACTTAATAAACTTGAACGAAGAATCTACGGTGGTTAGTGTACCGATTTATAAACTTGTCCAAAGTAAAAATTTTCACCCACCTCCGAACACTGCGAGAGAAGCTTCGCCCACGGAGCCTTTTCCGAATCCTTCTCAACCCGCTTCCTCACAAACTCCAACGGTCGCACCTCGCGTGGTGATCCCACGGCCGCTTGATCTGTATAAAAGAAACAAATAAATTACTGAAAAATCCCAGAGGAAAAAAAGAAAGAAACTGTGCATGCGGTAAAAAAGAAAAAAAAAAAAAAAAAAAAAAGAAGCTAAAAATCCCACCTTTCCTCGCGAATCCCGACGCCGAGATCTTCCCCGCCGCTCCATCCGCATCGGCGCCGCCCTTCCCATCCGGATCAGGGGAGCCCTTACGACGGTCCTCTTCCGTTTCGGCCTTCGGCTGCGGAGACGACGAGCTCGGCAGCTCAGCCTGGACCGGGGTCGCACCACAACAGATCGCATCGAGCACACAGCACGGATCAGATCGAGGCCACAGAACCGCAAATCGCAAGAGATCGAGAGAGAGGGAGTTGGGGATCGAGGGATCGAACCTTGTGGCGCTTCAACGCCGGGGAAGAGGACGAGGGGGAGGAGGTGGAAGGGGAGAGCGAGAGGGGACGCTTCGCCGCCGCCGCCGCCGAGCTCCGCCGCGTCTCAACCATGTCTTCGTCCCCGCTTCTTCTTCGTCCTCTTCTTCGCTAGAGCGAGGTCGGGGATATTTTGTTCTCTCTCTCTATCTCTCTCTCCTTCTCTTTCTCTCTCTATGAAGGGTCGAAACGGGAACAGGAGAGAGAGAGAGAGGAAGGGGGGAATGGTCGCCAAATAATAAGAAGTAGCTGTTAAATGTATTTCTGACCCTGGATATCTCTCTCTCCCTTCTATTTATTAATTTTGTTCCTTTTCCTAAATGAGTTTGGACGTGTCATATGTGCTAAGATATGCTTGAGGGAAAAATGTGTAGTAACCCCCTTAACTAAGGTTTTTTTAAACTAGATCCATTCACTTTTTAAAAAACCAATATATATTTTTTTTTTAAACTATAAATCGAATGTATACTCTATATCTCATTTATTTTAAAATAAAATAAATTTTACTTATCATTTCAAAATTTTAAAAATAATAGGTAAAAAAATTTTCACCCTATAATAAATAAAATATATATTATATATATTATTTTTAAATATATAAACAGTATTATTATTTTTTTTTTTTATTGTAGTTTTTGTTTGGTACCGAAGATATGGAAGGGAGTTAAAGAATAAAAACAAAATGTAATAAATATATTTTATTTGTTTGGAAGGGAGTCAAAGCAGAAGCAAAATGTAATAAAGTAGAAATTAAATTTTAATCACGTTAATGTGACTACATAATAAGGCACTTCTACCGAGACGAAGGGCCAGGTGCAAAAGCATGTAAATGATAAGGATAATATCTTATAACCTTTTAATATTTTAAAAATAATTTTTTTATTTTCTTTTAAATATAATTTTTTATTATTTAAAAATATTTTTACGGTTAGTATTCGGTAACTTATTTATAAAGGATAAATAAGAAAAATTTATAAAAATAAAAAAGTATATTTGAATTGATAAATATCTTAACTTAAGAGCAAATAAAAAGAATTAATGACGATAAAATTATATATATATTTTTAAAAAATAAAATAATAATTTTATATAGATAATGATTGTTCATATCAGTTCATTAATAAAATCTAACTTTAGAGATATATTTGAAAAAATTTGAAATTTTTTTAAAAAAATCAAATTTTTTTTGATAATATATAAACAAGATAAGTTTCGTAGCTTTTTTATCCGACTGTGTAAAACATATCTTAATGGTGCACATGATTTTAACTATATTCATAATTAGTTTGGTAAAGTAAACTCAAATAATATTATAATAAAAGTTAGGAGTAAAATTTGCGTGTCCATTTCAAAGTAGCCTATAGTTGAGCAGTCTCTGTACATTCTCACTTATGCTATGTACATTATTGAGTTGGGTCAGGTCGAATCTGGTTACAAATTCTAAGATCAAGTTAGGACTCGGGTTAGGATTGGGATTTAGAAACACAATATAGCTATATAGTATTGGGGGAAAAAAAAAAAAAATTACATTTTTCAATTTTTCATTTTTCTTATGCCCTTTGTATTTTTTCTGTCGTCTCAACAAAAAAAAAAATATATATATATATATATATATATATATATATATATATATATATATATATATATAATTTATTATATTTTCGTCTGGACTTTTTTTTTTTTTTTTTTTGACCTACCAGTACTAGTGCTAGAAGTCCTTGATACCATACTTAATTTTTAAATTAAGTTTGGAGTAGCTCAGATGGAAGAGTTATATATTAAAGTCAACCATAAGAATATAAAACATAGCAATTGAAAGGTGAAGGACTAAATTGGAACCTTATTGTAAAGTTAAAAGAATGTGCAATGTAACCCTGTTAAAGAGGTAATAAGACCCCCCTCCTTTACAGGTGTGTTTTTGCCTTTTTCACAATTAGTTCAACATTCTCAGGCAATGTAAGCAGAGAAGGGTAAAGGAATTAAAAGCAGTGTGAATTAAAGTGGTCCCACAAGATCTTATTAATTACAATTAATGCTTTACAGTGTAAGCGTGTAAACGAGAGAGAGAGAAATGCTCGAATATCAATCATTAAGCTATGAACAGTTTGGATGAATGTTTTGATTATTTAATCTGTATGATGTTCTGCAGCGAACTAAAAATCTACATGAAAATGAAATGAAGGGGAGCCTGTGAGGGAACAACTGGGGAGAATTTTCTAGATCTCCATTTGTTCTGTGGAGATGACAAGCATATGGATGTGCTTGGCCCTGGATTGCTGAGGCAACTATTATGGGACCCAGCAGTGATAATGAGTTTGAGGAGAATAACTTTTTCTCTCTCTCTCTCTCTCTCTCTCTCTTTTTCATAGGTTAGGTCAATTTAAACTGTAAAAATGCATTTTTAAAAGCTAATTATTATGATTAGTTAATCCAAATTCAGACTCTAAACAGCAACTTTGTTCACCATATTTATTTTATCAGCAATATATTTTATGTAACAACTTTGTGTCATTTCTATCATTTTGTGATTGCCCAGGAGGAGGAGGAGGGGTTTCCTTTTTTCTTTTTTTGTTTGTCTTGGAATAATGAGAGCATGCGTTGACCCTTGTTTACCAAAGTACTTCAACATGAAAGTCAACGGAGCAGGTTGGGTTAGACCACAAGAATGAATTGCGACCTAATCCGGATCAAACCTAGTTAATCTGGTCCCCGGATCAATTAAAGTTGTGAGTTAGAAAAAAAGTATAAGGCGTCGGCATCAGCGGGTAGAAGGTCGCTCTGAGCACGCTGTTATGGGCTAAGTGATTTCGGCCGTAAAATTCGTGCCCGCATGTCAGTGCAGCGCCTGTCGAGCGCCACACGAATTTTGACAGCCAAATCACTTAGCCCATGACAGTAGTCTAGTGTTGTTTTTGAAAACTGGAGTTGTATATATATGCAAAGCTTTAGATAAAGTTGGTTGAATAGGTATGTAAGAAATTGTAATTTGGCCATGCACTTCCAACATAAACAAACGTGTCAATCTTTCTACTTTCACATATATAATTGCAGATGATATATTTATACCCTGATTAATTGGGAGTGAAATCCATGTCCAGCTCTCTTCTTCTTCTTCTTCTTCTTCTTCAATCTAACCTCCTCCTAAAAAAATTCTAACTGAGGGCCAGTTTAATACGGGATTAAAAATTAGGAGTTAAACATTTTTTGTTTGTAACATTTCATGGAGTATATGTTACTCCTATAACTTTTGTTTTTTTGCTGTTGTTTAGTTGTGTTATATATAAAAGTAAAGAAAGAAAAAGAAGAAGAGGGAATGGGAGGGAATGCAAAAAAAATCAAAAGGAAGGAGAGAGGAATTTGAGAGAATGTGAAGATAAAAAAAGAAAAAAAAGAGAGAAAGTGACGAGAGAAAGTGACAAGAGAAAGTAAAAAAAAAAAAAAAAAAAAAGAGAGAGAAAGTAAAGAGAGAGAAACAGATGAGGAGAGGAAAGGCAAATGGAGATAAAATAAGAAGAAAGAAATGAGAGAAAATGAAAGAAAGTAAGGACAGAAAGAATCAGGAAAGATATACTGCAGAGAGAGAGAGCACCAAATCTCATGAAATGTTGTGAACAAAAATATAACAATAAACAACAACAGTACAAAAACGCAGCAGCGGCATTAGTTAACAATTTCAACGAAGCGAATGAAATGCTACCTCTCTCTCTCTCTCTCTCAAAAAAAAAAAAAAAAAAAAAAAAAACATTTGTAGTCAAACATGCAGTCCACTATGGACAGCCACCAAATTCCTTTCAATATATACTTTGCAACAATGATTGGGTCAACAAGACCCAAAGCACATTGGCATGAAACTTCCATTAAATTGATCACTTCCACAGCTAACACAAATTTTCTGCTATCATTGGCCCAGTTTGGCTCCAGCTGAAGCTTCTTTGCAAGTAGCATTTTCGGTATTTTCACACTTAACACTTGAACCACTGCACTCTTGAAACTAAAACAAATATACCAGAATGAAAAGCTTTACATTCAGTGTCAAAAATTACTGCAGAAACTATACAATTTACTAACTAAATCTAACACTATGCTGTCACTATGTTTCCACCGCAGTTTCATAACACCAATCATCCTAAAATTATAACCGAAACTATGCAGGAGCCTAAGAAAAACAGAAACTTCATTACGAAGTTTTACTGAATCGTAAGCACCTGAGTAGAGATATGGCAACCGGGAGAATACCAACTAGTGCGATTTGCGAGAGCTCCGAGGTCGTCGTTCTAACAGTGATGTGGCCGCTGAGCTTATTAGTAAGTCCAACTTGAACCGCCATCTTTGAACTCCTTCCCACATCAAACTGAGACTGCAAATTCGCACCAAAAGCGGAGTCACCGGGCAACGTCATCAACGACAACCCAACAGCCGCAAGGGCTTGCCCAATCGGATTATCCTTTTCTCTCAACAGCACTTCCAAGTCGGCTGCGTAAGCAGTTTCGCTACGTGCTCGGACGGCACCGGCGCTTAAAGCCAAAGACACCCTCTGTCCGATAGAAAGTTGGTCCTCTAGCTTAACCCCAGTCGCCACATTCTCTCCCAAAAATGTTACTGAAATTCCCCCAGCAGTTGTATTTTTTTTGAAGTTTTTGAATTTGGTCTCCCCTCGCAATGCATAAGTTAGCTGCTGACCGAAAGTTTGGATATCAAAACCAGCTAGAGTTGAACCGTTTGTGCCATGCTTAGCCGAGATGGAGGAAACCAAATGGATAATAAATTCCTTCTTATCCTTCGTAAGGTCGACTGATACTGCAGCAGGGAACCGATCAATGAGAGCAAGGCTATCTTCTACAATCACCCCATCATACCCGCAATCATGATCCCATCCAATTCCATGCTTGGGCCGGGCCACAACTCCCGAAGTAGAGTCTAAAAATCGGTACCTATAAGTGGGATTATCGCAATCGAACGAAGGAGGGAGTTCCTCCTCAAGCAGGTCGGGTGCACTGGCTGGGGGAGCATTATGATAAAACTCTCCAAGCAAATCGCGGTCATTACTTTTCCGTCTCCTCTTCATTTCAGCCAATCTCCTTAGCATCTTCCGCTGTTTCTTCTGAAGAAGCTTAACGCGGTAATCGTACTCGTCGAAATAAGCTTTTCTTTGCTCCTTGGTGAGTTTCGCAATTTCAGCTTTCCTCAGAGGCCGGAAAGGTGGAAGCGTATCATACTCATCCTCTTCTTCTTGCTCTTGATCAACTTCTGATGAGTCACCGAGATCGGTGTCCAAGTCCCCAGTCTCACCATTTCCATCAGTTAGGAGCTTTGGGTGCACCGTCGGCTTCATGAGAGAGGAGAGCAGGAAAGGCAATGGGAGCGAATGGTGGTCGAAATCAAATAGCTTCTTGGGGAGCTTTGGTAGGGAATTGATTTCAGATAAAATCTTCGAAGTGTAGCACAGGAGAAGCAATTCGGGCCTCCATTTTAGACCATTAGGAAGAACCCTTTCGCCCTTCGTGTTCCTCCTGCAAAACGGATGGTTCTCGATTAGGACTGCAGGACTGACCAATCGGAAATTGCCACTTGCCAGCTTAATAGCCTGCTGAATTATAATAGATTGATCAGCTACAAACACCTCATAACTTATCGGAGAACCACTCGGACCTTCAGGGGGAGCGGAACCAGCATGCGTTAGAGCAACAACCGCATTGTACCAAATTGACGAACCCAAAGTAGTAGTAATCAATTTTAAAAGAGGCGAATCATTGAAATCTTTGGCTTGAATATCCAATCGGTCCACATAGAGAACAATATCGGGCGGGCATTTCTTCACATACTTCTTGACCGATAAGAGAATCCTCCTATTCCATGCATGGTCCACTAAAGAAGGTTTAAGACCTGGAGTGTCGATGATGCGTATCTTAACGCCATCTACAATCCCGACAATCTCTTCAACTGAATTGGTGGCTGGTTCAAAAGCATCAGTCTTGGATTTATCTCCGTCAAAAATGGAATTTATGGTGGCGCTCTTGCCCACTCCACTCTTTCCAATAAGAAGTATGCTGCAACAGAAGTTCAAATCCTCTTTTCCCTCGGCTTCAATCTGCAAGGCCTTCTTTTGAGAACTTTCTAGAATGGAATCTCGGTTCATTTGCGCTCCAACGCCACCAGCTAGTATTAGCCGGTTAAGAACTTGCACGGCCACAAAGTGCTCGGGAGAGTGCCCCAGGCGGTGGACGAGGCGGAGGAACTTCACTCTGATCGACTCGACCTTATCATGCAAGCTCTTCTCATCATTACTCACCTCGATCTCAGGTTCAGCAGAGAAGATTCTAGAAACTTCTTGAGAACTAATGGAGGAACCAGTTGCCGCCTTCAGAAGTGCGGCAGCCAAGGCATCAGGATCGAACACTTGCTGCTTCTCGTCGGCCTCCCCCTCTTCGTCTGCGTCCGTATCTAGAATGCCTTGTCCGTCAATCTCTTGCGCATAATCTTCTTCCGATTCTTTCAAGAGCTGCTCGGTAAATTCAGAGTCCTCAAGGATGGGCGCACCAACAAGCTGGTCGGAATCGGAACATTCATATCCTGCATCACCGTTGCCGCCAGGGTTTACATAATCATTCATCGCAGAATCGGTCATCAAAGTCTCATCAGCTTCTTCTCCATTACCAACTATGCTACCCTCCGATGAAGCTGAGTCCTCAAGCGCCGAGATTGTTGTTTCGCCACCTTCTGCTGCGCCAGTTTCTCGATTCAGAGCATCACTTGTACCGATGCTCGCACCATCATTAAATGGATTAAGCTCGTTCAGAGTATTCTCTACCGTGCTCGGAACAGTTTGTTCGGAGCTTTCTTCGAACACCTTATCTTCATCACGCCCTCCACAATTTGCACCGCCGAGCTTCTCCAAAGAGCCCGCATCAACACTCTGAGAATTCTCAAGCTCACCGACACCAAAATTTGATTGAGAAGCATCACTTACGGAAATATCCCCATCGGTGCTATCAATCGAGGTCGAAGTCTCCTCCGCATTCGTGCTCTCGATAGCAAAAGCGGCATCCAAGCTCTCATCTTTCACGTAAGGGAAATCAGTTGCTTTCTCCTCCTCCACGCCCAAAACCCCATCTCCACCCTCCGCGGGGGACGAAACCCCAGTTTCCAACAGCACGCCATCTCCCTCGTCAACCAAGGCCCCGCCTTTCCCCCGCAAGGCAGGATTTTGATCCGGGATAGCAACCCTAGCCACGGGAGAGAATCCATCCCCGTCCTCCTCGCTCTCCCCGAACGCCTCCTCGTCATCTTCTTCGTCCAAAGTAACGGGCGCGATCGGCATCGATCCCCACGCTCCTCGGGGAGCAACGCCGCCGCGGGGGACATCGCAATCCTCGTCGCCCTCGGAGGCGGTGCCGAACCCCTCCTCCATCTCGTCGGGGTCGGAGGAGAGGGGGGAGTCGATGTCCTCGGAGGAGAGCGGGGCGCGTATGAGGAGCTTGGGGCCCGAGGAGGATGCCATGGACGACGAGGTCGAGAACAAAAAAAAAAAGTTATGAAATTTTGCTCTACGTTCTCTTCTACTACTACTACTACTACTACTATTATGTGCAGGAGAAAGAGAGGCAAAAAGGTGAGAGCTTTTCCCTCTCTTTTGGCGCTTTGCTTTTATCTTCTTCTCCTTCTTCTTCCTCCGCAAGTAATTGAATTGAATTGGATTTGGAATCGGAATTTGATTGAGGAGGAAGAGGGAAAAGGGGGGAGCCACAAAAAAAGGCGAAAGGGCGGGGCGAAGGCCACGAAAATTGTCTTGTGTGGATTAAGTTGTTGAACATGTTTGTAAACCCCCTCAATCCTTAGCTATTTTGAAATTGATCCTCTATCTTTCAATTTAAATTAAATATTTGTTATACGAATTAATTACCCCTGTTACTCTGTTAGCTATATCAACCGTTGATATGGTAAAATAAAATTTACAATTCTAAAATAGTTTTTTTAAAAGATTAATGCTTGTTATAAATCTGATAAATTGCTCAATTTAGTTGATGAAATAGCATGAATAATAATAAAAAAAAATAAATGTAAAGTGGGTTGATAAGAAGAAAACCAATTGAGAGGCTTGTTTCAAAGTAGTCTATGGTTGAGGGGTTTATATTGAAAGTGTAAGTGACCGCAAATAATTTTCGAATATTACTAACTGAACGCTAATATAATTAGTTGAGATTTTGATAGATGTTATCAAGTTTTAAATCTGCAATTTAATTATTTTATATTTTTAACTGAATTCAATTATTATTGTTTAATACAGTTGGTTAGTTATAATTCTGATCCCGATCAAGAGATTAAATGTTTGATCTGTTAGAATTTAATTAGATTTATAATTAAATTTTAATTAAATTAACATTAATATTTAAATATATTAAAATTAAATTAATTTAAATTTAAATATTAATTAGAGTATAATTTTTAAATATACTAAAACTTGAATAAATTTTGAGTGGAATTTTATTTATATAACTACGGGTAAAGTATAAAGATTGTATGTATTTTGTATGCAAATGTATGTGAGAGAAAAAAAAAAAAAAAAATTATGTTATAGAATACTAAAAAAGAATAAGAGAATTTGGATTGAAACTATTTTATTAAAAAATAATAATATAAATTTTTTTTAGTAACCGAATATTATTTCACTCACAGTTTTCTAATTTCAATAATCTATAAAAGTGAATTGCAGATTTTTAATCTATTTTGTGATATATATATATATATATATATATATATATATATATATATATATATATATATATATATATATATATATATATATATTGTGTTGAATTAAATCGGCTTAATTATTATCTTTTAATTAATTCAGCATATTCTAAATGTGGTCTAAATTTTTAATTTATTTTTTTTTTATTAATTTATAAATTTAATAATTTTGTAAAAGTTAATTTATTTATAGAGCACTGCTGTTTTATTATTCTTCACATAGTGTTGTCTAAGCATGATATTTTTTAAAATTATTTTTTTTAAAATTTTTATATATAAATAAAATTTAAATAAATTATATTATAAAAAAATATTTATATTTTTTTTATATTTTAATAATCAAAAGCGCGTAAATTTGTTATTATAATTTTTTTTCAACTATCAGAATTAATTTAAAATTAATATATATATAAATATATATATTTTTTACTATTTATTCATCGTACTACGGTTTATATGTGCGGAGTGGGAGGAGATAATGTTACTCCTCTTAGCTTTCGCCACGTGTAAGTTGGCTTTACCGTAGAAGAACATGGGCCTCAACCTAAGGATGTATACATTTTTGTATTCTTTTATGCCATTTATGTGAAGTGGGCCACATAAAATCATAAAAAATATTTGTTATAAAAAAAATTATTGACGATATTTTTTTTTTTTTGTTTTAGTAGTATTTGATTTGTTAAAAATTAATAAAATTCTCATCAATATTTATTTAGTTGAAAGGAAAACAAATTATATTTATTTGATTCCGTAAAATAAATAAATAAATAAAATTTACACTTTTTATTATTTATTAGAAATCGACAGAAATCAAAAAATAAAATCTTTATATAATTTTTCGAATCGAGAAATAATTTTGGATACATTGTTTATAGTTGACCTCTATTATGACACAGTGCATTATGAATAGTATCCTATGGCCGTTATTATTATTATTTTTTTAAATGAACTAAACGAATAGCATATTAATTTTCTCTCAAAATAGCTTTAAATATAATTTTGTTAAACTATTTTAAAAAAATATATAAAAAAGCTAAATGCACACTCTATTATAGATCTAAAAATTAAAAAACTTGTTTTAAATTTTAAATATCTAAATTTTTCTTTGGTACTTTAGTGTATGGGCCTAGAGAGAGAGAGAGAGAGAGAGAGAGAGAGAGAGAGAGAGAGAGGGGCTAGTTCAATCAAAGAATATTTGGTACATGTTGTGCAGGTTTGAACAGAACAGTCCAGCTTGGCAAAAAGCTCCAGTCTTTAGGGTGCGTTTTTAACATTATGAGAGACACCCCAGCAAATTCCAACCAAATGTCCAGCTGGCTGTGGATTTGGTGGTTACCTTCTAAAAACTGTAGCCACCGATTAAAGAAGAAGCTAATGATGCACAAAAATGAAATATCGGAATAGAGAAATTCAATGTGCAATTTGTAATAAGGACAAAGATTGGCCCCAAACTCCTAACAGAAGAAGCAATCTTAAGATCAGATCAGACAATTTGTTCTCTATTTTTACACTATTATCATGTCATTATTTCAGAAACAGAAACAACTCCTCTACGTAAGAAGCAGCGAAAATACGAAGAAACTTTGCTACCGAAATAAAATGCCCAGAGAGTGATTCTAACTGCAGGCGACAAAACTGAATAGTAGGAAAATATTTGACTTGACCCGACCTTGCATCAATCCCAGGTTAGAATCAAAAGTTCATCTGAAACACCGACAATCCAAACCTGAAGTGAGCTGAAGGTGAAAATGATCTCAATCGAATGCGGCCCGCATTTCAGAATAGCTTGAATACAAAACTGAAGTGCTTAAAGCTCCAAAGTAGTTCAAAATCCAAAATTAACTGGAAACCAAAAATGACCAGATCTGGATGGACCCAACCAGCTCTTGCCCCCAATTATGCACCTCTATACTTCCAATCCTCGAAAACACATCTCATGTTTATTATTAACAACCCAGAACCATTTATTAAGTCACTATTGAAGAATAAAAAAAAAAACCCTAGGTTTGTGATGCCCCCACACTTTGCCTTCCAATAGATGTAAACATAAACACACATTATACCTTTCCTTCTCTCTTCCATTCTATCTCTCTTCCTTCCATCCTCTCACCCCACTTTTCCTTAAGACACTAATAAAGGAAGGAGTCCCCAACAAACAATATCAAATCTCAAAGTCCTTTTCCTGGCTCTCCATTATTCACATCTGGTTCTGAGTCCTAACTTATTTATCCCATTAAACAAAGCATTTATTCTGCTCAACAAACTCACTCTAAGAAAAATGGTTCTTTTTGGTAACATAAAATTCCAATCTCTTATTATAGATAGTAATTCTCATAACCTACACCAACACCCAAAAAATTAAAATAATAAAATAAAAAAGACAAGAAAATAAGAGAGGATGTAATTTAAGCCCAACTCACCTATCAATCGACGTACTCTTGAAAAAAAAAGAAAAAAAAATCAATTTTTTCGCTTCATGCAATGAATAATCAGCAAATAACCACAGAATATGATTCCAAAATTCAGTAAAAATCATGGAGAAAACATTTCAATTTAAACCATAAACCAATAAAAATCAAAATTTTACATGAATTTATCACCAATTTGCATAAACAACCAACCACACAACTACTAGTAAATGATTTCAGCAGATAACAGCAACAACAACAGACGCAACAGCAGCAACGGATGATGCGAAATTAATTTTTTGATTTCTCTAACTCAAAAGAGTAAATTTTCCTTATTCCCTTAATCGAATGAGAAATCAGCAAATCACCACAAGAAATCATTCCAAAATTCAGCAGAGATTACAAGGAAAAGCATCGATTCAAGCAAAAAATATTGAAAAAAAACACATATTTTTACAGAAATAACCATAAATTTGTCCTCAATTTACAATAGCCATTACAACGACACTCTCACTTATTGATTTCCGAAAACAACAACAACAACAACAATAGTAGCGGCAGCAGCTGCAGGACAAACCCAATTAACCTCTCTATTTCTCTAAAGGAACAAGAAAAGGTAACATATTCCCCTTCTCCTAACCCTAAATACAAAGGGGGAGGGGGGAGGAAGAAGTAAGGGAGGAGGAAGGGGGTGAGCTCACCATTTAGCTGCGGCACCTGGTAATGGTGGAGCATCCGCGCGAGTAGGGGTTGGCCTGGGCCCCGGGGCGGCAGTTGTAGTAGGAGGCGCCGCGGCGGGAGCAGGGGACGTTGTCGCTGCGGAGCGCGGCGTAGCTGATGTACCCAGACACGGCGAGGATGCGTCGACTCGGCTCCGCGCTCGCGAATCCGAGCTCCTCCACCTCCTCCCCGTCGCCGACGCCGAGGCACTCCCCGATCGTGCCGCGGCAGGTGGAGCCCGCCGGGATCCAGCTCAGCGGGAGGTCACCATGGGCGGAGGCGAAGGAGACGAGTAGGAGGAGGAGGAGGAGGAGGGAGAAGAAGGAGGAGGGTCTCGCCATGAGGGTTAGGGTTAGGGTTAGGGTTAGGTTTTGCCGACGAGGTGTTTGATTTAATTCCCTCTTGAGGAGAATGACACTTTTTTAACTCTTTTGTTAACTCTCTTTGTTGGTGGCGGAGTTACTTGTTTTAGCCTCTCTCTCTCTCTCTCTCTCCCCCCTCCGCTATGGCTCCAAAACGGAGAGTAAAAAGGATTATTTGGAGAGAGAGGAGAGAGAGAGAGAGAGAGAGAGAGGCAATAGTGTGGTGGGAAATTAATAGGAGAGAGAGAGCGAGGAGAAGGTGGGAAAGTTTAGGACCATAGTTGGGGGATAACTACAAAAATGCCACCACTATCTCTATGAGTCTATGACTCCATGTGTCATGCGTGAGGTGTGGTTTTTTTTAAAAAAAAAAAAAAAAAAAAAATATGCAAACAAATTATGATTAGGAGTGTATTCTACTATATTATTAGTCCGGGGCCAAATTGACTAATAAATGTCATATTATTCTGATTTTGACTAACCTTATAAATAAATTATAAATTTTTATCATTATTTTCTGGTACTGCAGCAGCTCATCTCCTGTCACATGGATGGCACCGGCACCCTAACTACGCGTAAATTAACAACTGTACAACTTTTCTTGACGTGTGTGAGTTGTGCTCACATAATATAATTATTAATTATTATTATTATTATTATGCATACCAACTCATCGTCGTAGAAAATAATAAAGAATTAAAGGATAAAAGTTGTCACGCTCTCAAATCACGGAAATGGCAAAGTAGTGGAGTAGAATCAGAGAATCAGATTATATTTGCAGAGATGGAAAACTTGTTGTTGAGCTTTTTTTTATTTTTTCTATAACTTCCAATAATTTTTAACTACAGATTCGAACTAGAAAATCAAAATTGCAGCGCCAGAGCTCTCATCTTCCAAATGCAGATATTATTTTTATTAATTTAAATTTTAAATTTAAAATTTTGTTTGTTTGTTTTAGAAAGAAGTGTGGGCTCAGAAGTGGGCACGAGGTGCATGGGGCCATTTGCCGACTCTAGTGGGTGGTGGGTCCCGCAGGAAGGAGGGAGATTCAGACCTCAGAGTAGTAATAGTAGTAGTACAGAGGAGTCGGCGTTTCCGCGTCTACAATCATCAAAAATCAAAAATCAACAACCAGAAAACACACCTTGTTCTCTTTCTTAGCTGTTTTCTTTTGTCGTCATCTTATTCCTCGCTTCCTTCCGCCTTCCGTGTCTTTCCAAATCCTAAACCCAACTTTAACTTACAACCAAATCCTTCACACAACGTTTTCCTCTCTCTCTCTCTCTCTCTCTCTCTCTCTCTCTCTCTAGGTGGGTTTCTCTTGCTCTTTCTCTTTCTCTTTTGCATACATAGACATAGTAACCAAATCCTGCAAAAACGTTGTATTTATTATCCTATCCTTTTCTGCCTCAAGATTCGAGCCGGCTGGTGGACTGATCAAGGGTGCAGATCCCATCCCCCACCCCTCTTCACATTGAGAGATGCATCCCTTATTAGGTCTAGTCTAGTTTGGAATTGCAGTGCTAAAAATGTACTCGCTTTTATATTTTTAAAAAATCTTTAAAAAATTAAAATTGGTAATAAATTATTATTATTATTATTAATTTGACTATATTTCCCCTAGGTCTAATAAGTGCATATTCAGGCTGGCCTCAACTAGAAGTGTTTTTACAATTTAAAAATAATCTAGGGTGTTTCTAATGAAGTTGTAGCTACCATTTTCAAAAAAAAAAAAAATAATAATAATAATGTTGTTCTTAAAATATTACACGATGATACTGACCCCTATTTGGTCCGTAGCTTTTTTAGAAGCGCACTTAATAAAATAGAAAATGCTTTTTTATATTCCTAAAGAATGTACCTCTTCCACTTCATCCATTTAAGGATGATGAAATAAATTTTACTGATTATATTAAAATAATTAGTAAAAAAAATTTTATCTTTGGATGGATGGAATGCATATCATACACTCCAAAATAAAATAAACTGTATGAATAGCATCTCTCTAATAGAATTATTAGGCATCATTGTTCCAGAAAAACTGTTCTCTCATCTTTTTCTACTTAAAAGGTTGTTCATGTCAAAGGTAAGCATTAACAACTGAATTGGGCAACAATCACACATATCAATTCCCTAATAAATTATCATCCAAAACGCACAACAAAGCAATTATTTACAATCAATAAATGATATCTCACTGTGCGATCTTTCGCTTAGCTCCATCTAGTGTGTTCTTGAGCAACATGGCGACAGTCATCGGGCCGACACCCCCCGGCACGGGAGTGATCCATCCTGCCACTTTGCTTGCTTCTTGGAAGTCGACATCCCCGACGAGCCTGTAACCCGATTTCTTGCTCGGATCATCAACTGCATTCGTTCCCACGTCGATGACC
Source organism: Tillandsia fasciculata (assembly GCA_029168755.2). NCBI lineage: Eukaryota > Viridiplantae > Streptophyta > Magnoliopsida > Poales > Bromeliaceae > Tillandsia > Tillandsia fasciculata. Next base: position 25,466,531 of record CM054939.1, on the reverse strand, counting down.
GCAGCACCGGGTTTTATCCAATCTCCCTTGATCTGAAATGGAAAAGTAAGTTACAACAGAATGATTTGCATGCTTTAACAAATTGGGGTTCAGGCATATAAGGAAGAGCTCAGTTATCCTACTTGTGACGTAGCCGATTTCAATTTTACAACCTGGCAATCCGAATTGCAAGATCATATACCCGAGTACAGTACGCTATTATAGTTGCTAGTTAGGACTCGGGATTTATTGATAGAATGCAGATAACACAAGCACTTTAATATCATATGGCTTAAGCAATTAATCCTTGCTATAATTTTTACCGATAGTGAGCGACTGCGCATGCTCTCAATGTGTTAGCAACAAAAGCTAGATGGTAAATTGGCAATACCACGTGACCTGTTTTACATTTTCCTTTCCCTTTTGTGTTGGTTTATACACTTGTACACTGCACCCTTCACATATTATTAAACAAATATTTCAACCTACAACAGGTCCACACTACAGAATTTATAAGCTAAAACAGAGGCATACCATCATGGCTTGTCCAGCTGCAGCAATGACGATGTCAGCTTCACCAACAATGGTTTCTGAATCGGGAGTATGGGAGTGGACGATCGTCACAGTTGCATCTGCTTTCAGAAGAAGCAATGCTACAGGTAATCCAACAATATTGCTACGGCCAACAACAACAGCCCTTTTGCCTTTTATAGTAACTCCACTTCGTGATAGAAGCTCTAGGCATCCCTGTAAAGATACAATTGCATCAAAATGCAAAATAAGAATTCTTTCCAGGAATGTAATTATCTTCTATACAATATCAAGGCATTTGTGAACCTGGATACAGTATAGATAGTGAAAAAGTAGGCTCTCTAAATTATAAGATGAATATGGTAATTCTCACAAATACATATATAAGTAAGGATGTTCTTCAGTGAAATTAAATATACCTTCGGTGTGCAGGGGAGAAATAGAGGTTCCCTCCCTTTCATCGCAAGCTTGCCAATATTGAGTGGGTGAAATCCATCAACATCTTTATCAATGCTAATCTCACTTAGGATTTTCTCATCATTTATATGTTTTGGCAACGGAAGTTGAACCAATATTCCTGAAATAGAAGCATATACAATGCCTTCTGATAAGATCTAATGATTTTAATTGAACAAGGATATAATTCAGGTTTAGGTGAATGAAGAACTCATTTGATCTCCCGATTTGACTTAAATCAAAGTAAGAGCCGGCCTTTACACAATAATATTAATATTTGTATGGGCAATAAAGCACAATTTTGCAAAAAGGAAGGAAAAAAATGTAGACCCAGCTCAATAAAATACTTTTTCTATCAGTAAAATGAAACCGGCAACTTTTCATAGCAAAATCCCGAATTAGCATTCAAAAGCAAAAGAATAGCTCAATAAGTGTGGCCAAAATAAAAAATTGGCCACATGGGCCTATTAATGAAAGATAAGAAAAGAGAGAAAGAATAGGCGAAAATGAAATATTTACAGAAGACAACCAGCCGAATGCACGTTACACCTACCGATCATGCTCAACTCAGGCCTCACAATATCTGAAGGGACAAGCCCAAAAATCTTATCAAAGTTTCAACAAACTTGCAAACAGGAAAATATTAGGGCGTGTTGCTTCCGTGCCTGAAAGGTATGCGCCATTAGCATGCTACTTTGTGCTAATAAAACATATCTCCATGGTGCTTTTATTGCTTTTAAGAAAATGATTCGAAATGTTGTAATCTGTGTTTCGTGTGATCTTTTGTACTCAGTTGATTGAATTGCTTCTGAGCTGTGTCAAATGCTCCGCACCAGTGAGGGATACTGCGCAGAGTTCTTACAGAGAACTGACCATTCTCTCCTTCCAAAATTGAGTAAATAAATACCTAATACCTTAACCAGCATCCACAAACTAGGGATCTCCGAAAAAGCTTGTCGCAGTAGAGCTGAAGTATATCCAAAATTTTAGGATTAAGTCATTACCTCCAGTCTTTGTTATTTAAAGATTCATGGTAATCAATAAATTAAGATTCACGGTATAACCAAACCATTAGCTGCTCAACTCTATCTGAACTCTGAACATCTATTTGACCATCAAATCTTTGAATGAATTGCCTTTGGTTTCATTATTGATGGCTAAATACAACATAGCCATTACCTAGATTACATTATTCTAGGCCCCAAAACTAAATGTCAGCTAGAAGCCGAAATGAGAGCATATCGGCCACAAAAATAAGCAGCTCCAATTTGAAGTTTCTTCTCTGAACATCTAGGACTGGACCCAAAAAGCAAATGCTTTATTTAACATCCATTACCGGACATCTCTGGCAAAATCCAAGTTGGATAACCACCATTTGTTACATCATAAGTGAATCCTTCTCATTTATACTCCAAATTCCTGTTAAGACAACTAACTGAAGAACAATGCGATGTACCAACTGAAATAGACATTAAAGCCAAATACTAATTTAGCACTTCTCCTCTGTACCCCCCCGATTCCCATTAAGGCGCGTAAGAATCTGAAACTAGTGCTAGATATTACTTACAATTACACATCAAACATGCATCAAATCAAACAGAAGGAGAAGAGAGGAGGAGAGGGAAGAGGTAGAGACCGTGAACATCGGAATTCGCATTCAATTCGTGGACCTTCGCAATGAGCTCGGATTCAGAGATCTGCTCAGGGAGATCGAGATCGAAGGAGCGGATCCCGACCTCCGCACATGCCTTGCGCTTCATGTTCACGTAACTCTGCGAGTCCTTCCGCGTCCCCACGATCAGCACCGCGAGCCCCGGAACCTGACAGATCAAATCGAATCGGAGAAGAAGACGAAGTGAAACCCTAATTTGATCGACTACAGGGGCCAGGGGGAAAGAGAGAGAGTGGGGGGAGGGGTAGGGAGAGAACAACCTTGTGGTGAGTGTCGGAGAGGGATCGAACCTCCTGAGCGATCTCGTTTCGGATGGTTTGGGCGATTGCTTTCCCATCGATGATCGTCGCCATGGATGGAGGAGGAGGAGAAGGAGGAGGAGGAGGAGGAGATGGAGAAGATGAGGAGAGTGTGATGAGCTCGCGTAGTAGCAGTGGAGGTCGTAGAACGGGGCGACTAACGTGGACCCGGTCTATCATTCCTTAATGGGCTGGGCCCTATTAGGCCCAAAAAAATCATCCACATCAAACCCGGTTCAGTTCAGAATTTTAGGCCCGTCCACAATTTTCTTGGCCAGTTTTGTGATGGTTTTTGAAAAGCTAAGCCCAAAGCTTCGAGGTCCAGGATTCTGTATTTAGGCTTCCTTTGGGATCACGAAAAAATTGTGCAACATACGGCCAAAAAAGAATAGGATTTGATAATTTTTTACAGTCCAATCGAAAATTTGTGTAACTCCGCTTTGCCTAAAAGCAGATTTGCTGTTTCCTAAATTGCTATATATTTTTGCTGGATTGTTCCAATCTGCATCATCTGAGTAAGAAGAATATAATCAATTCTCATTAAATATTCATGAGAATTTATTCTTTTTGTTATGTAGACTAGAGGTTCCCTATGTGCTAATAGTTTGGTGCTCTTATCGAGAGGATCTCTATTGCATCTAATATTTATGAGGTGGAAATTATATTCGTTCTGTAGATAAGATACCTTGCAACTAAGGCTACTATATTTGTATTCTCATATTCTCGTCTTCTTCTACGTATAATTCCATTGAGCAGTCACTATAGTCCAGCTCATTGACAGAGAAAATTAGGTAATGGACAAAGAATCGTGGCATCATCCAAACAACATGAACAAGCATCCGAGTCACTTGTAGCCCCCACAATAGTGACAGGGGCGTTATCTTTCCAATTCTCTTATCTACAACTTGTGGAAAAGCTTCTCTTATCTACCATCTTTATATTCTCGTTAAATTATATGATATAACCGGTGCACTCTAAAATTTTAAGCTGTTACAGAACAGTATTTATATATTTTATAGTCAACACTTTCTCTTACGTCTGAATTTAAATTTTTTTAATAAAACCAAAACATATACTTAATTAAATAGTAAAAAAATTAAATTCTCATAACTTCATCCTCTTCTCCTCTGATACCAAAATAGAAGAATAAAGTAAGATAAAGTAACTTGATGGTACATCCTTTTCAAATAATTTAACAATTTGTGGGCCTAGCATCCACTTGTATTCCTCCACTACATGAGCTTCTACTATAAATAGCCTCCCTTGTTCTTCGTTGCATATCTCATTTGCAATAGAATAGTTAGCCACAAGGGATTAAAAAAAAAGAGAAAAAAAAGGAGCAATGAAATATCCTCATATACCAGGGGAGGGATCATGGATCCATGAGCTTAAACAAGTGATCGGCGATAAGCTGAGGAAGTTATGCGCCGCTTCGATGATTTCATCGCCTGTATGCAATTCTTCGTGCAAGGGATTGAGCTTTGAAGATCCCATAAGAAGAGTGATGTTCTTGGGGCCATGGAGCCACACATAGATATGTACCTAAAACAAATGCTATAGAATGTTGTTGTATGCTTCTAGTTTCTCTTTTGGGGCCTGATGGATGGCACTTACATGATGTAAATCAGAATACATAAACTCAAACTGTAATAAATTTATGATGAATCAGGAAAACTGTTTAAGCTATAATTGCTATTATGTTTCTGAACATCATCTATGACGACAATAATATCAAGAATAATATAAATTGTATCCTCACGACTAATTTATCAATTTTCTTCCTTTTTGATTCCCATTTCATCTGCCTTTTCTTACGCTTTTTTCGATTAGAAATAAACTGGTGATCCTTTTTTTATTTACCTCAATAAGACAATACGACAATCGGAACAATCTCAGAAGGCTTTATAATACATTCACCAGTTATTCTTGCGCAATTTAGAAATCCTCGCAATCACATTTGCTATCTTTCGAAAAAAAAAAAAAAAAATACAACAAATTAAAAACTTAGTATATATTTGTCGTGTGTGAGAGTGAAATTGTTATCTAAATGCCCAATCATGTATTCAATGTTATTGCTGGAGACATCTGAGTTTATATCACCTAAATTTCACTTGTAAATCTATTATTGTCTTATAAAATGGAAAGAAAAGATGCTCGCCAATGCTCTGGTTTTTCTAGTCGACTCCAACATGCTTGAGTGCTTGAAGCATAATAATGATAAGCACAGCGTGAGCTTCACCCTCCTCATAGACACACTTGTGCAGTAGTTTGTAAGGGCTGAAATAAAAAGAGGAAGAGGTGAGATAGCATATAGGAAGTAGAGTACATAAAGGAGGAGTGAGGAGAGCTTAGCCTGTTCTTGGAGCGTTCCGAAGGGAAGCTGGGCAAAGGAGAAGCATCACAGCAAGGAAGGGCGAAGGAGATGGCGGAGAAGACCAGGGTGGTATCCCCAAGGATGGGAACCGACAGGGCACATGGGAGTTGAAGAAGGGGTTCCAGCTGGGTGCCACTTCGAAGCCAGATCAGGTAAGTAGTTCCAGCAGGCCGATCAGCAGCCAGGGGAGGAAGCCCACGCGGAGCAACCAGCAAGCCAGGGGAGGAAGCCCACGCAGGCCCAGGGATCTGCCGCACCAATAGGCCCAAGCCCGAGCCCGGATATCCCAGTCGGACACCCAGAGAGAGTGAAGGAGAGCTCAGAGCCCACTCTTACCACTGGGCCATTAATCTCAATTACTATGCACTTCTGTAATTATTAGCTTTAGTCTAAAGAATAGTCTACATACATATAGGAGAAAACTTTGTGATAGAGGATTATGAAATATACAGAACTTTTCCTCTAAGCCTCTCTTCCTGTGTTTCTCTTTCCCTCTATCTCAATCTCTCAATTTCTTCCTCAATTCCCTCTCTAATTTTCCCTTCATTCTAATTTCCTTCTCGATTTCCCTTCCTCATTCACCCATCGGGTGACCATCATTCTTTTCCGCCATATCGCCTCAGGAATCCATCATCATCGGCGATTGCGGAGGAGTCGGGAGTGTTACAACTGGTATCAGAACTGCACGATCCCAAGGATCGGTGCACCATCATCTACCAACCAGCAGGCAACAAGAATTCAAAGGCAACCACGATCGGAAGGCAACAAGCTACCGAAGCAGCAGCAACATCACAAATCACTCACAAGCCACAAGAAACTGACAACATCGAGCAGCAGGCAACAGGAATTCAAAGGCAACCACGATCGGAAAGCAACAAGCTATTGAAGCAGCAGCAACATCACAAATCACTCGCAAGCCACAAGGAACCAACAACATCGAGCAACAGGCAACAAGAAAATTCGAAGGCAACCGAGCCACAGGAAATCTAAGGCAACCAAACCAACTGAAATAGGGGTGCAAGCAACACAACTAACCACTAGCAACAACCGGAAGCAAGATAGGGAAGAAGAAGGCTACCCAGTTTAAATACCTGAGCGAACTCGACCAAAGGGAAGACATGGCAGAAGGTTCTCGCGCTAAAGACCTCAGTGAAGTTTTGCGGGCCATCGAGAAGCAACTGCAGCAATACAGCTTAGAGTGCAACCAGAAGATCGGGGCACTAGCATTGCAGCTGGAAGGAGCGCAAAGGGAGGGGCAGCACAAGCTTGAGGCATTCCAAACCGAGGCAACCAAGAAATTCGAGGTCATGTTCCAAGACAACAATCGCAAACACGAGCAACTACTAAACATGATCCAATCTCAAGCCCAGTAGCAGGGTTCTATCCCCATTAGCCCTGTCCCCAACAGCAGCCCCCCGTTGGTGATCCGAGAGGGGTTTCAACCGGCTTATAACCAGAACAACGGTAGCACGTCTCGCAGCGCAGAAGCGGACAGAGGGAAGGGTATCCTGCAAAATCCATACAGAAATCATGAGAGATGGGAAGAGAATAACCAGAGAGCTAACTATCACTTACCATACCCGAAGCTTGAGTTCCCAGTTTTCGGCGGAGAGGAGCCGAGAGAGTGGAGCAGTAAGACTGAACAGTACTTCAAGATTTACCAAATACCGGATACGCATTGGGTCGAAGTGGCTACCATGCATTTCACCGGGAAGGCGCATCGATGGAAGGAAGGGTACTTGATAGACAAGCCCGACATCACTTGGGAAGAGCTAACCGAGGCCGTATATAAGAGGTTCGAGGGCTTAGGAGTGAGGACCTTGATAAGAGAATTCAACAAACTAACCCAAACCGGAACTGTGGAGAGGTACCAGAAAAAATTCGAAGATTTAAGGGCTAGGATGCTGTATATCAACCATGCGTTAAGTGAGGAACACTTCATCCAAAGCTTCATTAGCGGATTAAAAGAGGAGCTAGTCCCCTACCTAGATCTCTCCAAACCAGCCACGCTCGAAGAAATCTACGAGCAGGCCAGACTGCATGAACAAGCAATATCATTGCTGTGGAGGAGGCAAAGGGGGTTTAACAGGGCTCCAGGGGCACAAGCTGTAGGCAACAACCCCGCTAAGGCCAACTCCCCGAGGCCTCAGTACAGGGCTTACGAAGGGAACAGAGCTAGCCCTCAAGGGAGCATAGGGGAACAAACCCTTATTAGCAAGCAACTCTTTGAGCAGCGACGAGCGGCGGGACTTTGTTACAAATGCGTGGACAAATATCAACCGGGGCATCACTGCCCTGGAAGAACCCTCAACCAAGCGGAAGGTCTTCCGAGGGTTGAAGAAGTGTTCGACGAGAGTCTGTTGCAGCAGATTGAAGTAGAAGAAGAATGAGAAGAGTATTGCCCACTTGAAGAAGAAACCGAAGAGATTGGCATGTCCGTCCACGCCTTGAGTGGAGAGAAACAGCAGAAAACCATCAAGGTTCAGGGTGAAGCCAGCGGCAAAACATTAGTGATATTGGTTGACACCGGAAGCACTCATAGCTTCATAGACTTCCAAGTGGCAAGAGAGATGAAAACCGCGTTGACCTCGGCTTCACCCCTGGTGGTCACTGTGGCGAACGGGCATAAAGTCCTAAGCAAGCTGAAGTGCACCGGATTTAAGTGGACCATGCAGGGAGAACCCTATCAAGCCGAGTTGAGGGCAATCAGACTCGACGGATCTAGTATCATATTGGGCATCGACTAGCTTCGCCAATACGGGAAGGTCACCTTCGACTACGACAACCTCTCGGTGTCCTTTAGCAATGAGGGTAAGCTAACAACACTTAAGGGGATCACGGAAGGAGGAAAATTGACGGTCATTAGTGCGCAGCAATGGTACAGGGCAAGCTTGCAAGGTCACTGTTGTGCCGTAGCGCGCTTATCGGATCAAAGAGGGGAGAAGGAAAAAGAAGATTCCTGAGAAGTAACCCAAGTGTTGGAGCGGTATGCTGAGGTGTTTCAAGAACCCCATGGCCTGCCCCCGCCGCGATCCTATGATCACAAGATACCCTTGCAACCCGGGGCTAAACCAGTCAACGTGAGACCTTCCAGGTACACGCATGAGCAAAAAGGGGAGATTGAGAAACAAGTGGCAGAGATGCTGCAAACCCACCTCATTTGGAAGAGTACCAGCCCGTACGCCTCACCGGTGTTGCTCGTAAGGAAGAAGGATCGAAGTTGGAGGTTGTGTGTCGATTATCGACAACTAAACAAGGAAACCATCAGCGGCAAGTATCCCATTCCCATAATCGATGATCTTCTGGATGAACTCCACGGCTCGAGGTACTTTTCTAAAATCGACCTACGGTCAGGTTATCATCAGATTAGGATGTATCCGGATGATATCTATAAATCTGCCTTTAGAACCCAATCGGTTCACTACGAGTTTTTGGTGATGCCGTTTGGGCTCACCAATGCCCCGGCTACCTTTCAGGCACTTATGAATGATATATTTATCCCTTACTTGAGAAAATTTGTGCTAGTATTTTTCGACGACATTCTAATCTATAGCAAAGGATTGGAAGAACATGCGGCGCACCTAGGGGTGGTGCTGGAGCTATTAAGGAGGAATCAGCTCTACGCGAAAAGAAAAAATGTTTCTTTGGCCAGAAACACGTGGAGTACTTAGGGCATCTCATCACGCCGCAAGGAGTGGCCACAGACCCTAGCAAAATCGAGGCAATAGTCAATTGGCCTATTCCCCGAAACCTTAAGGGATTGCGAGGATTCTTAGGATTGACGGGGTATTACCGCAAGTTCATTAGGGGCTACGGGGTTATGAGCAAACCCTTAACAGAGCTACTCAAGAAAGACAACTTTGCGTGGAATGAGGAGGCACAAAGAGCTTTCGAGAGTCTCAAACAGGCTATGACCACAGCCCCGGTCTTAGCCATGCCCGATTTCGATCAACCTTCCATATTAGAGGTGGATGCTTGTGGGACTGGAGTGGGGGCAGTGCTCAGCCAAGGTGGCAAGCCCATTGCTTACCTGGGCAAATCCATAGGGGCGAGGCATAAAAGCTTATCGACATACGAAAAGGAGTTTTTGGCCATACTAGTGGCAGTGCAGAAATAGAAACATTACCTCAGCTTGAAGATTTTCACCATCCAGACGGATCACGAGAGCCTCAAGCATCTACTTGAACAGAAACTCACTATCCCGATGCAACAAAAGGGAATGATGAAGCTTCTGGGGTTGGATTACAAGATAGTTTACAGAAAGGGGAGAGAGAACAAGGCCGCGGACTCACTGTCCAGGAGGGAAGAGAAAGAGGAGGAAGAAGGGTCTGCCTTAGCTATATCCAGTGCCCTACCAGTTTGGGTAGAGGAGGTGGCCAAAAGCTATATAGGGGATACCTACTATGAAGGCCTCATCACAGCCCTGACCCTGCAGCCCAATTCACATGAGCATTACACCTATAACAATGAGGTCCTTAGGCACAGGGGTAAAATATACATTGGGGCTGGTTGTGAATTAAGAAGAAAGCTCTTGCGACAGATGCACGACTCAGCCATGGGTGGGCATTCAGGGGTACAACACACATACAGGTGACTTAAGCAATATTTCTATTGGAAGGGATTGAAGAAGAAGGTACAAGAGTGGGTCAAGGAGTGCACTGTGTGTGCCCAGAACAAGGTGGAGAACCTTCTGTACCCTGGGTTGTTACAGCCACTACCGATTCCCACTCAGATCTGGGAAGACATTAGTATGGACTTCATAGAGGCCTTGCCAAAATCAGGAGGGAAAGACACGATTTTTGTGGTGGTAGATCGGTTAACTAAGTACAGCCATTTCATTCCCCTGGCGCACCCTTTCACAGCAGAAGATGTAGCTGAAGTGTTCATGAGCGCCATATACAAACTACATGGGTGTCCCAAGAGAATCGTGTCCGACAGAGATAAGGTTTTTACCAGTGCCTTCTGGAAGGAGCTGTTCAAGCTTCTGGGTACCAAATTACACATGAACACCTCATATCACCCCAATTCGACGGGCAAACGGAGAGGGTAAACAGATGCCTGGAGACTTATCTCCGGTGCATGTGTTTCCAGCACCCGAGGAAGTAGCATGCGTGGCTCGCGCAAGCAGAGTGGTGGTACAATACCAACTTTCACACCTCTTTAGGGATGACCCCTTATGAGGCACTGTATGGCCAACCCCCGCCAAGCTATCTGGTTCCTATGGAGCCGAACCCCGGCCAATCAGGCACGAAGGGCTGGCTTCTCAACAGGGAGCAGCTGACCAGAGAATTGAGAGAAAGGTTGCAGATAGCTCAACACAGGATGAAGCAACAAGCGGACACACGTAGAAGAGAGAAGGAATTTTCAGTAGGGGAATGGGTCTACCTCAAACTACAGCCCTACAGGCAGACTACAGTGGCACTAAGAAAGCATTTAAAACTTACAGCGAGGTATTATGGACCCTTTGAGGTAATGGAGCGGATTGGGCATATGGCTTACCGACTGAGGCTACCGGAGGCGACCAAGATCCACCCGGTGTTCCATGTATCCTTGTTGAAGAAAAGCCCCTCGTCCGCTAACAGGGTGCCGCCAACGATCCCCTTTCCAACGAGGACGGGCAACTCCTAGCAGAGCCGGAGAGGATCTTAGAGCGTCGGTTGGTTAAGAAAGGGAATCGGGCGGTGACCGAGGTGAGAATCAAGTGGAGTAATCTCCCAGAGGAGCAGGCCACTTGGGAGGAGTATGGAATCCTGAAGCGGCAGTTCCCCGCCTTCGATCCTTGAGGACAAGGATCATCTCAAGGAGGGGGGAGTTGTAAGGGCTGAAATAAGAAGAGGAAGAGGTGAGGTAGCATATAGGAAGTAGAGTACATAAAGGAGGAGTGAGGAGAGCTTAGCCTGTTCTTGGGGCGTTCCGAAGGGAAGCTGGGCAAAGGAGAAGCATCACAGCAAGGGAGGGCGAAGGAGATGGCGGAGAAGACCAGGGTGGTATCCCCAAGGATGGGAACTGACAGGGCACATGGGAGTTGAAGAAGGGGTTCCAGCTGGGTGCCACTTCGAAGCCAGATCAGGTAATTAGTTCTAGCAGGCCGACCAGCAGCCAGGGGAGGAAGCCCACGCGGAGCCAACCAGCAAGCCAGGGGAGGAAGCCCACGCAGGCCCAGGGATCTGCCGCACCAATAGGCCCAAGCCCGAGTCCGGATAGCCCAGTCGGACACCCAGAGAGAGTGAAGGAGAGCTCAGAGCCCACTCTTACCACTGGGCCATTAATCTCAATTACTATGCACTTCTGTAATTATTAACTTCAGTCTAAAGAATAGTCTACATACATATAGGAGAAACTTTGTAATAGAGGATTATGAAATATACAGAACTTTTGCTCCAAGCCTCTCTTCCTGTGTCTCTCTTTTTCTCTATCTCTATTTCTCAATTTCTTCCTCAATTCCCTCTCTAATTCTCCCTTCATTCTAATTTCCTTCTCGATTTCCCTTCCTCATTCACCCATCGGGTGACCATCATTCCCCTCCGCCATATCGCCTCAGAAATTCATCATCATCGACGATTGCGGAGGAGTCAGGAGTGTTACATAGTTGCGGAGGTAGAGAAAGGGTGCCTAAAGGAGAGGAGAGTAGCAGAAATTAATGTCTAATTTAGTTATCTTGTTTGTTTGTTTGTATTAGTGGTGCTCTATATTTTGATGATCTTATAATGAAATGGCTTTTTGGGAGTCATAGAAAAAAAGGCATGCATGCAATGTTATGAGCAATGAATGTGAATTGTGATTTATAAATAATTTATCTAATTGTTATAAGGGAGTCATTGGTGGATCGGATTCGGACCCAAACCAAATATATTTTAGACCGGGTTGGCCTCGGCCCGCAGTTAATTGAATTGGGCCCATAACAAGGTAAGGCCTGGTTCGAATCCGGCCCGTTTGCAATCGTCACGCTAAAAATTAAAAAGTCGGAACTATGTTCCGCGACCCGACCCGACCCGACCCGGCTCGACTCGACTCGACCGACCCTTGTCGTCGTCTCCCTTTCCTTTTTATTATTTATTTATATTTATTTATTATTTATTTCCCCTTTTCGCCGTTACCTTTTCTCTCTCTCTCACACACACACACACACACACACACTCTCTCTCTCTCTCTCTCTCTCTCTCCGATGGAGTAGTGGAAAGGTCGAAGCGATCCCTAGATCCTTTCTCTCCTTACCCACACCATTCCCGACCCCTTTTTTTAGGGCGAGATCCCAATCTAGCTGGGAGAAGAGATCGAGAGGGGGAGGGGGAGGGAGATTTGAGTCGAGATCGAGAGGTGGAGATGAGCGGCAATGGCGATGGCGATGGGAAGGTAGGGGAGAAGGAGAAGGTAGGGGAGAAGGAGAAGGAGGGGTGGGGTTTCATCTACAGCTTCGTGGCGAGGGGGACGGTGGTGGTGACGGAGTACACGGAGTACACGGGCAACTTCGCGGCGATCGCGGAGCGGTGTCTCCACAAACTCCCCTCCTCCAACAATCGCTTCACCTACGCGTGCGATGCTCACACCTTCAATTTCCTCGTCCACGACGGATACGGTATCGCACGCATCGTTTTCACTTTAAAATTTGATGAATTAATCACAGAGTGTGTGCCTGCGTGCGAGCGATGATCTTACTTCTTATTTGCTAACGAATCAAAATTGCTCATCCATTTTCGTTTTTTTTTTTTTTTACCTCCACTATTTTCGGCGTCTGTGTGTGTGAAACTGCAGATTCATCCTCAAGCATTTTTGTTATTGAACATGCCCCGTTTAATTCTAATAGTTTGCTTTTATTAATATGTTCTCACACGCTTTCAAGTGCGATTTTGGAGGAACAATATGTTGGTTTCACAATTCACATCTTTGAATTATTGAATATCTCTGGCGCAAATCGAAAGGGCAGTTTCTAATGAGATGTGCTTTGCTTCGTTTGAATGCTTCAGCATATTGTGTTGTTGCCAAGGAATCTGTGCCGAAACACGTCTCCCTGGCATTCCTTGAGAGACTAAAGACTGATTTTAGAAAGAGATATGGAGGTGGGAAGGCTGATACAGCAATGGCCAAAAGTCTTACCAAAGAATTTGGGTTTGTTACTCTTTCAACTTTTGCCTTCATATTACTTTTTTTTTTAAGAAAAAAAAAACCCCTGGAGGAATCATCCTTACATCTTCAGTTTTTATGATCATCTTCATTCTTTTGATGCAGCCCAGTTATGAAGGAGCACATGCAGTACATTATCGAGCATGCGGATGAGATAGAGAAGCTGCTAAAAGTGAAAACTCAAGTTGCAGAAGTAAAAAACATTATGCTGGACAATATAGAAAAGGTAATGCGCATGCATATTCTTTATCGATTTAGAAAATTTGCCAACTTTTTGGAACTCATATATGCATCTTAAAAGTAACTGCTGTTTTGCTTCACATGCAATCGGCATGGTTATAGGATGTCAATATTCTTATAGGTTTTTTATGCGGGTTAGGGCTTTGGACTCCAGAAGTTAAATCTCTTTAGAACAGGTGTTGCTGCTGATGTGCTCTCTCAGAAAGCAATTATGCACTTTCCTGCCTTGAAGTGTAGGCGCATTAGCTTATACTTTTGTTAATAAACACATAATAGAGTTACATATGATCACAGATTTGTCTACTTAAATGTAGATATTCATGAAAACATATGGCCATGGCTAGTTATGAGCCACAACTATACACTATTGCTAAAACACTATTCCTTGTTCGTTATAATGCGGTGATCTAAACTTGTAGTATTTTGTTCGTTTCTCAAGATTTTTAGAGCTCTGTTAACTTTCTTCCCAAATGTCGTACCTTTCAGACTATGGACCGTGGTGAGAAGCTGAAAGATCTTGAATACAAGGCTTCTGATCTACGGAACCAGGTAATCATTTTACCAGTAAAATATTTTGCTTTCTTTCTCTCTTATCTCGGCTGCCAAGCTACAACATACATATCGAAAATTTGACATATGCATACCCCGCAAGATTTTATCTATTTATAAATTTATTTTGTAAAATCTGAATTTTCATATAATCACTTCAAAAACTTTCTAATATATGTACCCTTACATTTGCAAAACACTCCTCTTTGAACTTTTTCCAATACAAAACCAGCATTCTCTAATGAATTTCGTAACTCACAAACTTAAAGAGAAAGATATTTCTGCAATAAACTCTACTTTGTATGTATAAACAGCCCTACGATGAATAATTTCTAATGTATTCATTCATATGTCAGGCTCAAGACTTCAAAAAGCAAGGTACGAAGGTGCGCAAAAAGATGTGGCTGCAGAACATGAAGATTAAGTTGGTGGTTCTGGGAATCCTCTTGATCCTAGTCTTTATCATTTGGATTTCCGTGTGCCACGGATTCGACTGCACCAAACACGAACACAATGAATCCAACAGGCCCAATTGAGCAGTACAAGAAATGGATTTTGTTTGTGACTTGAATTCGAGCTCTTTTTTTTTTTTTATTGGTTCATCAATCTTGAAACAACATGGCAACATTTCAAATGCAAATAGCAGAGCGATATCACGATCTGTGGGCTCGAGATGGTCTGTGAGTGTTGATTTATTCTCCGAGCGCCCATTTTATGTATTTGATACTTGTGAACCGTTATATAGAGCTTATTGTAATTTATTTGCGTTTTTGTTTGTTTAACAGGTCGGTTGTCAAGAGTTTAAATGTCTGAGGGCTAATAAATGTTTTAGGGAGAACATTTCATGGAGCAAAGCATTATACGATGATGCTTTAATTTTTCACTTTTTCCCCCCCTTTGTTTAATTGTATAATAAATGAAAGATAATTATTAACAAAAATCAGTAGTTTTAGAGAGAGAATATGATTTTCTCCCTGATGTGATCTATATGCGATGAATCTGATGAAATAGATGCTCCTTTTCCGGTATTATAACATTTGCCTATCACAGAAAGGGACGTCCTGATCCTATGAGAAAGCTTAGATGTTAATGAGATCACAACAACTTCAATAATATATTAATTGTTTAAATTAGTTGAGTAAAAAAGGGAACTTGCATTCTAAATGAATTTACATAGATAACAACTGTATGCTGCTGTAATTATTAACAAGTAACAAAAGCAACAAAACAAGCCAAATTTGCTGTATTGTGAGCAACATTTGATCAAATTAACAGGAGAGGGTCGGCAACAAATAAGAAAAGAAACATCAACGGGGTAAATTCTTCTGCAAGGCCAAAACACCTACCGTAACCGTTATAAGAATCGAGAGGAGCCCATCCCTGGATATTGCAAACTCTTTCCAACTTACGGGTCCAGAAATTTGGCTTAAAACCTTTTCAAACTGCAATTTTGTTTCGTCGATCATACCTGAGTTATCGATCACTATGTCGGCCTTCGTCTTTTTCCACTCGAGCGGAGTCTGAGCGTTTATTCTATTTCTGGCTTGCTCTTCAGAAATGGCGTCCCTTGCCATGAGGCGATTTATTTGTGTTTCTGGGTCGACCCACACAACGATTGTAGGAGCGGTCCATCGATCCATCTTAGCCTCGAATAGTAGAGGGATGTCGAGGACGATAACTTTAGCTCCTTTAAACCATAGCTTCGATATCTCCCAAAAAATGCCGGAAGATATGTATGGAGCTAATATACTGCAAGAGAATAAAAATAAGAAAACATAAGGGAAATACATGTTTTATATGCACAATTTTGTTCCCCCTTGACCCAAATAAGAGAGTCAATTGCGATCAACTGCTTTCGTACGGAAGAAGAGTGATTACAGCATGATATATTTTTTTTCGTTCAAAATCATCTGGTTACATTTATAAACCCTGCAAAATCTGGGGAAAAAATCTTATTAAAGTACCCTTTTCTTTAGTTGATGAGTCATCTAAATCATGGAGTGAAGTTGGTCTTGTAATTGAGCAAAGACCATTAAACAGCAATACAAGAATATATATACATGAGAAACTAAGTTTCTGAAAGGCATACACAGAAAAATTAGATTTTGCAGGGCATATGCCAATAGAGAATTTTGCTGATGGAAAACAAACACATCTCAGTAGAAGGGCGAAGCGACAGCAAGAAGAATTTAGACAACAGCACAAAATTGAGAAGGAATTGTAGAAGAAGTATCTTGAACAGAGAAAATTGAATGTAAAATATGTTCTCTCCACGACAACATAAATTTAAAATATAATTTCCAAAGATAATTATTTCATTTCCAAGCTACAAGCAGTGGGAATCAACTAGAAAATATTGTTAGTAGTTATTATAACATACCGATTGAGAAGTTGACGCTTCTCTGGGTCAGAGAAAACAATTTGCCCTAGGCGAGCTCTATCAATTTCTCCGTTTTCCAATAAAATATCATTTCCAAATGCTTTTACAACCTTCTTCCAACCACCAGATCCTTTTTTCACCACATCCTGTAATTACATAGCTCCATGTCACGATTCATTTTGAGCAATGAATATCCATAAAATGAATAAAAATCATAAGAAATATTCGCTACGATCTCTTCAATATTTTAGATATATATACTATGTTGTAACTAGAAAGAGAGTAACGAAAAAAGAGATACAAATATACAGAAACATGGAATAACATTTTCAGTAGGGTGAGTCCAAAATTTCATAATCTACAGATACTGATACTTTAAAACTCTACAGGTTGAAATCTCATCACTCCTAAGTTATTAATTCTCAAATGCATCCCTATAGATTTTAAATCTTTGCAAATTTCTCCCCAACAGTTGACAATCTGGTTATGCCTGAAGATGATTCAAGTTGCAAGTTTAAGTTTTAAATCTTTTCCAAGTGTAGAATAATCAGTTTTACAAGGATTTTAACGAATACGCATTGCGAATCACCCTATGTTTATTATTATTATTATTACTTTTAAATTACAAGAAAAAGTTTGTTTTAAATGCTTAACTGAGATGGAAAGGGATAAATTTGCGAACTTTGAACTTCAAAACTATGCCCTTTTATTTTAGTGGCTCAACGAATTCCTACAACATCAACATTCCTAATACATATTGTTAGATTCATAAGATGTAATTTTTTCCATTTCTATTCTTCAGTAAATTTCTATGGTCAAATCCCCTTCACTCAAATTCTCATTCAACAAATTTGCAAACAAATCTCCTAAGTTTATCTATCAAAAATAAAAGTTCGATAAAATTAAGCTTGGGAGCAGGAAAGAGAGAGAGAGAACGCTTACGCGGGCGACGAGATCGGCGTCGACGACTGGGACGCCGTTGGATTTGAAGAGATTGGAGATCGTGCTCTTGCCCGAGGCGATCCCTCCCGTTAATCCCACCAACCTCATCTCCCTCACAATCGAGAGAGAGAGATATATATATAGATAGAGAGAGAGAGAGAGAGAGAGAGAGAGAGAGAGAGAGAGAGAGAGAGGAGGAGGAGGAGGAGAAGGAGAGAGGGAGCTTCACGCGACGCGAGAGGGAGAGCGAGAGGAGGAGAGCGATCGATCGAAAAAACTCGCGGATCTTCGCCCTATTGTGGTTTAATAAAACCGGGCCGGTTCGGTGGCCGAAATAACCTGGACCCGGTTCACCACAAAGTAGATAGCGGTTTTTTTTTTTAAAAAAAAAAAAAATCATCGTAGGAGAAATTAAGAACAATGGCCCCGCCCACGGCGCTTAGGGTTCTGAGAAACCGCTCGAATTTTCCGATTTTTTCTTCTACGTCATCGTTTTCTCGATCAATTCGTCGATTCGTAAGTGCTAATTTCGTTATCTTCCTTTTACAACTTTATCTTTCGCTAATTTTTTCCCCATTTCGCTGGTTACTTTTTGTTTTTCCTGAAGTAAAAGAGGTATAGAACTTGTTTTTTTACTTAAATTTTGATATATATATATTTTTTTTGTTTTTCTACTTAATCTTACAGTACTTTGGATTTTTTTACTGCACTAGTTAGCTTTTAATGTAGGTTCATGATCAAGTAGTTTTTTTTATGATATTAAACCACAAAATTTCGGATTTTTTTTTTTTATTTTTTTATTATGACTATTTTTATGATGCTAGATAAGCACATTGGTGGTAGCAGAACATGAGGGAGGAGTTGTGAAGCCATCTTCTTTGAGTGCTTTAGCGGCCGCAGAGGCGATTGCGAAGGAAAATTCGATTACTGTTCTACTGGGAGGATCAGGAGAAACCCTTCAAAAAGCCGCGGCACATGCTGCATCAACCCATCCATTGATCTCTGAGGTACCAGCTCGTTCCCTGTTTTTGCTCAAATTTTTGTTGTTTATTCCATGCGCATCCTTATCTTTATAAAAATCCTAATTATTCTTTGTTATGGGTTTAATACTATACGGCGTTTTGAGTTTTTAATAATTAAAGGATTACTTGTGGTGTTCGGCGTTTCTTGCAGCATAAAAGCATGACCACATAGTGCAAATTTCAGTTGCTTCGGTGATTCTTTCCATAGGCATAATACTTTTATTTTTCCTTAGAGACACTGCCACAAAATATATCTAACATTTTCTGGCGATTAATAGTACCTCAATTAGTGAATTCAAATTACATTTCATGGATTGATGATTCCACAGGTGCTTGTTGCTGATGCCGAAGTACTGGCACATCCTTTAGCCGAATCTTGGGCCAAACTTATTCATTCCGTCCAGAAGAAAGGCGGTTATTCTCATGTAATATCTGCTTCAAATTCATTTGGGAAGAATGTGCTTCCACGTGCGGCGGCTCTCCTCGATGTTTCGCCTATAACAGATGTCATCGACATACGGGAGCCACGGGTTTTTGTGAGGTGGGGTACTGTTCATATTCCTTCTTGATATAGTTGTCATATGGTGCTGGATAACAATATTCGTGGTTGTAATTGTGCTTCACTTTGCTGGGTAACGAATTCTAATACTATTGATGTTTCTTCACATGTTAGACAATTTGATATTCCTACACTGAACGCGCATCTCTCTCCATTTATGGTTCTTTAGCCTATCCTTTCTCTGTTCTGGGCATCCTGCTGTCTATTACATAGATCTCCTCATTGGCTAGCTTGTACGCTTGTAACTTTCAGGCCAATATATGCGGGAAATGCTCTTTCTACTGTCCGCTATACTGGCCAGGACCCTTGCATGATGACTATAAGATCAACATCTTTTCCCCTTCTTGTCAACTCGACCAACACAGAGGGAAGAGCGGTGCCTATCAACCAGGTCGACGTATCTGTCTTCCGTGAAGGTTTGTTAGTATTTTGACCTCATTTTTCTTATGGAGATTAACATTAACTTCTATAAAGTTGCAGTAGATCTCGTGCTTCACCTTTTAGTTAAATTTAACCTTGATTTTTTTTTTTTTTATTTAATTAATCAGTGACTTCAGTTGACGAACTTGTAGGTGACATTATAACAATGAAAAGCAGATAACTAACATAATAGTTAATTTTGGCGGAATTCCCAATTCAACTGTTAGAATTGACTCAATCAAGCAAAGCTGAGGGTGTCTCTTTGCGTAATTCAATGTTATATACTTGATTGCCTTCTGTGTTTCACTATTTATCGTTGAGAAATGAAATATTATTTTCTTTTTATATTTTAGACAGTTTATCTTTCCTACTATCCTATGCAGAAAGCTTGAAGAAATCTAGGTGGTTGAAGCTCACCTCACAAGATACAGAACGACCTGATTTAGGAAATGCACGAGTTGTAGTCACTGGGGGGCGAGGATTGAAAAGTGCAGAGAACTTTAAATTATTGGAGAAGCTTGCTGAGAAAATAGATGCAGCAGGTATTGACTAAAATATTGGGTATTCATTTGTCATATTCTATTCATAAACATATATGTGTCTGATTACTGTTGTTGCCGTGATCTGATACCAAATAATATGGTTTTGAGATATGCTACTTGTACACCCAAAAGTAGCATGTAAACCTAAAACACCGACCCATCCAGATTTTTTTAAAAAAGGATTGATTAGACTTGTGAGAAAATATTGGCTCTTGGATGGGTAGGGCGTAAGATTTACTCCCACTTTTTGGGTGTATAGGTAGTATTGCTCTTTGTTTTTTGTGATGTATTTGGTTAAAGACTAGCTATTTGATGTTTTCTTTTGTTCCGGAAACATTTTCTGGGCTTCGATTCGTCTGAAAGCTGGAATATTTTGGGTAAAAGAATAAATTATGATTACTATCTTAAATAATATGGAAAGTTATCTAAACCAATTAAACCCAAATAAAAGTATAGAAATTTTCCTTTGGAGGGTCTTTACCTTTAGCAGGGTTATTCATCTACAGAAGCATCCGAGCTAACTAATCTATTGAGACCGTTTGGATATTAATCGGCATTTTACATCAATGAAATCCCCACTCACTTAAAAAATAGCAGAAGAGTGGTATCCATAGAGTCGCTTGAACTGAAAGAGCACATTTCATATTGTTGGATCTGATTTTTTTTTATTCACAGCATTCAGTTTGACTTGTGCTCTGCAATCATAACTGTTTTTTGAATTGTAGTCTTTTCCATCCTCATGCTGTAGAGAAAAGGCTTGAATTCATAGTACTTTAGAAAAGCATGCTAAGCCTAAGTGCCTAACTTTATTTTTGAAGAACCCTAGACAGATGGAATTAGTTAAGTATTTTATTCAAATCGATTTCTAGATTTATAAAATTCTACTTTTTTCATTGTGTAGTTGGGGCTACGCGGGCTGCTGTTGATGCAGGATTTGTGCCGAATGAGCTGCAGGTGATAATTTACAAATTTTGCACTTCCGTTGTATTCTGTTGAAACCGTGCTGCTATTTTCCAAGTTCCCCACATTATTAAGTTTTTCTTCACAAATATTTCTGGCTATATATGAGTATATTTTGTCAAGAAGATTTAAGAGATTTGTTATTGGGCATTGTTTTGTGGAGGGGGCCTAAATTGATCTCCATTTGGCATGTTTTTCTTATTAATGCTCTCAGATCAGAATTAAGTCACTAGCAAAGAGTAATAGCTTCATGAATATTCTGACTTGTATATTGGTGGTTACACAATTTACTCCTCACATTTTGTTGTAAATTTCTATATGGTTTCTAGCTTTTTCTTTTTGTTGCTTCGGTTGATTCTTTTCATGCTTCCAGTAGAAAGTAGAGAATATATTATCTTCTCCAATTGTTTTATTTTGAGCAATGACCCCAAAACATTACCATCTTCAACACGACAAATGAAAAGCACTTTTAAGTTCCTCTGAGTAGCCTGCTAATTAGCCTTAGAAGGGTTCGAATTATATTGGAGACCTTTAATAGAAGAGAAGGAAACATGAAGAGATTGTACCTTCTTCAAGAAGTTTGATATCATATTTATGAGTTAAATTGACCTTTCTCTGTCTCTGTGCCTCGTACCATCCTTGTAATATGAGATACCATCGAGTTATAACTAGTGTTATTCCTTCTATGAGTTTTAAGCAGTTATGCATTTTCATCAACTTTTGTTCTTTAGCAGTTTGAGTAGACATGAGTTTTAACTCTTTTGCCATGTACAACCGTAAGCAATTTGCTGTACCAGGTTGGTCAAACTGGTAAAATTGTTGCTCCGGAACTATATATGGCATTCGGGGTTTCAGGAGCAATACAACACTTGGCCGGAATGAGAGACTCCAAAGTCATCGTAGCCATTAACAAAGATGCAGATGCACCCATATTTCAGGTAACCACAGTACTTAGCTTTCAATTTAGGAAGGTGACAATAAAACTACTAGGTAGTTATCTCATTAGAAAATAGTAAATAGCCAAGAAAGAACTTACTACTATGAAATGTTGTTATTGCTGCTTTACTTGCATATGGATTTTGCTATTCCTAGTGTTCGTAAACGCGTGGCTGATCACTTAATCATTTTACAGTTAACATTGATGGCAGTTAAGTTCACCTACATGTCTTGTGATTATTAATCATTGTTGTTGCAGTTCCTAGAGAAGTGGCGTCCAAAGAATGCTGCATCATTCTCCTTTTTTTCTGCAAATTTTCTAGTTTACCTTTTATGCGATAGTGTGAAAATATAATTTCTTTTTTCTCATACAGATAATAAAATTGTCTCACAATACCTAATTACTACTACATAGTTGAAGATTTTCTGTGCCTAAATCTTCTTGTTTGTTGGGTTGCAGGTTGCAGACTATGGACTAGTTGCCGACCTGTTTGATGTGATTCCGGAATTATTAGAAAAACTACCAGAAAAGAAATGATCCCTCTCTGTTAAAAGCAAGCATCTCATGTCTTAATTTTGTAGATAAATAGATGAATAAATTCTTTCCATTTTCTTCAGAAATAATCATGCACAAAATTGGGATCAAGCTTTTGTTGTATTAAACAAGCAGGCACTGAAAGGTGTTGTCAGAAGCCAATTGGCTGGGACATAATTTGATTGCATGATGCAACATTTATTTATCAAGCACTTGGGTGAAGTTTAATTAAATGCCTTCTTTTTTTCAGAGTGTCAAATACAATGGGAAACTGCCAAATGTAGTTGTTGTTGTGCAAAAGAAATATTAAAAATAAAACACTGGAAAACAGAGTGGGAAGTGCGCATCCGGGGAATCGAACCCCGGTCAGTACCGTGGGAGGGTACTATGATACCACTACACCAGATGCGCTATTTTTATTTTTTCTTTTTTTAAGGGTAGAATAAGGTTTTTACCCATTTTTTTTTAGGGATCGCTTCAATAGTCGTGCGTGGACACGTGGCAGAATCAGATTCATTGCCTCTATGCTTCCTGTGCAATATTTTTTTTTTTTGGGGGGCGCGGGGGGGTTTTATCCTATAATAATAATAATAATAATAATAATAATAATAATAACTCGTCTTATCGAGTTCCGCCGCCTCGGTTTCCCCCTTTCCCCATTTTTCTCTCCCCTCTAGGGCTAGGGTTTCGTCCTTGCTCTCGATTTCTAGGGTTTCGGCGATTCCCATGCTGCCTTCGCCATGATCTCCGTCATGAACGAGTGCGAGATCCCGCGAGACCCCTCCGCCGCCTCCTCCACCACCGCTGCGTCGGGCATCTCCTTCGGGATCGAGAACCCTCACCATGCCCCTAAGGTCGGCGTCGATGGGGCGTCGGCGGAAGCCATGGTTCCGATCGATCTCGGCGACTCCGACAAGCCGAGCGGCGCGTCGGGTGCCAAGATGGAGGTGGACGAAGCTGGGGTTTCCGAATTGAAGAGCCCCGACGCCGGATTCGAGCGGTCGGAAGCTAGGGCTCCTCTCGAATCTGGGATTCCCGAGGCCTCCTTGGTTTCTTACGTCGCTAGGGTTTTGGAGGCCCCAGATGGTGAGGAGTGGATGCAGGGGTTCCGGGTCGGCGACATGGTGTGGGGGAAGGTGAAGTCTCATCCGTGGTGGCCCGGCCACATCTTCAACGAGGCGTTCGCCTCGCCGGCTGTTCGCCGGACGAGGCGGGAGGGCCACGTCCTCGTCGCCTTCTTCGGCGACAGCAGCTACGGCTGGTTCGAGCCCGCCGAGCTCATCCCCTTCGGCCCCCACTTCCTAGAGAAGTCGCACCAGACGGCTTCCAGAAACTTCCAGAAGGCCGTGGAAGAAGCAGTCGACGAGGCGAGCCGGCGTGCCGCTCTCTCCGTCACCTGCTGCTGCCGGAACCCCAACAATTTCCGGCCCACCGGAACCCCTGGCTACGTATTCGTGGACGTGGCCGGTTATGAGCCTAATGGAATTTACTCTCAAAGGCAGATCGATAGCGCCAGGAGTAGCTTCAACCCCGAAGATATCGTTTTCTTTGTTCATGAATTGGCCCTGGCGCCGAGGAGCCCGGCCGATCAAGATGTAGGCTTTATTAGGAACGTCGCGATGCTGATGGCTTTTAGGAAAGCTGTCTATGAGGAGTTTGATGAGACCTATGCGCAAGCTTTCGGGGTAGAGCCCGTGCGGCCACCGCGGAATGAGTTTGGTGTTGTGGTTCAGCCTGGGACATTCGCTCAAAGAGGTATCTCTTCATGCACGCCTTTGAGTTGCTGCTTCTATATGCTTGTTCTTGTAGTTTATTGTTTCACGTACTCTTGCATTATATTTAGTTTCCATTTTTGTGTGCAATCATATGGTAGGTATGTGTACGGGAACAATATTAGCTGCAACTACCTCATTAAATCTTTCAAGTTAAAAGAGTTCTATCAGAATTTGCCATCTGTGAACTTGTTAGTTATTGTGGTTATGGTTTTCCTTTTTTTTTTTTTATGCTTTATTCTTTTTCCTTGGAAGCTGCTTTTGGAAGGAAATGCTGGCTTATCTTACTATTGGTACCACTTTTCTTAATGAAAGATAGGCATCTGCATTTACTGCAGATGCATCTTAGCCTAATTGTTATAAATTATATTGTCTGAGATTAGTTGAAACTGTCTAAAGCTGTAGAAAACCTGAATATATATATATATATATATATATATATATATATAAGTTCCCAAAACTTTTAAGCCGCCGCTAATCTGGAAGCTCAAAACTGAGCTTTGTGGCCTTAGTGTGCTTGCGTATTACAGCGGGAGTGTTAGCATTTGTAGTCATAATGCCTTTCTGTCTTTGATGGTCTTTTACACTTTGAAATTCTGATAAATAATGGAATTGTCTTGTTATAGAGGTTTTCTTTCTTCATGATTACTCGGAACTCGTATGTTTGAATTCCATAACAATTCCCTCTACTTGTGGGTGTGGAACTGCATAAATTTGATTATCCTCAACCCTGCAGTGTTTGGAGACCCCCGCATTCACTCACTTCAGCACTGGTCATTCTGTAGTTCTTATTTATCGTTATGCTAGCTTTTCTGATATTTTTAAATGCAACTTTGAAATAGTCTTAGGCTTCTTTTAATGACTGATTTTCACATGGTTACTGAACATGATCCATGAAGCATTTTTCTTAGTAAGCGATTACTTAATTAATTACTAATCTTATTATATGATGCCTACATTTGCTTCAAAATTTTGCTAAAAAGGGTGCAAGTTTCTCATTGGGCATCCGAGGGTTGAATGACCAATGCAGCAAATCTCTTGAACCTTAAGTTGGTGCTTAATTCATTTATTCTTCAGTGGACATATATTAATGTATAATAATTGTGTAAAAGTATGGCAAAATTATTAATTATATATCTAGTTTTGAGAAAATATGCGCGCACTGTGCCTCCCCTCCTTTTTCTCAATGGTGATGAGCAAAAAGGGCACACCAACCTGTAAGAGAAATCTCCTGCCTGTGATCTTAATCATGGAACTTTGAGATGGGTTCTTTTAAATCGGAACCACCTAGATCCTTAATTTCATTGCCTCTATTGTAAAAAGAAAGAAAAGGAAAAAGAAAATAGGAAACATCAAAACTTAAACAACTAGACATCCAAAATCAACACCACAATTTAATATCTTTTTTTAATTAATGAGGAACTTGAATAGAATTGGAAACCAGATGATCACGGTGAGCTTTAACACCTTATATTACTTTCTTTGAATTTTTCTTGTTGCTCATTTTTGGGGTTATAGAGAAGGAGTGGAATCAAGGATTATTAGTATGGTGTTTGGCTTTAACGCATCTTTTTAATGATTCTCAATTTAAAAAAAATACTTGCATTATTGAGACATTACAATTCTATGTATTTTGTTTGGATCGATACAAAAATATTACAATTCATTTTGCCTTAAATTAAATTGCCAAATGAAGAAAATAAATTATTTTAGGAAGCTCTATAAAATAATATCTTAAACACTGAAAGAAGTATTAACACTTGTTTTACTGGATTAATGTTTCTTAGTTTGTGGCTTGGTGGGTGCACCTTTTGATTAGTAATATTTCTTTTCCATTGCGGAGTACGTGTTGTTATGAACTATTTACTCGTTTAAAACCTTTGAGTTGGACAAGTAGAAACGTGAAAG
Source organism: Tillandsia fasciculata (assembly GCA_029168755.2). Taxonomy (NCBI): domain Eukaryota; kingdom Viridiplantae; phylum Streptophyta; class Magnoliopsida; order Poales; family Bromeliaceae; genus Tillandsia; species Tillandsia fasciculata. The sequence continues at coordinate 25,440,334 of CM054939.1, read as the reverse complement.
TTATTATGAAAGGACTTCTTACAGCTGTGGAAAACATCTTTATAACCTAGATGTTTCTGCTGTTATTCCTATATTTAAAATATAATGGGTAAACTTGCAAATCGTTCGGTCCCTTTAATTTAAGGTATATATATATATATATATATCGTTCGGTCCCTTTAATTTAAGGTATATATATATATATATATATATATATATATATATATGTATTTAGGAATGTTAGCTGCAGGATAGAGCAAGTTCTTTGGAGAAGCACCAACAAATTTTTATTCAAATCCTAGCAGCAGCTGCTGAACGGGATCTTCTGTATTACGGGGCTAGAAGCTGGTTTTCAGCTTTTTTGCGCTGCAGGAGAAAAATTACTTTAAAAAACTGATAGTTGCTGCATTTGGGAGTTGAAAAGTTATCGAGGCACACTTTCCAACTGTTAGTGACAGCAACTGATTCTCATTGGACTGAAATTACTATTGGGAAGCCTCTAAATCGGTCTTTAACACCAGGATAAGGACATTTGGCTGTGGGTTATGTTGGTCGAAACAATCTATTTTTTTCATTTTTTCTGTTTTTAAGGCATTAAGATTATCCTTTAGGGATTTTTGTGTCTCTTGGTAGTTAATAATGGCCTTTTAATAGCCCGTAACGGGTCTAGTTAAACCATAGTGTAGAAGAGCACTAGAACTAGAACAAACCTAGCTAACTCGTAGCGGGGGAGGGGGGAGGGATTGCGAGATTATTTATTTATTTGATGGAAAACATTGGAATCTTCTTTTCACAAATGTTGGTTTTGGAGAAGCCTTTGCCATAATTTGTCTATCAATTGAATCTGCTTGAGTTTAAAATACCTTTTTTTTTTTTTTTTTTTTTTTTTTTTTTTTTTTTTTTTTTGTCAATTTGACTAGCAGTTGAAATAAGCCATTTTGGAAACGTCTACAACCCCTCCTCTGAAAATCATGTTCAGCTTATTACTCTTTAGAAAAACTGGGACCATCTATTTTTGGTTTGGTTTATTTACGGGAGAGAGAGAGAGAAAGAGAGAGGGGGAGATGGGTTTTTTTTGAAGGGTTTTTTTTTTGAGTGGTCTTTTTTTAACAGGAGTATGCTAGATTTGTCGGAAAAGATTATTAGTGTTTTGAGTACAAGTAGGATGTTTGTTTTATAGATGGCTGGTACATTTGTTATGTATGGGGAGAGTTCAGGGCTAGTCTTTATAGAGGTTTCTAGAATATTATTCATAGAAAGCTACCGGTACACCCTATGGAAGGGAGGGAATAATTTTTTTGTGGTATATATTAATTTATTTTTTTTAAAAAAAAATATATTAAAACTCTATAATGGTTATATCAAAAAAAAAAAAAAAAAAAAAAGGATCAAGGATGTAAGATGTAGTATTTTGTTATTCACACAAGCTAGTATTGTACGTACAACATTAAATAATTACTTTAGAATTTGTTAGAGTTTGAATTTCTGTAAGGATTTTTTTTGGTTTTTTGAAAGACTGCTAGTTTGTTTTCAATAGCACTTTAGGACCATGAGAGATCATTAACTAAATCATCTGCTATATTTTATAGTTTTTTTTAAAAAAAATATTAATAAATAAAAGGGAATGGAAGAAATGACTTTTCTTTTTTTTTTTTTTTTTTTTTTTTTTGTTTTATTAGGGGACTATTCTATGTAACGCCACCTATTGCGGTGATATGCTAATTGATATAATAATAATAATAATAATAATATAAATTAATAATCTATCAGAGTGATTAGTAGTAAATTAGTAACTCACGGGGAGTGGTGTTGGTGCTTGGTAGCAGAACTCTATTTTTAGCTGCTTTAAATAAAAGATGATAGCAACGATGTGTCAGGCGACCTCGTGCGCCTGGGCCCTGGGGACCGCTTTTCCCTTTCTTAGTGGTCGCCGACGCCGACGTGGCACTAAAATTAACGTTACAAATCGTCCCTCTTTTTTTATTATTTATTATTATTATTATTATTTGAAGATACAAGCAACTACAACATCTAGCAACTTAGCAACTTGCGCTTATCAGCTTGTGACACATTCACGACCACAACAGGTGCTCTTTAAATTATATATATATATATATATATATAATTAAAAGTTATATCACCTACAAAGTTCTGAACGGCCGTCCAGTATGTATTATGATACTAATTAAATATTAATCAGAATTCAAAATATATATTTTCTAATTTTTATTTATTAATGCTTAATGTTTAAATTGTTTTAAAAAAAATTATTATAATATAAAATACTTATTAATTAATTAATTAATTAATTAGTTTGTAACTGTAGTAATTATGATTAATAATAAGTTGGGACACGGAAGGTTCTAATGGATTGTATTATTATTATTTTTTTTTGATTCCACAGCGGCTCCTCTAGCTGGACAATTAAAAATAGCAGAGACGGTGAAGCCTCCTCCCCGTCCTCCATCTACAGTTGTAAAGGCTACTGCAGTCGCCGCCACCGTCGCCAATAATAAAGCGGCGTTCAAACCTCCTCCCGGCTCCGCCTCTCCCTCTACCTCTACCATCACCACCGCTGCCGCTGCCGCGACCAAAAAAAGGAAGAACAAGTACGTGCTCAAGCGAAGGGATGACGACCTCGGCTACTCCCGCCCTCCTCTCCCCGACCTCCACCTCCGTCTCCCTCCTCCCTCTCTCCCGGCTCCTGTTCCCACTGATCAACCCCTCCTCTTCTTTGCCGATGCATCACAATCGTCACCACCGTTGCCATCCTCTCTGCTCCACGCCGATGCCGCCGCCAGCAGCGGTGGCGGCTGGGTCCTTCAGAAAAGAGCCCCTCCTCCTCTTCCTCCTCCTCCTCCTCCTCCTCCTCAGCTGCCGCCTCCCTACTACCCTGGAGGATCCGATGGTGGTGGGCAGCAGGATTCATCTTTTGGAAACTTCCTCCCTCAAGGCGGAACCCAGGAGCAGGGCAATTGGAAAGCGTTCGACGGAATGCCTGTCAGGAAGGAAAAGGCCCCGAAGCGCCCGAGAGATGATGAGGCCGCCACCGGGGATGCCAAGGAGAAGAAGAAGAAGAAGAAGAAGAAGAAGAAAGGGACGGACCTTCCCGTTGCGGCGGCGGTCGGCTCTGCTCCTGAGCATCTGTCGGTGGCTAAAAAATTTGAGGAGTCTCAAAACACAAGTGCTCAGCTGGGTAGTTTATTGAACTCTGCTGCTGCTGCTGCTCAACTGCCCAAACTGGATATCAATTCTCTCAATCTGGATCTGCCCCAGATCTTGAGTGACTTGCAAGAGCTAGCTCTTGATCCGTTCCATGGGGTCGAGCGCGACGCCCCGACTATCTCTCGCTATGTCTTCCTCAGGTTCCGTTCTCTGGTCTATCAGAAAAGCCTCCCTTCCGTAGTGTCTGGCGAGCTCGATTCCGGTAAACCCACAGCCGGTCAACCCCAGCCGGTGAGAGATGAGAGACAACCCTCGGGCCCAGGCTCAAAACTTTTGAAGATGATTCCAAGGCCCGACGACCCCACAAAGGGTGGCAAGAAGCGGATCCCGTCCGATCGGCAGGAGGAGATGGGCGCGAAGAAGCAGAAGAAAATCACCAAGATCAAGTCGATGGCGGCCGATAAGAAGGCCGGGATCAGCCAGAAGCCTCCGGAGCCGGAGCCGCGAGAACAGAAGGAGGCAAGCGCATCCGCGAAGGCCGAGCCTGTCAGGAAGAAGCAAGAGCCGCCGCCTCCTCCTCCGCTACCTCCGAAGGTGCCCTCTCCGACCGCATTGATGATGAAGTTTCCACCGAAAACTGCGCTGCCGTCGATTGCGTCCCTGAAGGCGAGGTTCGCACGGTTTGGGCCGCTCGATCTGTCAGGCACTCGCGTGTACTGGAAGTCACATTCGTGCAAGGTCATCTTCAAGTTCAATACTGATGCAGAAACCGCGCTCAACTACATCAAGAACAACGATATCTTCGGGCAGGTTAAGGTACACTCCTATATCCGCGACGTCGAAGCAGACCCCTCCATCGATCTCAGTCAGGTCCGGCCAGAGTCGCGGCCTGCAGCCGATGCTCCATCCTTCAAACCACCAGGCAGTATCGGTAGCAGTGGCAATGGCAGTGGCGGCGGGGGTGGCAGTAGTATATTAGGTCCTGCACCATCTCTACAGCAGGCGCGGCTTCCTGTGACCCAGCCAAAATCCATTCTCAAGAAGCCTGGGGACGAACTCGGCCCTGCTGCTGGTAGCACTGCGAGAGAGGCCCCGCGTGTTAAATTCTTGTTAGATAATACCGGCGGCGATAGTAAGGCCGAGCCGCCTTCGACGGTTAGTGGTAATGGCAATAGTGGTAGTTCTACGGATGGTCGCTCGTCTTCTACTCCATCTGTAGATCCTCCTGCGACCAAGAACAATCCCAGATCAATTAGCTTCAATACTCTGCAGCCGCCGCTGCCGCCTCTTACCCGACCCTCTTCCTCGCTTCCTTCTCGCACTCCTCCAATACAGCCTTTAGCATCAGCTTCACTCCCTCCTTCGCAGCCGCTACCACCGCGCGGCGGCAGTGATGGGTTAATCCCAGCTCTGCGCGGGCTCGAGCGTGGGGTAGTGGCTGGTCCGTCGAGCCAACCCCAACTACACCACAATGGGCCGTTTGGCGAGTTAGAAGATCGAAACAAGTCCAGCATCGACTTCTCACTCCAAATGATGAGCCTTTTGCGACGGTGTAGTGAGGTCGTGGGCTCCGTCGTCGCTCTGGGCCACATGCCATACCGTCCGCTCTAAACCGGCGCTGGGCAGAGAGCCGTGCGTCTCCGTCCGAGTTCTCGGAAGCTAATGAGGAGGGTGGCAGACAGAAGATGGGAGGCAGAGAGAGAGAGAGAGAGAGAGAGACGACGGCGACGTGGAGGATATTGAACTTCTGGAATGCGCCTGCTGTTATTGTGTTTGTTGTATTTGTTGCTTAGCCTTTTTTGAGGATGGTTTTTATTTTGTCTGTGTGTTTGGGTTTAGTACTATAACTAACCGAGTAGGAGGACAAAGCCACTTCACCCGTTGGTCGGTGTTACCACGTTCTATTATGCTCAATTTCCATTGGAGAAATTCTATAACTGAAACCGAACTCTCAAACCAAAAAAAATCAGAGCTTCTCCTCCAAATTAGGTCTAGTAGATTTATCCGTACGATCTTCTGAATATAAATACAAATTAAATGAAACTAATATACTGAACGCATATTACGTACTGTATTATTATTTGGTTTGGTTGATAAAAATGAAAAAAAAAAAAATCAAATTTTATGAATTTAAAATCCGAACATTCAAATACTGCAGGGTGGCACAAAGTGGAGAGGAAACCGAAAACTTTCCATTTTTGGTTAAAAACCGTAACACTCCAAATATAGACTAATCGAAATCGGGCCTTTTGTTGGGCCATTTAGTCGTAATGGGTGGGCGGCGGGTGCATAAATTCGGCCCACAAGCCCGCAAGATTTGATCCGATATTTTTGTCGGGCCGGGCTGAATCTACTGCTTAAATAGGCCAGGCTATATTTAAGTCGACCATTCACCACCGCACCAAATATTTGATCATAAATGTCTAGAAACCAATATCCAACAAGACAGAAATAACCTACACAACCATCTAAACAAGAAAATAATAAAAATCAGACAATTATACGGCGAAACACATCTTTAAGATCAGCTACATCTTTCAAGAATAGAAGAAAAAACCAGCTTTGTGCAGCGGAGTTTCTGCTACTACTTCATGAAGCAGGAATAACAGAAATCAGCAGAAATACCAACCCTACACACAGAGAGAGAAACCTAAAAAATATATCAACTAGGTTCAGATAAAAGACAAATCAAATCAACGCTCTTTACAAATATTTGACATATCAATACAACTCAAGACTGGAATAGCGTAGAACATTCAATATCTAATCAATTGATCTTCATACACAAACTAAGGAAGAGTAGAGTACCACGAGGCATACCGAGGAGTTAAGAACACGGCTGAGAATGATCGACCGGATTATAGTAACAACGATCGACTGCAATGAAAGGCAATGCTTCTAAAAGAAGTCTGCAAAATGTCACAGCAGCTGACTAGATAAGCACAAGAAGCTTCGAAAAACAAATATGAATAAAAAGAGAGCAATCCATTATGAAATATGAATCTAATAGGGATCAGCACACAAAATGCAAACAGTAGCACAAATCATATATGAGATAGTCCATTAATGCAAAAATAAGACATATAAGAGATTAGAATAAGAAGCAGAAAGCTATTTTTGTTAACATAAGAACACGACAAAACAAATATAAGAAAGAATGGCAAGTAATTGATTCAGCAAAAGAGTCATACTATAGTACCGGTGCACATTTTCTTCAATAATTAGCCAAAAAAAAAATATATATACGGCAAGTACCTAAATTTTCAACTTGCGAGCATGTATTCGTTCAGATAGATAGCAAATGATACACTGACAAAGCGTCGACCAAAATATCCTTCAACATTAGTAAAGAAGAGTGATCAAGATATCCTTATAACCATCTTGTTCTTCTTTCCGGCAGACAATAACAACACTTTTCCATCAACTATGTCGCCCGGTCCAACCGTCTTTTCCTCTTTATCAATCCTCTTATTATTCAAATAAAGGCCCCCTTGCTTCACCATACGTCTCACGGCCGACTTACTTGCAAGTAAGCCAATGGAGACTGTTAGATCGACCAATGAAGAATTTAACACCTGATCATACGCCAGAGTACACGACGGAACGTCCTCGGCTATTTTCTCAAACATTTCTGAATCCAACTCAGTCTCCGCGCCGGGCCTTAATGCGTCCGTAGCCATTAATGCTTCTCTCAGCCCCTCCTCACCGTGAACAAATCGAGTCACCTCTTCAGCAAGCCTTCTTTGAACAGTATTAGGAACATGATCAGGCTTCTTCATCCCCTCCTCTAATTCTTGAATCTCATTCGTACTCAAAAAAGTTAACATTTTTAAGAACCTCACGACATCTACATCCGGAACCGAGAAGAAGTACTGGTAAAATTTATAAGGAGACAGCATCGAAGGGGACAACCAAATCGCTCCCCCTTCGGATTTCCCGAACTTAGTCCCATCACTCTTTAGCAAAAGGGGAAATGTCAATCCATAGGCCCCTTCAATTTGAAGTATCTTTCGAATCAACTCAGTTCCGGCGGTTATGTTTCCCCACTGATCGCTGCCGCCGATTTGAACATTTACACCCATGTTCTTAAACAGGTAGAGAAAATCATAGGCCTGCAGTAGCTGATAAGTGAATTCTGTGTAACTCATCCCATCCTCTGAGGCTAATCTTTTCTTCACACTCTCCTTGGCCATCATTGCCCCTACCCTAGCAAACCTTCCTACATCTCTAAGGAAATCCAACAACGTAATATCCTTCCACCAATCATAATTGTTCAAAATAACGAAAGAATCCGTATTATTCATCGAGCCCGGACTCAAAATTGCATCTTTGCCATCATTCTCGCTACCAATACGCAAAGTAGGATGCCCAGCGTTTCTACCAAGGATTTTGGCTATTGTACTGCTAATTCCCTCACTATTCTTCTCTAAGGTGTCGAGATCGAGCTCCGGGCGCTCGATGCTCTTGCCGGAGGGGTCTCCGACGCGGCCGGTGGCGCCGCCGATCACCGCCACGGCCTTGTGGCCGCACCGCTGGAACCAGGAGAGGACGATGATACCCAGAAGGTTCCCCAGGTGCAAGCTCTCGGCCGTTGGATCGAATCCGCAGTAAACCCTAAGGGGATTGACGCTAGGGTGGGAGCACGCGCACCTTAGGGTTTCGCTGGTGAGTGACTCGACAAGGCCGCGCTCTCGAAGGACGTCGACCACGTTGGGGGACCTCTCCTCGGCCTCGAGCGAGGCCGACGGGGCGGGGGCGGGGGCGGGGGCGGGGTGGGAGGAGGAGGAGGAGGAGACGCGGCGGCGGCTGAGGAGGAGGAAAGAGAGGGGCCTCCGGCGGCGGTGGAATATTCTAGAATGGTCCAGAAGCTTCGGGTGGGATAGGAGGAAGGTTCTGGAAGCCGCCATGGCCGCCGCCGCCGCCCTTGGGAGCTCCAGCGATTCGGCCGCTTTTGGTCTTCGAAGAGTGGTGAGGAGTGATGACTCTTTTTGTTCTTCTGGCGTTCGATGTTTATGCTATCCAACGGAGGATCACAACGTGGAATTAGTTCACCAAATCAGCCATAGACTGAAGATTTTTTTTTTCTTTTCTTTTTTTAGCTTAGTATTTTTTTTCATTACTATTTATAGTATAATAATGCACTTCATTCGGAGATGCTAGCCTTTTGAAATGTACAAAATCGGATAACTTGCGGTGGAGAGCAACTTGCAAGCAGCCAATCAAATTATATTGCCAAAAGATGTTATACCTCAAAGAAAGAAAAAAAAAGAAACACTTATTTTTGGACTGCAATACATTTTGTAACTATTAAGAAAGAATTACTTTTCAACACTATTTTAGAGAATCTAATCAGACTACCAATTGAGTGCCTGAGAAAGCTAGAAAGACTAACTCCTATATTGCTAAGGCTGGCTCAGCCTTCTCTGAATTGGGTAGGAATAGAATGGGATTTTATTACTGTCAGTGGTGAGTGGTCGATCTTTGAAGCAACGAAATTTTGTCCCTTCCTTGAATAAAGTTTTCCTGTCCTTTAATATTTTTTTTTTAAAAAAATGTCTATAGGCCTGACGGTCCATCTGGAAAATGGGCCGATCAGAGAACAGGAATTAGATTATAGATATTTGCCCATTAGGACGGCTTGGGTCAAGTTAGACGATTCAAAATCATCTATAGGGCCTGGGTCGGGACAACCTATGTCAGTCCCAAATTTGGTCCAACCCTGCACACGTACATTTGGTCACAGGAAATACAAAATATCCAACTCTCCATCACGTGGAAGCACCATGCAGTGACATACAAAACACACACACACTTCAATTGACTGCAGAATGCACGTCAAAATCCAGTTTCCAAAGAACTGGAAAAACCTATATGAAAAGCAGAGAACCAATAAATTCCACTCCAAGTATTTCAGATATTAGGTAGGATCTTGCAAAAGCTTGATGACTTCTCGTCACTAATTGAATGAAGGAATCAACACATTCAAGGAGAAAAGTCAACACGAATTGAATCAAGGCAAAAAAAAAATGGTGATAAGGAGAGTAGTAGAATCACATTCGACCTGTACGAACTACCGAATAATGCTGAGAAATTCAGTAAGAATGCCAACTGCACATGCCACCTTCACTCTACATCTGCTCCACATTAAGCAGCTTTTTTCTGTCGAAACAGCTCGGCTGCCTTCTGGAACCGCTCCCTTGGTTGTAAGCTACTGCTGACGCTCCACAACATCAGCCTGTCAAAAAAGTTTATTCAACAGGTTATCCTGGATATGAAGTTATCACATCACTCAGAGCACTTTTTCTCTAGACAATGCTCTGGAAAAAGAAAAAGGTAAACATATACAAATAATACAAGCACTATTCTGATATTGTGATTTAGCCCTGAACTTTTCAAGTTAATGTTTTAGTTTACGAAACTTTTTCATCTATTGCAATTCCATCCTTAGTTGTATTCCAAAAAAAAAAAAAAATCCAACGACCATTAGCCAGTTTCCCATAATGAATGTAAGCTATAAAGCCTACTTGCTCATGTTGACTCAAAAACTTTTTGTTAGGCTCCTCACAATCTTATTGACTCAAAAGGCATGATTACAACCTCGAAATATAGCACTTAAAAAGCTGTTAAAAAGTAAAATAAGAAATTGAATGACAACGACACCAGTTAAAGAAACCCTAAACTGAGTGGATCCATAAAGCCTTACATGCATTATTCTTAGCTCATGGATGAAATTATGATTCTTATGATTTGTAAATAATACACTAGTTAGGCCAGAGTATGATTTTGACCTACATATCACAGCAATTCAGATAGTTCAAAAGTTAAATGATTATTTTACTATAAATAATAATGGAATCTGCCAACATAGAATTATATTTTCCTACAGAATATTTTCAGTAAGTTCCTCCAAAACTAATTCTAATTTCTGGCCATACTACGCGCCTTCTTTTGTCAAAATCTGAAGCTATTAAGCTATCCTGGCCAATCGATACAATACAATGTTTCAAGAAACAGATACATAATGCAAAATTATAATCTCATCGTAGTTGAGAAGCTATAAAGAAATTTAGAATCCATGATGCCACATTTGTCATGTATGCATACCTCAGGTTCGAAAAGACTTGACCTTTCTGGAGCTAGTAGATCAACAACAACTTCAAGCTCCTAATATTGAAGAGAGAAAAAAAATGGTAAATCAAGTAAGCTAAGAAACTTTGTTTTTTTGGAAAAGAGAATAAAATAAGATAAAAAGACAAAGGTATAAACGCTGATAAAACTTGCCTTAGTAAGATTTGCAATTGTTCTATGTGTTAGGGCTAGTGCTTGCTGAAGCAGGCGAGTCAGCAGCTGTTGCGTTTTAAGTGCTGCTTTCAAACCCTCTTTCTCAGTGTTGACGGCTCCTGTAACTCCATATGATTCCTTATTTCTGATATTCTGAGGATTTTAGTAAAGCATCAGATGCTTAATAAGTCATGGAATAAACAACTAGAGTTTCACCACATTATATCAATTTGTGTTCGCCAAAGCCAATCGTTTCATATATCGCTTTACCATTTGAAAGAATTTTTCAGCTGAAAAGTGGCCAATATGCTGGCGCTTTAACAGAAAGTAACTTATAAGAAACATCTAAATTGGATTTATACAGAGAAAAGTTCTGTAAGACGTTACCGGAATTGATAAATGAACTTTATCCGTTGCAGTCTGTCCTACTTTTCTATCTTGATCGTGTTTGATTCCCGAATCCAAGATGGAACCATTTAGAGAATTATACATGGTAAGTGCAGTACTTGAGAAAATTGTATTTGTCATAGGTGGAGGTATGTCTGATTTGTAGCTTGCTTTAAGAACATGGACCTAATCATCAGGTGGAAGTCAGAAATAAGAAGCTAAGATATATATATGTACCCATGCAAAATTATCTATTTAAACATGCACACCTCTGCAAAATCTAAATTTTCATATATGCCCCTCAAAACACTATTTTTTCACAGATTGACCTCTGCACTTGCAAAAAGGCCCCTCTTTGATGATTCTCCAACTAACGATAAGGGTATTTATGATAACAAAAAAAAGAGGTACTTCATGAGGCATATATGGAAATATAGGTTTTATCAAGTTGTAAACATGAATATATGATTTTGCATGGACATATATATGTAAAAGACCTAAACTATAAATAGAAATATGGAAATAAATGCCACAATTACGTACCTCGTTGCTATAATTTCCAGAGTATCCTCCAAATGACAATAGAAACTCTTTACCCTTATAGGTGGTAAAAACTATACTCAAGCCCTAGTAAGGACAAAATTCTAAACATTAGTCACCTAATAGAGCCCACTCTATTACTATAAAGAACAGGTGATCTAATGAAGTAGTAAACAAGCAAGAGATTTTGACTTCACAAGGTGGTACATATGTTCACAGAAAATACACCTCTTGGAAGACAAGACAGGATAGTACAATATACAAGCTAATGACAAGTGTAACTAGAAAGGCCTTGTTTGGCAGCCAAATGTTACTAACCTTGTTTAGTATTGTTGCCATTATTTTGTTTTTACGAACAAAAACGTATGTGGTGGACGTGCTGATGGATGGACTTTCCTACTTCTGTCGTTGTGGTTAGCTTGCAAAGCAGCCTGATTGATGCTTCAAAGCATCTTCTTAATTTTTTTTTAAAAAAAGCAGAAAAAAAGTTACTACTATATATATATATATATATATATATATATATATATATATATATATATATATATATATATATATAGTCCGGCTACTATACTATTGATAGCACCAAGCATTTGGTGCTATTAAGTTTCCTACCATTAGATCTATCCCTTTGATCATTTTCATCCATTAGATCATACTATTCCCCAACCACTCACTAAACCCTAGGGGCCCACTAACATCCTAATCACACATTCCAGAAGAGCACAATTTAAATACAATAAGGATTAAATGAAAATAATAAATGCTGTAAACAGAACACACCTCACTTGCAAGGGGCATACGCTCTTGAACAGTGGTAACAACTGACCACGCCAAATTGCTCATGTCAAAACAAAGAGTTTCCAAGACCCCTGCAGCAAAACAGTCATAATAAACAAAATTAATAAGGTGACTAGCACCAAGGCAGAGCATGAAAAGGAAACAACTATGTAGTTCAAGATTGAAATTTTTCATAACTCCTTTTTTAGGTTAACATAAATTATGTTATGGAAATCTGGATTCTAATTCAAACTTCCCTTGTTATAAGTAGGAATATCTCACGATTTATCACCATCTATATGTCAACTCAATCAATATAACTCAAGAGCAGGAGATATAACAAAATATTTTTCATCTGTCGTTTGTTTCTTAGTCCTTACAGGTCTATTACTGATAATCATGTCATTATAACATGAGTTCTTGCCAGCACGTTTGAAATTTTACATTGGATAATTGCATGTTAAATTCTAATTGGTGAAGCTACACGAAATAGAATAAATAAGATGAAGGGCAGATTAAAAGAAGAAAAGCAGCAACAAAATTTAAGAGAGACAAAACAGTATCAAAAGCAATAAAAAAAAACTGCGCGCAGTAAACATAATTTGGCACATGCACAAAGATCAACATACCATTGTTAATATTAGCACCACCGACAATAAACCACTACTCTCCTATTTTCACACCTGCATGCCCAGCTCGTGGGCTTGGAGTTATGCCCACCTGTTTGGGTATTGACCATTTCCTCTGTAACAAATCAGCAAGAATACACTTTAGAACACTTATCATTGATTCAACCATACATTTTAAAAACATAGTGCTCACAGTTTCCAAGTCAAGGACATGTAGATCATTGAAGCATGCAGAGCGAGATTCCCCAGCAAAAATCAAAAGATAGCGCTCACAATGGCAAGCTGCAGTATGATCCGAGCGTGGAAAAGGAGGGGTACCTCTAAAATTGAGGAATACAAATTTCAGTCACAATAAGATGCAGATTTTACAGTTTCTATATTGCAGCAATATTCTTCAGCAAAATTCTTAATACTCGAGATCATATATTATACAGTTGAGAAGCGATATATTACAAATGTGTAAAGTAACAATTAGAGATTATACAGTAAGCATCATACCACTTCAATGGAGTGACATTTTCTGCCCTGGGAATCCCAATAGCATAGTGTTGCAAAAATGTGAATATTTTAATGAGAGCTCGACTACATATTAGGGCTTAAGCCAATTTCAATATTTTACCAACCGAACTCATAACTGGATCCAAAGGAGCAGGATTTGGATATAGAAACTCTCAATCTGATTGGGTTGGATGCGAAAATGATATGAATCCAAATAGCTAGAGATTCCGCTTTTCCTTTACTACATTTTTGTTGATGGTTGGAACATTAAAAAGATGACATAGAGAAAAAAACAAAAATCTGTTACAGCTAGATATTTGTGCAGAAAGTGATGAGCTAAGGGGAAAATAATTTCCTAGAACAGATGGTATGTCGACATTGTCATGTTAGCATGCCAGTGGCACACACTGTGCTAGTGCCAGAATGGTCTGGTTTGTGCAATTACCATGCAATCCTTATTATGAGTTATGTAAGTACAAATATTTAGAAATTCTCAAGTACTTACATTGTATTAATTTCATCCCACGTCATGGTTTCCAGGTCAAGAATGTGCAAGTCATTCAAAGGGGTTCTCTTTACATCTTCACCGCCAAACATGACTGGGTTGTTCCAACAAGTGTCACTGACTGGCCTCTACGAGATATCTGCAGTAGAAAGCAACTTGACTAAAAGAAACTAAAAGTAAACCGAGATTATGTTTTGCACTAAGGTAAAAGCTAGGATTTGGCCACAGTATCTCATTTAAACAGCATGCTGCTTTTTACTGATAGCTTTGGAACTCATTTCACAAGCAAAAGAACAGATTTCTCAATTCCAGCAGCGTATAGATGGAATTGTTCTTATGACTAATATATATTTGCCCCAATGCCTTGTATTCATTTCGCTTCATTATTTACAATACATGCGAGTACTGTCGCAACTCTTGAAAACAATTTTTGAAGTTTGGACATTGATGAGTAATCGAATATTTTGATAATATAAAGATGGAAAAACTGTCTCTCTACCATAGTACAACTACAAATCAACCAATGATTACCGGTGGCTTCCCACAAGTCTTTATATTTGCCCAAGTACAAGTTTGTGGATCAAATTCTTTCACTGGAAAAATAAAATATTAGAACATATCAGCTGATGAGAATGAGTTTAAAATAATAAAACTATCATAAATATTGTGAAGCCGATATTCAAACCTGTAACAGTGTCTGGAGAATCTTTGCTGTGCCCACCAATAGATAGAATTTTCTTTCCCCATGTAATCTGCAAGAAAATGATTTTTGAAGACTAGGATATTAACTACTTAAAAGTAGTTTTTAAATGACATAACAGAATACTCTTTTTTGACTGTAATGTAACAGAACACTCAAGGTTACCAAAGAATGTCCAGCACAAGGAGCAACTGGAACGGTAGTAGCTGAACCAGGGTATTGTGTTTTTGCTTCTATTTCCGACCAAGTTAAGCTTTTCAAATCCAAAACCTTTTGGCAAGACAAAACATTTCCATGAGTTGGTGCTACTAGTATAGATCAGGAAAAAGAACAAAGCAAAAATGGGAAGCTAACCAAGCAATTCATTTAGCCAGAGTTTTCAAAGGCCTAAAGTGGCATTGTTGCAATCAAGATCAAGCAGCAATAGTTCTTAACAAGTAACACCTCTTCTAATTAGCAGAATAGGCAAATCTGACTATCATTTGCGCGATGTACCTGAAGGTCGCGGAGATAACGACCATTGTAACATCCACCAAAAATGTACGTCTTGTCTTGCAAAATAGTTGCTCCATGCTACAAGTGAGACAATACACATCCAGATTTTAGAGAATGTAAAATAACTATTAAGAGAAAATTATTTCTATCTTGCAAAGAAAAGCAAACAGATAATATAGAAGCTTAACCTCAAAAAAAATATATACTGGAGTACCTGAAAACGGGGCTTTGGCTTCTGTCCAGATGTAGAAAGCACAGTCCATGTATCAAAGATTTTAACTGAATCAAAACCTTCTTTAATGGAATCCTTGTCCTGAGTCTCAAGCAAGTTTTCATTTTCTGCAGAAATGGTTTCAGGCTCTTGGAAAGATATTTCAGTGGAAGTATCTGACTCAGCTGGATCCAGTGTTTTTTTCTAACAGGAAATAAAATTGATTGATAAAGAGCATTTAAAAGGACTAAAACAGCTGTTTCGGGAAACAAAATATTTGTATCCACAGCTAAAAGGATAATATGTAATAATGCCCTTCAAAACTTTAAAAATATCTAATTTACCCTTAGTTGACCAAAATGCTCTTTGAGGTTTCAAAAAATTCCATGAAATATCCCTATGCCCTTTAGGTTCACTAATGGGGATTGGGGTTTAGAAGGGTATTTTGGGAATTAGAGGGGAAAATTTGAAATTTTTTAATAGCAGTAAGGGTTATATAAGCAAAAGCCCAACAACTAAATCTCAACTATTTAGTCAATGATCTGTCATATCAAAACCCATTGCAGGAATATCATGTAAAGAGTAAAACTAGATAATGCTAAGCACATAGAAAAGAATAGCAAGACCAACAACAATGAAAGTAGCATTTCTAAAGAAAATAGATTACGAAATGTCATATTGATGTGCAACATAAAAATAACACAGGTTCGCTATATTTATTTTCCATAACTAATATGATGTTTGGTAATCAATGTTTCATGTCCTTACATACTACTATCAATTTTTATTTTATTTTTTTCGAGGAAGTTTTAAGGGCTAGGCCCTATAACTTTCACTAAATTAGAATCACATGCAAATGCTGCTGGCCTCACAGATAGGGTCAAGAGTTGCACAGCCTGTTAACCATGGACAAAGAACAAATAATTAAAGAAAAAAGAGGATGTCCAAAACCTATAATAAAGCAGTATGAGAGACTAATAAACTACAATGCATGCATCCACAATGAGGCTTCAGTGATAATCCTCTCTGCTAGCGCACTGCATGAATTCTCTTCTCCATTGAAGATGCAATGGCTTCACTCCTTCCACAATAACCAACAGTAGGCCATGAAGATTGAATCCGCCTCTTGTTGAGCTGAGCTTGGCACATAATCAGAGCGCGATCTAAGTAGATCTAAGCCCTGAAGTATAGGAGAGCTGTGGTGCTTGAATTGAAGAACAACATTTGCTCCAAACCTCCACGGCAAAAGAGCAAGTAACAACCAGATGAGTGACAAATTCAGGCTCCCTATGACACACAGTGCAACATTGAGTCCCCCTTTTTCGCTGGAGTTAAAGATTCTTTCTTCACAAAAATGTGGAAGACAAAAGCTCCAAACTCTGCCTTAGTTTTCATACAGCTAGCCATATCCAATAAGGTGCTACTATAAAATGTTGCACTACAGTCTACCCATTGACGCTTTTACTAGCTATTAATCTTAGCTTACTTTGAAGAGATTTGTTCCAGTTATATGGTTTAAAAAGCTTTCAAAGGTTCCAGACCTAACATCCGGAATCTATTGCCTTCAACAACAAATCCCAGATCCTACAAAATTAAGTGTTATTATCTGTTTAGTGCCTGTATACCCATCTTTATGAATTAGAGGCCAAGCAAAAGCCAAGCATTTGACAACTAGAAAGTAGAGCTCATGGCTTGACAGAGAAAAGAAATGGGTTTCTAAAACCCAAAATTAAAAAGCTCTAATTCCAGAGCCTCTTTCTGGATCTTTACAGAAATGTTGTTTGAGTGAGGGTTGTTTCATGATGCACTAACAGCTTTACTATTAAAAACCCCAAGGATTTAAGTGCCGTGGCACAGGATCATGCCGAAAACTTGCCATGATGCACGGTACGGCACACATGGTGTACGGTGCACGAGCCGAGCCGTGCCGATGAGTGCCGGTCACAAAAAATACATACGTGTCGACACATAATGACATGAAATATTTATTTTCTTTAGTAACAAATTTTTTTAATTGCTTATTATGTATCTTTATCAAATATTTTGAACTCTATTGAGAAAATTACTTAGTAAATATAAGAAAAAAGGGTTTTGAACTGTGCCATCGGCACGGGGGCTGTATCATACCGGTATCTTGTTGGCACGGTACGGCACGATGGATACGGCTCGTGCCGATGGATACTTAAATCCTTGAGAAACCCCCAAACGGTTTTTCACTGCAGCACAACGAAACAGTTCACTAGGTTAGAACCAAGATTCTATACAGCAAATTAAATGTATGAAGTAAAATAATTGTGTTAGTCGACTTTCATTCGAGTAGTACGTGAAGCTTATCTTATGCCCTTAATGAAGAATCCACAGCCAATGAGCTGTCAATACTACAACTAAGTAGCACAATTAGCCTCAGCACACTTACATGCGTTAGTGCATCTAAAAGTGGCTTGATGATGGATTCAGGGACCTTGAAATGCCACTCAGGATCTTCCTCCTAATAAGGATAACAAAAGAATCATTACCTGCATGATCATGTACACTGGCAACAATATAAGGACTTCTAGCTTACCTCCAAAACTACCACAAAATGACGCATTGCTTCAGCTGAGAGCATCTTTTCAAGCTGGTATCCTCTGCAAGAACAATTCGCTTAGCTGATAAACACTTCTGAATGATGGGGCCAAAAAAAAAACTCATGCTCAAGAAGGCACCTTAGCCTTTTGACAACATTATAAGGTTGGCTAGATGACAACTCAAAAAGCACATTGAAATTCTACTAAAGTTAATATGAAAGTTATGAGAGCAGGTAATTATGCAAAACATTTTCCTTCGGTTGCTAGCTATGGTTTAGTAAAGGAAACAAACCATGATAAATGAAAACTACTAACAAGAAGTTATGCACTTCCCGCAATGTCACAAAGACAGGTGAGATTAATATCAAGCAACAAGATAGAACCTCAAAAACCTTAATGTAACAGTCACTTATCCCCTTCTTCAGTCGAAAACAACTGGGGTGTAACGTCACTTATCCCCTTCTTCAGACGAAACAACAAAAAGCAGGAGGATAATGTTTTGGCCAAACAAAGTTATTCTAGGACAACTTGAGATAAAAACTCTTGCCAACTCATCAAACAACGGAATTTGTCACTTCCATCCCCATACATCCTTGTAATCATTATAATTACATATTTTGTACAGTTATTCCTCTTTGCCCTTTCACGCCTATCAAACTGGTTGTCCAAAGCTAACAATAATGCACCATCTTGTTTGGGCACTATCCAACAGAATTTTGGTATTAGCCTCTCAATAAATGCCTGAACATCATAAAGTAGAATATGACATAATATAGTGCTTCTAGAGCAGCATTGCTAATTGCAATATGAGAATTTCTTTCGCAATCAAAATAGACAATTGCGAATCCAGCACATGATTCTCGCATTATTCGTTATCCTGGCAATATCATCTATGGAAAAACACTGCCCTACGAGTATCGTAGGAACATAGCTTCAGGAAATTGGAATGTAAATCTCAGAAAACACAGTCAGGATTCAATGATCAAAATAAATATTGTCAACTAATTTATTGTTGAGAAAAAGTATTGCTGGCTGCTGCTGATGATGATATGATTTCCACCGTTCTATCAGAAAGTGTTGCTCCAAAAAGAACTATCTAAAAGTAATTCGAAAAACAGACTCTTGTTCAGCTTTTTAAAAATTTTATTGAACTACAATTTCACAGTGCAATCCAAGATTAAACTACTATAAACCAAAATTTTGAGAATTTCTTGGTCATATGCAAATGTTGCACTTGGATTCAGAGTGACTTCACCGCCAAAATAATGATTGTGAAGATTGGTGATACAAAAACAAATAAACCCCTCAAATATTCTAAGGAGTACCAAACTTCTTCGCACCATACACTAATTTTGTCATGACATGGTCAAATTCAAATAACAAATTAAAATGCCGTCGAATATGCA
The DNA here is from genome assembly GCA_029168755.2 of Tillandsia fasciculata. Taxonomy (NCBI): domain Eukaryota; kingdom Viridiplantae; phylum Streptophyta; class Magnoliopsida; order Poales; family Bromeliaceae; genus Tillandsia; species Tillandsia fasciculata. Next base: position 25,421,191 of record CM054939.1, on the reverse strand, counting down.
GGAAAAGCCAAGACAAGAATCGGCAACTCACATACTATTTAGTTGCTTTTCTCTAACCTTCTTATTAGTGATATTGCAAATTTGGCTGGTGATATCCAAATTAAAGACACATGACTCCTTATGCTTGAAAATTCAAACAACAATCAAGCCCTAAAAAGGAATCCAATCATGGTTGCGCATGAAACAATGACAAGGACTGACCTCATCCATCCACTTTTCTCCGTCAGGTTCTTTGTGTTTGGTTTCCGGGCAGCATATGGCCCAGACTTAGCCTGCACACAAGAATCAGCAGAAGAACGGATCACAATCAGAAAGCATTTCTTGCAGCGCTATCACAATTAACAATCAATTCGGTCATAAAGATCCCAATCCATTCTGCAGATTATCAAATCGACCAGTAATAACACCTCCATTATTCTACTAATTCCTAGATATCGATCGAGCTTTCATCATCATTTCTACGCAACTATTCGATGCGAGATCTACTTCAATTCCAACAAATTATCTACAGAGAGGACGAGACCAAGGGCAACATTGCAAGAATTAGGTTTTCGGGGTGGAGCTTTGGACCTGATGGTATAGCACCCAGAGCTTGAGATGCACATCGTCCGGGAGCCTCGCGATCGCGCCGGTGGAGGCTGAGTTGGGGTCTCTGCCGATGCCAGCGTAGGCGGCGGCGGCGTGGAACCTCTCGGGGTAAGGAAGGGTGGCGGCGATCGCCGACCTTGGCGGCATCGTCTCCATTTCGCCCATCCGAGACAGAAGAGAGAGAGAGAGAGAGAGGAGAGGGAGGGGGGATTGTGGGTGAGGAGATGGAGAAGAAGTAGGAGAAGGAGAGGGTGACGAGGTATTTATAGAGAGAGTTCTTTAGTAACAGTCTCGCTCACTCTCTCGATCACGCGGTTTCTTTGCTTCTTTTCGCGGGCAATGGGCGAACTCAACACAGGAATCGCTGGACTTTTTTTCAAATAATCCTTACAAAATTTATACTAAGCAAAATCACTCTGTAAAAAATTTATTTGAAAAAATAATTCCATTTTCACAAGTCAGTGAATTTTTTTTTATAAATAATTTTATTAAATTTTATAATTTTAAAAATAATCTTCTAAATTTTTTTTATAAATATAATTTTAAGAATGCAATGAATTATTTACCGGTTTCAAAAAATCACAGCTATTAAATAAAAATTATAATTAAAATAAAAAAATATTATAACCGACTTATCATACTATATATCATGAAAACGAAATACAAACCAAATATTGAATTTTCTCAATACATACAATTTTTTTCGTAATTCAAACAATATAACACAATCTAAATTACTTAACATAATTTTTTATAATTTTAAATAATTTTCAAACGTTAAATTTTAAACCATATAAAAATATATAAAGACGGTGAATTGTTCATTATTTTTATAAGTTTATAAAAATTTTATAAAGACGATAAATTATTCATCTTTTTTTATTAAAAATGATGAACTGTTCACCGTTTTAAAATATTTATTTTTTTATTTTTATAAATAAAATTTTTATAAGTTTATTTTTATAATAAATATTATCACGAGGATTACTACTACTTGGGGTTTTTAGTAACCGAGTCTCACTCTCTCGATCTCACGGTTTTCTTGCTTCGTTTCGCGGGCAATGCGCAAACTCAACACAGGAATCGCTGGATTTTTTTTTCAAAATAATTTTTTAAAAAATTACAATTAGTAAAATTATTTTGTAAAAAAATTATTTGAAAAAAGAATTCTGTTTTTGCCGAATCAGCGAGGCTACTCAGTTATTTTCGGTGATGCCTGTCTGTTGGATCCATGTTCGATCCAAATCCAGATCCGCACCCAACCCAATTAAGCCATTATTTAGTTCCACTAATTCGGGTCGGATCAAATATACTATCGGGTTATCGGATCCATTACCACTACTGAGAAGTGAGAATCCCACCCCTTCTCTCTCTCTCTCTCCTTTTTGATACACCCATGAAGAAGACGTTACTCCTCTCTCCCACGACCTTCATCGACCATACTCCCTACATAATACGCTTGCTTCGAGATTCGTGCGACATCCTCTCCGTGTCCTCCGCCCACTCCACCCTTCTCAAATCGGGCGCCTCATCTCGTCTCTCCACGTCCAACCACCTCATCAACGCGTACGTGCGATGCCGAAGCGCCCCCGACGCGCGCAAGGTGCTCGACGAAATGCCCGAGACGAACGTGGTCTCTTGGACCTCTCTAATGGCGGGCTATGTCGACGCCGAGCGATCCGGGGAAGCCGCTGCGCTCTTTGTCGCGATGGGTCGCCGGGGAATCCCCGCAAACTCCTTCACCCTCGCTACCGCCATCAATGCGTGTTCGCGCCTCGCCGACCTCGCAACGGGTAGAATCCTCCACGCGCGTGTTGAGATCGTTGGGCTCAATTCGGATGTCGTGATTAGCACCGCGTTGATCGATATGTACGGCAAATCTAATTCTCTTGGAGACGCTCGCGTAGTGTTTGATAGAATGAGCGAGAGGAATGTGGTTTCTTGGGGCTCGATGATCTCGGCGTGCGCCCAAAATGCATGTGGGAATGAGGCGCTCGCGCTGTTCGGGGAGTTCCTTGGTACGAGGCCAGCGTCGGGGTTGAGCCCGAACCACTTCACGTTCTCGAGCGCAGTGAACGCATGTGCGACCATGGGTCGGCTTGGATTGGGGAGGTCAACGCATGCCGCTGTTTTTCGGTACGGGCACGATACGAACGACGTGATCGCCGGTGCATTGATTGACATGTATGCAAAATGTGGGTTTATTGAGTATGCGAGGAAGGTGTTCGATCGGATTGGGAGCCCTTCCCTTGTTCCGTTCACTGCCATGATCGTGACAGCTGCCAAGTATGGTCTCGCGAGCGATGCCTTCGAGCTGTTTGATGAGATGCAAGGCCATGGCTTAAGGCCAAATAGTGTGACTCTCCTAGGCATCCTCCTTGCATGTAGCCACGCCGGACGTGTTGACGCCGGCCTCAAGTATCTAAAGTCGATGCGTGGTGATTATGGTATTGAGCCGTGCGTGAAGCACTACACATGTGCGGTCGACATGCTCGGTCGCGCAGGCCGGCTAGACGAAGCATATGAGCTCGCTAAGGAAGTTAAAGCTGAAGGCGGTGATGCTTTGATGCTTTGGAGCGCCTTGCTCTCAGCTAGCCGGACACATAGGCGGGTCGACCTAGCTGACGAGGCTGGCAAGCGAATTGCAGCGTTTGACCAGGACGTGGCTGGGGCGCTTGTGGTTATGTCGAATACATATGTTTCAGCAGGTCAGTTGGAGAAAGCAGTAGGCGTGTGGTCCGAGTTGAGGCGGCGGGGGATCAGAAAGGAGCCAGGGTGCAGTTGGGTCGAGACAAAGGATGTGGCATATGTGTTTTACGCCGGCGAGATCTCGTCGGCGGGGAACAGAGGAAGTGAAGTGATGGAGTTGTTGGAGGAGTTAGAAGGGAGGATGAGGGAGAGAGGGTATGTAGGTAGGGGGAGTGAGTGGGTGTTTGATGGAGTAGGGGAGGGAGAAGAGGAAGGTAAAAGGGTGATGGTGGGGGTGCATAGTGAGAAGTTGGCTCTAGGGTTTGGATTGATAAGCATCCCCAAAGGGGTGACTATCAGAGTAATGAAGAACTTGAGGATGTGTAGGGATTGCCATGAAGAGTTCAAGATGATTAGTGACATTGTAAGGAGGGAGTTTGTGGTGAGGGACCTCAATAGGTTCCATCACTTTAAGTTTGGGTCTTGCACTTGTGGGGACTATTGGTGATTCATTAGGTGCATATGTATTTTTACAGTATATGAAAGGAGAAAATTGTCACATCATATTTATACTGCTTGTATTTCTCTCTTCCTTTATTCTTTCTTTTCTTCTCCTTCTATTCTTTCTCTGGCCTGCTGTTTTTACAAATTTTATTAGAAATTTATTGAATATTCAGTAAGGTACAGTTAAATGAGAATAACAGGATAATATTTTTTTTTAAATGAGAGAAAATCAATAATAGCTATTCCAATTTAAAAGTTTCTATTCTTATATTATGTTAAATTATATTAAATAATTGTTTTTTTCAAAAATTTAAGCTGTTATATTTTCTCCGTCTTTGACTCGGGTGGGGGCAGGAGAAAATATTTGATGATGAACATGGAAATAGTAAAACATAAAGTAAGAGGATAGGATCTAAAACTATGTCAATGTAAGATGTCGTATATGATAGCGACAGAATTATCTTTTTTCATCAGTAATAGAGAACTTTGTCCATGGTTAGATTGCCAATCATATGTACACCAGTAAAGTACTTTTTGAGATCATTTCCTCGCATTTTTACCATTCTGTGATTCTTCGTCAGCGTAAGGTAAAAAGAGAAGACCTTGACATATTAAACTGAGCCTTTGGCAAATTGAAAGGTTTAAAGCCTGCCGGATCAAAACCAAATTCTAAATTATGAAAGAAAATGATATTTCCTGCTTGCTCAAGTAACTAACTATATGATGCTTGTTCTTTCTAACAATCAACGCCAGTCATCTCTCTCTCTCCCCCTCTCTCTTTCTCTGAAATTTACTCAACCCCATGGTGCCCGAGTCGGAGAAGAAATGTGAAGGATGCATGAAAGTAGGCCGCTGTCTCAGCAACGCACATCTAACACTAATTGTTCCTGCTAGTGCTGCAGCACTTTCCTCGCAACTGTTATCAGCCAAACAGATCGTGACTCATCTCATATTTTTGATTTATAATTTATAAACTCTAATACTAACTGTGACGAGGAGACACCCTGCTTCTAAAAAAATTATCTATTTTATAACGGCTCTAATTCTATCATACTTAACCCTCTTAGCCCCTTCAACATATTTTGATTTAGTGGTACTACCGTTAGAGGGGGGGGGTTAATTCCCAAACCAGTGAGGTGACAAGGATTCTCTCAAAGAAGAAAAAAATGAATGATACTAAATTGGCCCGAAGAAGAAAAGTAAAAAACATTTCATCAACAATTTAAGGTAAAAAATTTTAAAACCCAGAACAAACAAGAAATTTTTTGAGGAAGAGAGAAAGAAGCAAACACTCGAACACACGAATTATCAGAGAAACACATCTCATGTAACAACAAATGAATCACATCAAAAATAGCTGTGAAATATTTTGGCAAGATAATGACAAGTCATGCTTCAGTAAAAGATATTTCTTTAGTTAAGTTGAACACCATATCAAAAGAAACAAATACAAAATATAGCAACGAAAAGAACAACATACAACAAGCGGTAATAATTGCGAAAAGAACAACATACAACAACAACAATAATTGCGAACGTAACACAGTAAGGATGAATTGTTCGCGTTCATCTCAACACTCGGGACTTTATATCAAATTGTCACATGAAACAGCAAACAGTGGTAATTTCTTGTTTTGGTGTTATAACACCTAAATTTAACTGCAAAGAACCCACAAATATTAGCTATGTTACCAAAGCAGAGTTGGCTACAAGGATTTAGATCATGCTAGTGCTTAACTACAGTAGGAAGAACACTTACTAGACAAAAACTAAGCACCTGATCAGCACCCTCAAGCAAGTTCGAAAGCCTAGAAATGGCAATGGCCTTTTGGATGCTACAACCTAGAAAAGCCCGTTGGGTCGGAAGCCCAGAGACTCGATTCTTTTTTTTTTGGGTGTGTAAGAAGTTTAGAACCTACTCAGATGAATATGAACATCAATTGAAAATTAAACGATGAAATCATCAGTGATAAGTTCCTCATCGATGACAAGTTCCCCATTACAAGGTGGTTGCAAAGGTTGCAATTTTTCACTGAAAGTTTGGTATTAGCAAAATCTCTGGCACCGATGCAGGATCGAGCTCCCAATACCCTCGAAGCTTCCCACCTCTCTCATTTGTCAACCGAAATGCAGGAATTTGATGAGAGAATCTCAAGTAGTCACCCTTCGCTATCTCGGTTGTGCTTTCCTCTTTCCTATCCGGCATAAACACAGCCATGTACCCATCCACTTTTGCCAAAAACAACACTTTTGTGCCAGTATTAGTATGCTCGCAAATTTCCACTATGTCATATTCGCTGTCTTGTATGTCCGAGAGGGCCCATCCAGGCCTCCAATTCTTGTAGACGGCCCAGATCTCGCCGATTCCAGGTAGGATCTCATAATGGTATTTTCTATTGAGTTGTTTGGCTGAAACAACATGAGAGAAGGAATCCGTATTATCATAAGTATTGCTCACATTGGCAACTTTAAATATTCCACATCCAGGAGGTAAGTGTTGTTTAAACCATTGATTCTCCTCCTCTCCTTGAGGGCTAGCCTCGAGCCATTTTACATGCACTTTGAAATTTTCCTCCAATTCAATTTTTGTTATCCAACCGTAGTATTTGGGCAATTTGTCTATGTCACTGTATAACGCCCAAACCTGACCAGGTCCGAACTTGTCGATCAACCGCCTCTCATCAAAGTTATAGAATTGTGAATCAGGGTACTCATAGAAGTCAGGTTGAGAACCATCATCTTCATTTGCATTGTGAGCATCAGCTGCATTCTCATTACAAAATGAACTGCCGGATTTGCTTCCTGACTTGTCTACTTTCGTTACACAACTCTCAAGATCAACACAGGGAAAAGCCACCTCTATGTCAGCAGGAAGGGAAGCAAGATCAAGTTCGAAAGAACCTTCCAGAGCACCATCTCTTTCTGTTGCACACAATTTATAGGATGGGACATTGTGCGAAAACCTTAGCATTTCACCAGGCGGAATCACATACAAGGCTTTGTCTGTTGCTTGCATGAATAGGCTTACAAAACCTTTTATCTTAACTAGTGGAACGACACTAATGCCTACACCAGCTGTAAAATTTGAAAGAACTTCCACAACTTCATACTCGAAATGCCGATGTTTCTCAGCATCTTCGCTCCATTTTATATCCCAGCCCTTAAAAAGAGCCCAAATTTCACCCTTTCTAGGGTATACATCATAAGTGTTTCTCTTTTTGCCTTTCTCCCAACAAATGAGATGAGAGAACATCCGGTCTGTAGTTACTTCAGTTTTCCCGAGAGCAAAGTTCCCGCAACCAACAGGTAGTTCCTTATCAAACCACACCTCCTCAGCCTCATTTGTTGGTTCATGTTCTAGCCAAGTGTACTTGATCTTAAAGTCCGGAGCATATACATGTCTAATTCGAGCATAGAATCTCGGCATACCATCAAGATTATCATAGACTGCCCATATCTGATCGACAGCAAATTTGCTAACATCTCGGTACTTATCAAAGTCGAAGAATTCAGGATCAGGGTAGGAAAATGAACCCGAGCCAGGTACAGGTTTAGGATTTTTCTCTTCCTCACCAAGTTTCTTCTTGTCCACATTATTATCACCATCATTCACTTCTTTCACTTGTTCATTTCCATTTGGTATTTCGTTTTTCTCTCTATTGTCCGTTTTGCTGGAAACATTAATCCCACTAGTTTCTACACTGACCCCATTTGAACCTCCATCTCCACCTTTCTTTAATCTTTTACCACTTGGAGGACACAAAAACTCATCACCATCATCATGATTACTTGCATCCTCACTGTAAGCTATATTTTGTTTCAACCTGCTTGATCTTCGTGGATTTTGACTAGGAGTTGTTACTGTGCTCTTCACTCCAGGACCATCTTTTCCATTGTTAAAGTCCTTACCGTCTGTGCTGTCTGAATCACTAGAATCTACAATTACCTTTTTACCCCTCTTCAGCCCTGCAGCTGGTGTAGAAGCTTTAGTAGAATTATTTATTGTTGAATCCTTGCCGTCCAGATTTCTCTTCTTCATTTCAGTAGTTCCATCTTCAACATCTAGCATACCATCTTTCTTTTCCTTGTTTATATGCCCACCCTCATTCCCCCGAAACCCTGCGCTGTGGGGAGCAGAATCACCAAACTGCCCTTGTGAAGCTCCAGAATTGCTACTCAACCCATGCCCCGAGTTCGCCCCGGAAGGCACGTGTTGGTCATTTAACTCGTCCGCAATAAAAGGCTTCAAACAGTTCTGGCAACGAAGAGCCTTCTTTAAGATAGAACGATAGTACTGGTACCTCATGCGACAAGAAGGGCACATGGTCCAGAATGTGTGGAACCCAGAAAAAGCGGGTGGCTGTGGCTTTTGCTGCTGCTGATTAATTGGATTAGCAGTGCTTCTCGCAGAAGCGCTTCTCTTCGACGGGTGAGGCTGCCTAATAGTTGGTGCAGCAACTTTTGTGATACTGTTTCTTTTAATATCATAAAGGATGCGTTTTGCCCGATCTGAAAGAACCATGTGCGCTTCTCCGATAAGCTTAAAAGCAGCTTCTGCTCCGGCAAATTTATTCTTGTCAGGGTGAAGTACAAGAGCAAACTTTCGGTACTGCTTCTTGATCAACAGGGCATCGGCTGTCACACCAACTTGAAGAATACTGTACCAGTCGTTCTCCCCATTCACTTTAACACCCGCAGAGCAATGCACTTCACAAACAGTTAATATTTGAGAAATATTCTCTAAATCAGGAAAGAGTTGTTGAGCTTTTAGAGCTATCTTCCGCGCCCCTGTAAAATCTCTGTCTTCCATCTTTTTCAAAGCAATCTCTTTGGCTCTGACGGCCTCTTCCTTGTTGCACTCCATTATGCCCGAGAAGAACAGCCGCAAGTAAATTCATGTGAAGTATTTCAACCAAAGAAAGCAGCACCTTCTCTTCATTCTTACACAGAAGAAAAACCCATAGCTTGTTTGAGCCCCTTCATCATCAGATAATGTACTCAATATTTAAGAATAAATTTGTAATTACCTGTACATGAATACAAACGTGGTTATTAACTCCTACAAGATAACTATATAGCTTAGGGTTATCTTAATTCAACTACTCAAGTGATTGAAATTCTTGAGGAGCAAGTTGCAGTCAACATTTTATTTAGAAAAAAAAACTCAATTATGTATCTTAGTCTACACAGATCAAGATTGAGAGAACAGAGAGCTCAAAAACTCTAAGCACAAGGGATAGTCTCCTTCTAAGCATCCAATGAATTTCCTTTATGAGTTGAGGGTTCTAAACGACTAGAAATCTAGGACTTGCATTTCTACTTAACTTACTATGCAACAAACTAGATAATCGAAAACAAAATCAAAACGGAACAAACAAATAAATCAAAGCTTTGTAACTATTAGTCCATAGTAAATCTCCAGCAATTAGCCATGACATGCTGTTGAACTTCTCAAAAAGCATTAAAATTTTAGGAAGAGTATGGTAACTTCTGCATAGTAGGAAATTAATCTTCAAGCCAAAAGTTACCATTGAAAATTAAAACATATTCTATTATTCAAAGCATTAAAAACAAGTCTTACCGACAAACTTTGGACTGAGAATCACACCTCCCAGGACCATAAACACTGTCAAAACTAAAAACCTCTACCTGCCAGAAGATATATGCATTAGCCTAAAAGGAAGTAGACAACTAAGAAAAAACAAAAAATTAATACAAATGGAAACATTGACAATACATTAAGTTCGACTTAATGTCCCAATCAGATAACCATAACAGGGAAGCAGAGTGCACCACTTTTGCAAGATACAGTAACAGAAAAGTGAGAATTTAAACAAATAGAAGCAAGTGTGGTTAGCTACAATAACAAAAAGTCGAGCATTGATAGCAATAAAAGCACATCTGGTGCTTTCCCACACAAAAAAGCAAAGGAAATGAAAAAATGCATAAGAGAAACGATAAAAGGCTCTTGCAAAGCTGTAACAAGGATAGTACCAAGTTAGAGTAGGAAGATTAGAAAGGAAAATACACATTACTCATAATAAAATAGGGAATAGCCAACTCTTTTTCCATTATCATGATAGGTAGCGATGAATACTTAAGCACAGCCTAATGACCATTAAACTGGAAGGAAGAGAAAATTGTAGCAGAAGAAAAAAAATAGGAAGACATCCTGAATCCTTGCTATTACTAGCATCAATTAGCGGAAGCGAAGATGATCCGACGAGTTGACGGAGGAGATAATCATAAAAATTGTAGTTAACAAAGCGAGTTAATAAACATTGAAAGCAAACAACCTAAACCAGCTTTCTAGGTTTTAGCAAACCTAAACAAATTGTAGGGAAAATTCTTGGATGCTAGATTTAAAATATGAAACAAACATCAGATCACAATGCAGCTCAATAATTACAGAAAACAAATAGTTTACACTTTTACAATATTAGATATGCTAGCTTCATTTGTTAATCACGAAATAGTTAAACAAAATCTAACCCATGTTGCAACCGAAAAAATAAAAAAATAACAAAAAAATGTAACGTGTTGATTATAACAAAGAGGAGGATTCACACCCTACTGTTCACAAAAAGCTTCTTCTAATAAACTATACATTAAGAAAAGGTGAGATCGCTTATTGATCTCTATTACTTGCTAACCCTAAAATGTAGCAACTGTTAAGAGAAACCCTTACAACTCCACTCACCAAACTGCTGGAGACCCTAAACCCTAGAATCTTCGGAAGCCCGAGTAGATCCGAGATGGGACGGAGAGCTCGTCGAGAGTTCAGTAAGGAGCAAGTGGAAGCGAGAGGGAGTTGGAGAGGAAACCCCGGAAACCCTAACCCACAGGGACCAAGTGGAAGGAACACTCTCGAAGATGACTCAGAGGACGAGCTCCGGCTCGGCGTAGCGGTGGCGCCGGCGCCGGAACCCTAGCCGGAGCGGGAGGGGAGAGAGAGAGAGAGAGAGAGAGAGAGAGAGAGAGAGAGAGAGAGGGGGGCGAAGGAGCCTCCGCCCAGCGGGAAGTGAAAAGAACGGAAAAGCAGAGGCAGCGAGAAACGAATTTGGAAAAATAATTTATTTATAAGTGACAAAAATTGACTTATAAAACGCCATTGCTTTGTGGATACTAGGGCTGTCGAGCAGCCCAAGACCGGCTCGTATTTAGCTGGTCTTCTTTACCGAACCAAACACGAGCTATATGGAACAGATTGCGAGCCGAGCTGATTTTTAGTCAGGGTTTTTGAGTTCCGCACGAGCTTGAGTCGAGCAAGAGCCTTTTGGTGCATCCAATTTGAGCCGAGCACGAGCTCGTGCTTCATCAAGTCATTTTTTTGAAACGATTTTTAAATGTTGTACATTATAGAGACATATGATGGAATTTATATGGTATAAAATAAAATCGAATATATACCAATATTCGGTATTATAAATAAAACTGTAAAATAACTTACAGAGTGCTATCTAGAAAAATTCTTGATTAAACAGCGGAAGCGAATTAAAATTCTTGATTAAACAGCGGAAGTAAGAAATTCGGTTGCAATACTAAACAGTACCAACCGAACTAGGTAATCTGATTTCTCCTCCTTTCGCGTTCTTCCGTATGGTGTGGAGACCAGTACCCCTTTATATAGATTCCAGATCGACTTCCCATCAAAATCTGATTACGATTCTATTTAATTTAAATGGATGGAAAAGGGATAAGATATACCATATCAAGTAATTCTATATCTTTTAAGATTGACCTTATCTATAGAAAATCCAAATTAAATATAATTAATTAGGCACATATATGAAAATCCTAACAATCTCCCACTTGGCTTATATTAATTATATTTTATGAACGGATTATTAGGATTTCCATATATGGCCTAATTAATTATATTTAAATTTAGATTTACTATATATAAAGTCAATCCTAAAAGATATAGAATTACTTGATATGGTATATCTTATCCATTTCCCATCCATTTAAATTAAATAGAATCATAATCAGACTTTGATGGGAAGTCGATCTGGAATCTATATAAAGGGGTACTGGTCCTGCCACCTACTCATGTGCATTCTGGTAAGATTATCCATTAAATCCACACCATACGGAAGAGTGCCTGAGAAAGGAGAAGAAACCAAATTATCTAGTTCGGTCGGTAATATTTAGTATTGCAACCGAATTTCTTGCTTCCGCTGTTTAATAAAGAATTTCTTCTCGATGACGCTCTGTAAGTTATTTTACAATTTTATTTATAATCATGAATATTGGTATGTATTCGATTTTATTTTATACCATATAAATTTCATCAATTGGTATCGGAGCAAGTTAGATAAATTTAATATTGTATGCTTTATTAAATTGAATTCAATAATGATGAATTTATTTTTTTTTAAAAAACGGATTTTAGACTTTGAATCTAATTATATATAGTCAAGATTTTTTTGAAATATTCTCACGTCGTATGATTTGTTCATGGTCATCTTATTGTTGTTGATGCGCTTTATTTTTCTTTTTTTAATTTGGATATCGTTATTTCTTAGTTTCCCAATTTTGAAAAAGGCGTTATTAGGTCACTCGGTTTTTTTTATGTGTGACCTTACAGTACGACACCACTGCATCATTATGGCTTGTCATAATTTTGGGACTCTATGGGTTGTTTGGATGAAATCCAATTAATTGAAGAAAAAAATAAATTTTTAGTTTATGCCTTTTTTGGATCCGAGGCAATGTAATTCTTACCATTGTGGCTATCTTTCTTTTATTGGACTTTAATATGTTATTAAAACTTATTTATTTGTTCCAAATTCACAAAAGATTACTTTTAATTATTATGTTTATTAATTCATCTTATTTCGATTCATGAGTTAATAAAGTATTGTGAACATAAAGAATCCGTTCACATAAGGATTTAAATTTTGCATACAATATTAATTTATCATAAATTCATTTATCTGATATTTATGGTGATATAATGGATATACATAATTTTTATGATTGCAATGTTATATTATAAATTATAGCATCCATACTTATGTATATCATAAAGTGTTATTTTGATAAGACATAACATGAAAATTAAATAATCATAATTATTGTTAGATTATTTAAATCTAGACGCTAAGTTAAATTAATTTATTATTTTGATTAATTAGGTGCAAGCCAAAGCGGCCCTAACTAAAGAATAATAAATTAATTTACTTTAAAGTAGCGTTCTTTTGGAAAATTTTCATGTTAATTATACGGCACTAAGTCAAATTAATTTATTGTTTCAACTGTTCGGGTGCAAGCCAAAGCGACCTCGTTCAGAAAAAATAGTGAATTAATCGCTTTAAAGAAGTGCATGTAGAAATTGCACCCTATTATTTTTGTTTAGTATGATTCTAGATATAAAGGTATATGGGTGGTGTAGGATGGTATTTTTCTTGTAACTCGTTTGGAGAAATTTGCCTGGCCAAAACTGACAATTTCTTCATATGAAATTATCACGATCTACAGAAAGTCTAAATTAATTTCTGATAAAGAAATTGCATATTTATGCTCGTAACTCTGCTCCCAAAGGAGAGATTATGATGTTATATAAAGTATATGCATAAAAAAAGAAAGGAAAATATTTATGCTCATAATTCTGCTTTCAAAGGAGGTGTTGTGATGTCATATAAATTATATTTTTCTAATTTTAGTGTGAAATATTATGATGTGATTTCTTATTAATAAAGACATGCATTTTATTTTTCAGCTATGACTTCATCCTTTGTTCTTATTGGTGATTCTGTTCCTATGTTTAATGGTTCTAATTACTCGGAGTGGAAAGAACAGATTATATTTACATTAGGGTGTATGGATCTCGATTTGGCTCTAAGAGAGGAAAAACCTCTTCCTCTTACAGATCAAAGTACGCCAATCCAAATAGCATCTTTGGAAAAGTGGGAGCGCTCTAATCGACTTAATTTGATGCTGATGAAGGCGCGTGTCGGTAAAAACATTCGGAACTCTATTCCTGAATGTAAGACAGCCCGCGATTTCTTAAATGCTGTGGAGCAACAGTTTGTAAGCTCCAGTAAAGCTTTGGCGAGTACCCTAATGAATAAACTGTCTTCCATGAAGTATTTCGGAAATGGCTCGATTCGCGAGCACATTATGGAAATGTGAGATATTGCAGCGCAACTCACTGCACTTGAAGTAACCATATCTGATTCATTCTTAGTGCACTTTGTTTTAAACTCCTTACCATCTGAATATGGACCATTTCAGATCTCTTATAACACACATAAGGATAAATGGTCAATCAATGAATTGTTGACTATGTGTGTGCAAGAGGAAGGCAGATTGATACAAGAAAAACAAAATAAAGTTTACATCCATCTGGTATAGCTCGAGATCGTAATGAGCAACCAGAGCCATAATCACACGGAAAGATTCCTTTCTCGATACCGGAAAGAAAGTCTCTTTATAATCAATGCCTTCTTTCTGAGTAAACCCTTTTGCCACAAGACGGGCCTTGTATTTCTCTATGTTACCTTTGGAGTCCCATTTGATTTTATAAACCCACTTGCATCCTACAGGTTTAACTCCTATAGGTAACTCAACAAGATCCCATACCTTATTGTGGTTCATGGATTCAATCTCGTCTTTCATGGCATTGTACCATTCTGTTGCATTACTGCTATTTATGGCATCGAAAAAACTAAGAGGATCATCAAGGTTCTGACCATTCTCATAAAGATAGACAATATAATCGCTAACCATAGCCGGTCTTCTCTGTATTGAGGATCTTCTTAAATCTATCTGATCATCCACTTGTAAATCTTGATGTGGATTATCAATGGCAGGTTCACCTTCACTTTATGGTTCCAAAATAACTTGTTGTTCTACTGGAACTGGAATCATCAAATTATTAGGAACAATAATGGGTACATTTTGTACAGAATCTAAATGCTCTTGAATTTCATCAAATTCAACGAATCGAGGTTTAGAGCTCCCACTAACTGTTTCATCCTCAATAAACCGTGCCGTTTTAGTTTCTGCAATCTTTATAGGAAGTGATAGACAGTAAAACTTATACCCTTTGGACCTTTCTGAATAACCAATAAAATATCCTGAAATGGTTCGAGGATTCAATTTCTTTATTTGTGGGTCATACAATTTGGCCTCAGCTTGACAACCCCATGTATGAAAATGTCTTAAACTGGGTTTCCTACCTGTCCAAAGCTCAAAAGGAGTCTTAGTGACAATCTTAGTAGGGACCCGATTAAGAATATATAGGGCAGTTTTGAGCGCCTCACCCCACAATGATATCGGAATGGTAGAATTACTGATCATACTCCTGAGCATATCAATTAATGTGCGATTCCTTCTTTCAGCAACACTATTCTGCTCAGGTGTGCCTGACATGGTGTACTGTGGAACAATCCTGCACTGCTCTAGAAACTTAGCGAAAGGCCCAGAAACTTGGCCTTTATCTGTCTGTCTACCAAAATATTCACCATCCCTATCTGATCTGACCATTTTTATCTTTCTCTTGAGTTGATTATCTACTTCAGCCTTATATGCCTTAAAGACATTTAATGCTTCAGATATCTCTTTAAGCAAGTAAAGATAGCCATATCGAGAGTAGTCATCAATAAATGTGATAAAATATTTATGGCCAGTAAACGTAAGAGGGAGAGGTCCGCATATATCTGTATGAATCAGCTCTAATGTTCCATCACACCTTTTGGCACCTTTAGAGGAGGTTTTGGTCTGCTTTCCCTTTATGCAGTCCACACACGTTCCAAAATTAGAGAAGTCAAGATCATCCAAAATTCCTTCTCTAATTAACCTTTGGATTCTCTGTTTCGATATGTGTCCCAACCTCCTATGCCATAACATGGATGACTTTTCATTATTAATGCCACGTTTTCATCCAACATTTCCGTGCATGGTAAGAAGGATTTCACTATACAAATGATCTAAAGATACTTTATATAGATTATTTTCCAAAACACCAGAGCCGACTATCTCAGATTTGTAGGATAACGAAAAAACTTTATTATCAAAATTGAAACTATATCCCAAACCAACAAGTTTCGAAATAGAAATTAAATTTTTTGAAAATTTTGGAACATAAAAGTATCACTTAGATCCAAAACATAACCACCAGAAATAACTAATCTAAATATTCCTACAAATTTAACTTTAATTTGATTTCCTTCAGCAGTATAGATAGTGGCTTCATCTTTATTGGGTTTTCTGCGGTTTAGAAATCCCTACACGGAATTCGCCACATGGCTTGTGGCACCAGAGTCAATCCACCAAGTATTAGATGGAACAGAAACTAAATGCAACTCATACATCAAAACCAGAAACGTACCTTTCTTTTGGAGCCATTTCTGATACTTTAGACAGTCTTTCTTTATATGACCCCTTTTCTTGCAAAAGAAGCACTTGGGAGTCCAATTACTTGATTAGCTTTGTGAACCAGACATGACTTCCATGTTCTTCTTTTTTGAGCCATTCTTGCCCTTACCATTCTTAGTATGCTTTATTTGTCCCTTGTGAGAAACAAAGTCAACTGTATTTTATTTTTCTTGTATCAATCTGTCTTCCTCTTGCACACAGATAGTCAACAATTCATTGATTGACCATTTATCCTTATGTGTGTTATAAGAGATCTGAAATGGTCCATATTCAGATGGTAAGGAGTTTAAAATAAAGTGCACTAAGAATGAATCAGATATGGTTACTTCAAGTGCAGTGAGCTGCGCTGTAATATCTCGCATTTCCATAATGTGCTCGCGAATCGAGTCATTTCCGGAGTACTTCATGAAAGACAGTTTATTCATTAGGGTACTCGCCAAAGCTTTACTGGAGCTTACAAACTGTTGCTCCACAGCATTTAAGAAATCGTAGGCTGTCTTACATTCAGGAATTGAGTTCCGAATGTTTTTACCGACACGCGCCTTCATCAGCGTCAAAGTAAGTCGATTAGAGCGCTCCCACTTTTCCAAAAATGTTGTTTGGATTGGCGTACTTTGATCTGTAAGAGGAAGAGGTTTTTCCTCTCTTAGAGCCAAATCGAGATCCATACACCCTAATGTAAATATAATCTGTTCTTTCCACTCCGAGTAATTAGAACCATTAAGCATAGGAACAGAATCACCAATAGGAACAAAGAATGAAGTCATAGCTGAAAAATAAAATGCATGTCTTTATTAATAAGAAATCACATCATAATATTTCACACTAAAATTAAAAAAATATAATTTATATGACATCAGAACACCTCCTTTGGAAGCAGAATTATGAACATAAATATTTTCCTTTTTTTTTTTATGCATATACTTTATATGACATCATAACCCCTCCTTTGGGAGCAGAGTTACGAGTATAAATATGCAATTTATTTATCAGAAATTAATTTAGACTTTCTGTAGATCGTGATAATTTCAAGTTTTCCATATGAAGAAATTGTCAGCTTTGGCCAGCCAAATTTCTCCAAACGAGTTACAAGAAAAATACCATCCTACACCACCCATATACCTTTATGTCTAGAATCATACTAAACAAAAATAATAGGGTGCAATTTCTACATGCACTTTTTTAAAGTGATTAATTCACTATTTCTTCTGAACGAGGCCGCTTTGGCTTGCACCCGAACAGTTGAAACAATAAATTAATTTGACTTGGTGCCATATAATTGACATGAAAATTTTTCAAAAGAACGCTACTTTAAAGTAAATTAATTTATTATTTTTTAGTTAGGGCCGCTTTGGCTTGCACCTAATTAATCGAAATAATAAATTAATTTAACTTAGCGTTTAGATTTAAATAATCTAACAACAATTATAATTATTTAATTTTCATGTTATGTCTGATCAAAATAACACTTTATGATATACATAAGTATAGATGCCATAATTTAAAATATAATATTGCAATCATAAAATTTATGTATATCCTTATATCACCATAAATATCAGATAAATAAATTTATGATAAATTAATATTGTATGCAAAATTTAAATCCTTATGTGAACAGATTCTTTATGTTCACAATACTTTATTAATTCATTAATCGAAATAAGATGAATTAATAAACTTAATAATTAGAAGTAATTTTATTTTATTTTATTTTATTTTATTTTATTTTTTTTATGAATTCGGAACAGATAAATAGGTTTAAATAATAACAGATTAGAGACCAATAAAAGAAAAATAGCCACAATCGTACGAATTATATTGTTTCGGATCCAAAAGAGGTACAAACCAAAAAATTTATTTTTTTTCAATTAACTGGATTTTATTCAAACAACCCATAAAATTTCAAAACAATGACAAGCTATACCGATACAATGGTGTCGTACTGTAAGGTCACATATAAACAAAATCGAGTGGTCTTATGACGTCTTTTTTCAAAATTGGAAAACTAAGAAATAACGATATCCAAATAAAAAAAAAAAAGGTGATTAAAGAAAAAAAATAAAACACATCAACAACAATAAGATGGATATGAACAAATCATACGACGTGGCAATATTTCAAGAAAAACTTGACTATATATAATTAGATTGAAAGTCTAAAATTCGTTTTAAAAAATAAATAAATCATTATTCAATTCAATTTAATAAAGCATACAATATTAAATTTATCTAACTGGCTCCGATACCAATTGATGGAATTTATATGGTATAAAATAAAATCGAATACATACCAATATTCAGGATCATAAATAAAACTGTAAAGTAACTTACAGAGCGCCATCGAGAAAAATTCTTGATTAAACAGCTTGATTAAACAGCGAAAGTAAGAAATTCGGTTGCAATACTAAACAGTACCGACCGAACTAGGTAATCTGGTTTCTCCTCCTTTCTCAGACGTTCTTCCGTATGGTGTGGATTTAATGGATAATCTTACCAGAATGCACATGAGTAGGTGGCAGGACCAGTACCCCTTTATATAGATTCCAGATCGACTTCCCATCAAAGTCTGATTAGGATTCTATTTAATTTAAATAGATGGGAAAGTGATAAGATATACCATATCAAGTAATTCTATATTTTTTAAGATTGACTTTATTTATAGAAAATTCAAATTACATATAATTAATTAGGTCACATATATGGAAATCCTAACAACATACACTGAGAAATATATTTTTCAGTAGATAACAAAATAATTTTGATAATAATCGGAATGAATGTCGGAGGATGACGGTGGATGGTATCGTGGACGATGAGAGCAACTACTTTACAGTTACTCTTACAACTACGTTATGCCTATTTTTTAGTATATATATATATAAATTAAAGTAAAATTCGATGAGTGAATGATTTTTTTTCTCGACCGCTTTTCTGGATTTTGTATTCTTATTTTTTCAACCTAGGGTAGACGTAATCGGAGTGAGTTCGCACAATAATCACACTTTCTTTCAAAATTGTTCATTATTATGCTCTCATTTTCAAATTTGTAATACTTTCTGTTTGAGATTTAAATTTTAAGTGTGTTCTTGATTATTTTCTCGAATCTTGTTAAAATTTTTGGCTTTCAATATGTTTCATTTCACATAAGCTCAGACCTTTCACTAGTCTTTTTCTTAGAGATCCTGATGTTCTATTTGAATTCACACATGCTTCGTCTAAAAATTTAGGTGTCAACTATAATATCAGACAATTTTCCTCCCTCGAAACTAAAGCGGTCCTTAGTATTTATCTATGTCTATATATTATTTCTCATAATTTTTGCTACTCAGGTTATTCACATGTTTTCTTTATTTTGCTTGAACCGCACCGCTTGTAGTATATTTATCTCGTTATTTGATTGAATCGAACCGAGTTACACACTGAACCGCCTCAAATCATGCATATATTTTCTTTCTTCATTTGAACCAAATTATATTACATGTTGAATCGGCTCAAATCCTCAACATATTTTTCTCTGCTTTTATTTGAATCGAATCGGATCACAACTGGCTGCAAGTTTTTTTCTTTGCTTGAATTAATCTAGGTTATACTTATAAACCATATTTTCATATTTCTTTGAACTGAATCAGGTCACACCCGCTGTATTAAGCTGAACCGACCCAACTGTTATATATAATTTCATATTTCTTTACTTGAATCGAAACACCGCTTCTTTGTCTTTCTTTTTTTGCTCGAACCACCGTCTCTTCGTATTCCTTTTTTACTTGAGCCAAAACAACTGCCTCTTCGTCTTTCTTTTTTTTGCTTGAACCGAACGTCTCTTCGTTTTTCTTTTTGCTTGAGCCGAAACGACTGCCTCTTCGTCTTTCTGTTTTTGCTTAAATCAAACCACCACCTCTTCCTTTTTCTTGGGTTGTTATATTTTTTCGTTTCTTCCTTTTTCTTGGGTTGTTATTTTTTTTTTGTTTAAATATTAAATACTATATATGTAATGAAACTTTCTCAATGAATTTTTTTAAAAAAATCACAAAAATCGATGCGAGATGACATATTTCAAAGACTTTTTAGTTTCATGAATTAGGAAAACTGGAAAAGCTAAATCAGTCCATCAAGATATCAATCTTAGATTTTATTTCGGTTCTATATGTTTGTTGAGGTAAAAAATATCGCCACGTGAGAGTGCGACACGTAGCGCACGCCATCGGATAAAGAAATCAGTCGATAGGAGAAGCGACCAACAAAAGGATTATCGTTTCATCCAGGACCGACCTCGCCCGAAGGCAAATATTGGACCGCCTCAGTTGAAGGACGAAAGATGCGAGGTCAGAGTCAACTCTCGGCTGCTCGAGCCACAAAAGGAAAGACCCTAGAAGGAAAGGGTACGAGATCTGGGAGCGAATTTCGTAATTGACTCCGAAATGGCAAGCGACGCCAGCATTGGAAAGTGTCGAAGATCATACTTCAGCGCACTGATTCGGGGATGAATATGGACGAAAAAAAGTTACGTACTATGGAGAATTGACTTAGAAGGAAATAGTTGAGAAATTTACGATGATTCCCATTAAATCACGCCGATTATTAAAATGGGTGATTATACAATTGGTTCGAACGGTTATAAATAGCCGAACCATCGAAGAAAATGGAGTCTTGTAACCTCGTAAGTCAGTGACCACCCATATCATTTACTATTTTTCTAGACTAGATTTACCGCTTTTCTTACCGTTTTCCTAGGTAGATTTTTCATATCAGCATTTATAGTTTTCCTTACAACTTTTCTAGGAGTAGTTTTATTTGTAATTGGTCCTCTGTACCTTCGAGCAATATAATTTTCAGATCTGTTATTCGACCGTATCAATTCCTTGTCTTGAAATCCCAGTTTGGCTCCTCTAGGCCGAACTTTGTGAGAGTTTGATTGAAAAGAACCCGGCCGAGCATATCCCTTTTGGCACATGGCACATCACACTCAGAAGGTAAACTCGAGGGCCGATCGCGGACCGCACCCGGTCAACGATCAGCGTGATATTTCGGCCCCAACAACGTCCATCTATGATACTCATAATTTGGTTTCATTTCAATTTTTTGTATGTGAATTTTAGACTTTTTTAGTGCTTTTTATTATTTGTTATATTTTTCTCGTAATATTCTAAATATTTTTTCGGCATACTTGTGTAATAATTTTTCTTATTTTATAGTTTTTTCTTTCTGTTGGAGTTTTTTTTTATTATTTTTCGTTAAATTGTAATTCTATTTAGCTTTTAATGTATTTTTTGTATTATTAAATCTATTCAAATATAGTTATATATTTTTTATTTTTTTATATTTATATTTATTTATTTAAACTATAAACTTTTATTAAAAAAATTTTGTGCATAATTTTGTCCTACACTAGTAGAGGAATTATTCTTTCTATACAATATGAAATTTGTATATGATATATGATAACAAAATAAAGCTGAATACATATCAATATTCATAATCATAAATAGAACTGTAAAATAATTTACAGAACGGCACGGAGAAAAAATTCTTGATAAAACAACGAAAGTAAAAAATTCAGTTGTAATACGAAGGGTACCAACCGAACTAGATAATCTGGTTTATCGATAATTTTATCATAATGTACTTCAGTAAGTGATAGGACCATGCCCTAGAGAATGCACGCGAGTAGGTGGTAGAACCAGCATTCTTTATATAGATTTCAAATCAACTTTCTATTTAAGTTTGATTAAAATTTTATTTAATTTAAATGGATGAGCAAGAAATAAAATATACCATATCAAATAATTATATATCTTTTAAAATTAATCCTTATTTATAGTAAATCAAAATTTAAATATAATTAATTACATCACATATATAAAAATCCTAAAAATATGCTTTGTAATAAGCCAATTTATTTATATAAGATATACAAAGATACTCAATAATTTTTTTGAAAAATATTTTTTATAGGAGATGCCTTATCTAAGACAATAAATTAATGGCACAAAAATAATTTTCTTTATCTTTTGTTTTGGAGTAGGGCGGAGGAGTGAGCTACATTTTATCCTTCCGTAATTGTATAAAGATTCAAAAATTATTATTTACAAATTTTACATTAAAATTACGTATTCATCAATTTATAGCATTCTAAAAATATTTCATATTTTTCCATTCAAAATGATGAAATTATCATCACAAATTTGAGTTATACATCAGGGCTTTGCAATAAGCGTTCAAATTAATTTTGACTTTCATATTATAATCATCTTGTATTATTATTGATGAAATTTTTTTGTCATTTCTTTACTCGTATAAATGAAATTTTTATAAAAGTATAATTTTTTTACATTAATTAACAATGTTTTTATTTCATCATTTCAAATAAAAATAAAAAATAAATTTGAAAATATATATTTTTTGAAATTACCAAACTAATAAAAAAAACAAACCCCTAATTCTACAAGACTACAAGTACATGTTTGTAACTTAAAAAATTAAAACCGTACGTACATTACAAATGAAAGTTATATTTGCAGTCAGTTTATTGCAATAACAAAAGATTTAATACAAGTAACATAAATAAAAAATTGTGTCCATGCTATTTTAACACAAAATTATAATACCATCCTTAATTTAATTAATACTATGTAGAATGGTAAAATATAATTAATCAGGTAATATCTAATTATGGTAGACCCTCCTAACATTTTTTGAATCGAGTTAAGATTTTTTTATCAATTATTATTATTATTATTATTTTTTAAGTTAACATATTATTTTAACTAAAATAATTAAAATAAAAAAAATTTAAAATGAGGATAAAAATAGAAAAGTTGAGGAGCTTTCTTCAAAACGTTGTATAGTTCAGGGGACTCGGTGCAATTTTACCCTCACTCTGCATCCACCGTTTTTTAACGGAGCCTCGTCGACAGCAAAAACCCTACTTTCTCTCTCGATCTCGCTCTCGCTCTTGCTCTCGCGCGCGGCGTTGTCTTCTTCGTCGCTCTCTCGGCTCCCATTTTCCATTCGCTCTTCCCCTACCATCGTCATCATCATACGAGGAGGAGGAGGAGGAGGAGGAAGAAGACGAAGATGTCGCTCCGAGTGCTGAACCCTAACGCGGAGGTCCTGAACAAATCGGCGGCGCTCCACATGAACATCAACGCCGCTAAGGGCCTCCAGGACGTCCTCAAGACCAACCTCGGCCCCAAGGGCACCATCAAGATGTAATACCCTGCCCCCGTCTAAACCCTAACCCTAAACCTAATCCCGTTCTCTTCGTTTCTGATTCCGACCACATTTTCTGCGTGTGTTTCGTTCTCAGGCTCGTGGGAGGCGCCGGAGATATTAAGCTGACCAAAGATGGCAACACCCTCTTGAAGGAGATGGTACGGATCTCTCTCTCGAACTCTCTAAACCTCGTTTCACCTCAAAGTTTTGGTCTTGTAGGTGATAGTATATGGTGGCCACCGTTAATTATCGACCATTTTGAAATTTTCTCCTCAAGTTCTTTGTTTTGATTCACATTCCGTTAGCCTTTGATTTTTGGAAAGTTGGTTTCTGATTGCTGGGCATTTTTTGTCTGTGTGGGTGTTGAACAGCAAATCCAAAACCCGACGGCTATAATGATCGCGAGGACGGCGGTTGCTCAGGATGATACCAGTGGAGACGGCACGACCTCTACCGTGCTCTTCATTGGGGAGCTCATGAAGCAGTCTGAGCGCTGCATCGATGAAGGTAGCTACTTTTTCTGAGTTCTCCTCTTTCTAACTTACCTTTTTTTTATTGTGGGGGGGGGGGGGGGGGGGGGGGGGGGGGGGAGGGAGAAAGATCTGCATATTGTTCTCACATAATCACATTGTGCTACTATGCTACTACAATAATTCCAACATTCTTTTACCGAAAAAAGAACGAATAGTAGATTTGCTTGCAAATTATGTCAGTGCTAACTGTTTTTGGAGAATCAGATTTCAGAATGCAGAGATGAGAGAGACTTAACATTTTGCTCTCATGACTATGCTACTATTGGTGGCAATGTTGAATATTAGATATTATAATTTAAGCATTTTGCTACAGGGTGGTTAAAATATTTCTTGCTGCTGAACATTTGCCTCTGGGGGCATTCTTTGACATTTTCATTTTCTTAGATTTGGTAGGGCTCGGCATTATTTTCTTGATATTATCTTCTTGTTTCTAATGTTGATACGTTCATTTGGACTTTCAAATCATTTTCTGGTTTATAATTGTTAGCCTACTTATCAATAGAAGAAAGAAAATAATTTACTCTAGAAAAAGCAAGACAGTATACACTATTGTTTTAGTGTCTTATCAATTGACTTCCTAAAAAGCTAGTTAAGTTCTGAGATGTTTATGAGATCACTTGGATAATCTTCATTATATTTTAGCTTCTTGTGCCAGTAACACCGACGATTTCTATAATTAAGTAAGACAAATTCTTCATCTTATTGTCCCTGATATTATTTAATTTTATGAAAATTATTTTGTATAGGAACTCATCCCCGATTTCTTGTTGATGGTTTTGATATTGCTAAAAGAGCAACACTTGAATTTCTTGAGAAGTTTAAGACACCTGTTGTGATGGGTGAGGTTCCTGACAAAGAGATTCTGAAGATGGTAGCAAGGACAACTCTTAGGACTAAGGTAATTGTAGTTCCTCTTTTATACACTTTTGTATTTAATATAATTGTGGTAGTTTTTTTTTTTGTGGGTTTATTTTCGGTTTCACTTTTATATTAATGTGAGGACTGTCTTGGTTATAGTTATATGAAGCACTGGCTGACCAGCTGACTGACATCGTTGTTAATGCAGTAAGTACCAGAACTTACATTTGTTATATTTAGAACTCATTTGCAATTATTATAATTTCTGCTCAGTAGTCTTTTGTATTCAATATGGGTAGGTGCTCTGTTTATGTAAACCTGATGAACCAATTGATCTTTTTATGGTGGAGATTATGCACATGCGTCACAAATTCGATGTTGATACTCGCCTGGTATGCCTATGATTTCCATTGATTTACAACGTTACTTATATTCATTATTCCCTTAGGTGGGTACATTTATGATTTATCTACATCGTTTTTCACTACTTTTAGCAAATTTTTGTTCTTTTTGAAACTAATAGAAATTGAGAGTAAAAGCTATGCAAAACTAATATATTTGAAAACCAGAAAGGTATGAAATTTGGTGCCATTTAAGAGAAAGAAGCCGGCATTTCTTTTTTGAACTACTTTATCTTCAAAGCTGCATTATATTTGTTTTTAGGTGGAGGGTCTCGTCCTTGATCATGGATCTCGGCATCCAGATATGAAACGAAGGGCTGAGAATTGTTATATCTTGACATGCAACGTATCTTTGGAGTATGAGAAAAGGTGCCAAATTATCCTTTTCCTGTTGTGATGTTTACTTTGAATGCAATTTGTTGACATGCTGTCATTCATACTGCATAGGACTTGTTGTTGAGACGATTAACTTTTTATGCTATTCATGTTCATCCCCCCCCCCCCCCCCCCCCCCCCCCCCTCCCTTGCTGGATCGTGCCTTTCTTTTTTTGCTTTTCGTTCTTGATTATCATTTATTCCTCGTATGAACTACCTTGGAAAAGCAAGAATGATGCTTTTCTATTTTAATCTTTTTAATCTCCATTGATTTGAGTAGTGCCGCGACCCTATTTATTTATTTTTTCCCAGCTGGTGCTTAATTGAGATTTTAAATTGTTTTTTACTTTTATCAATTGTGGATTGTTGATTTGATAGAGATATTCACAAATTCTGATGCTTTTTAAACAGCATAACTTATGTTGCAAAAGACTAACAAATTCTCATGATTAGAGATAGCGAGTCAAAACTTCATTCCATCAGAATATAAAACAATTATACTTGTCATCACTTTTAATTAAATGCCGTAATGTGAACAATGCAGTATACAGGGACAAGTGCATGACTAACTTTCCAGTTGATCAGTGAAATAAATGCAGGATTTTTCTACTCCAATGCGGAACAGAGAGAAAAGATGGTTGCTGCTGAAAGGCGTCAAGTTGATGAGCGTGTTAAGAAAATTATTGAATTAAAGAGCAAAGTATGGTAGATTTATCTTCTTGTAGGCATTCTTAATGTCGATTGTTTCAATCCATATGAAATTTTTTAACGACACTTTT
Source organism: Tillandsia fasciculata (assembly GCA_029168755.2). Taxonomy (NCBI): domain Eukaryota; kingdom Viridiplantae; phylum Streptophyta; class Magnoliopsida; order Poales; family Bromeliaceae; genus Tillandsia; species Tillandsia fasciculata. Next base: position 25,394,867 of record CM054939.1, on the reverse strand, counting down.
GCTGCTTGCAGGTCTGTGCAGGCAATGACAAAAATTTTGTTGTGATCAATCAAAAGGGGATCGATCCTTCATCTCTTGATCTCTTAGCGAGAGCAGGGGTAATTCATTTTTTCACTCCATACATTGGTGACAAAATATTTTGTCGTAATACCTACTCTGTATTTATGATAATTCTAAGGATGTTGTAATGTGAAAAGCTTATGTATAGACTTCCAGGTTTATGCGTAAGGTTGTGACTTAGTATAACATAGCGGAAGAGAATCTATGGCTATAATGTTGAGTATCCATTCTCTCTATATGAGAACGGATATTAGTATTGTATATCGCTATAAGGCATGCAATAACCCCAATTATATTGGAAATAAGCTATTTACTATGAGTTATTTAGGAATTTAATAAATTTTCTTGGATAAAATTGCATTATTTGGCAGCTATTATAAAATTATATTAGTATCTTGAATGGCTAAATTACATGACTTCATTTAGAAGCTCAATTCTTCATAGCTTTGTCCTTATTTCCATTCCTCATTTATTCCATGAAGTTGAAGTTGTATTTTGTTTTTGAAACGATTTTTTTTTGAAATATTCGAATTGTCATACTGATGCTGTCCTGTTTATTCGGCATGCAACAGATTATTGCCCTCAGAAGAGCAAAGCGGAGGAATATGGAAAGGCTGGTATTAGCTTGTGGTGGTGAAGCTGTTAATTCTGTTGATGACTTGACGGAAGATTGTCTTGGCTGGGCCGGGCTCGTTTATGAGCATGTTCTTGGGGAAGAGAAGTACACTTTTGTGGAGAATGTCAAAAATCCTCGCTCTTGTACAATCTTGATTAAAGGTTCTTCCTTTGTTACATTGTTCATGTGCATGCACTTTGCACTTCTGTAGGAACTGTAAATTTCAGATTACATACAAATTAACTTATGCCCATAGAAAATTGTTTATTTAAATATATGCTACTCCTGTAAAGTCTGAATTGCTATTGGGCATCTAGGCAGTTTCCTAACTTTCCGGACAATTTTGAAGTAGCCCTTGACCTCTCATCTTTTTATTCAAATGCCTTATCTTTTTTCATTAGTCCCAGCCAAACATCTTTCACATGAACATAAGAATATCTGTTTGTCACTTTTAACTTTTATCCTTTATTACAATTGTACCCTTGTAAACTGCATGTGTATTTGAAGTTCATGATAGTAGAGTTTTATGCTTGGAATTTATCCGTTGGTTAAAACTGTAAGAGAGAGAAATGTATATAAAGTTTACCGTGAAATTGCAAAAAGAAAAAAAGGAAGAGGAATAAGAAACTCTTCTTGGAATGTTGTTAGCTTTCGCTGAAAGTTGCTCAATAAGGACTTTGTGAAAATTATTTTAGCTGAGAGATTTATATGAGAAGATGAAATCTAGGTATTCTTTGAATAATCTGATAAGCTTGGGCTCTTCATATGAATTACCCATGTATACCCCTTGAAGGTGCAGCTTATCGTATGTTTGCTAGTTTATCCAATTTACGGGAGAAGGCAATTTGGTATTTCAAGAAGTTATTTAAATTCGAGCCTTATTAGAAGTTGAAGAGTATTGTGGTTAAGGACTACATTTTTGAAGGGCATATGAAAATTCAGACTTTTCAGGGCTATATATGTGAATAAACCTCTGAAAGGTTAAACATGGAAACACCCCTAACTTACATTATGCAGCTATTTTGTCCTCACTACCAACCTTGTGCTTGTTTCAGGACCCAATGATCATACAATTGCTCAGATTAAGGATGCTGTTCGTGATGGTCTAAGATCCGTCAAGAATACGATTGAAGATGAAGCTGTTGTTCTGGTATTATTTGGCATATCCTGTTGTTGTCATCATTTTACTGAACTGCTTACAGAGTGGTGCTGTTTAGGTTACGTGCATTTGGTTGAGTGTTCGATATGCTATAGTGAGTTTATGGAGAGCAGCAAGATAAAACTTCACTCATATTTCTTTTATATTTGTTGAGGAATGTTTTTTAGAATTAGAATATACCTATTATCTTTAAAATATGTAGTATCATACATATATATTAACTATTTATTGTCATGTTAAAAATTTATATTTTATTAACCGTGTCCTTTCTGTGTTAGTGTCCTAGTTTTTTTCGAAGTTGCAAAGTCTGTGTCCGAGTGATCTCGTCCTGTGTCTTGCGTCTTGTGTTTGTGTCCGTGTGTGTTTAACATAGGGTATTTTGTAGCTTTAAACAATTCAGCCCAGTTATTGAACCGGAAAAATTTGCTTTGTAAAATAAATTCTTGATGAGAATTATTAAAGTATTCTTGACTTCACAGGGTGCAGGGTCTTTTGAGGTTGCTGCTAGGAAGCATCTTATGGACAGTGTGAAGAAAACTGTTCATGGGGTATGTCATCGTCTGCAAGCGCTCTTATTCAACAAGTCTTCAATTCCTGCGAACTAATTATTTACCTTTCCTTTTTAACAGCGTGCACAGCTTGGTGTCGAAGCATTTGCAGAAGCACTTCTCGTAATTCCCAAAACCCTAGCAGAGAACTCTGGTCTCGATACCCAGGATGTTATTGTTGCCCTCAAGGTATAAATTAGTTTTCTCTCTCTTATGCTGCAAGATTTTTGGGATATTTAAAAATGTTTATTAACTGCTGACTGAACCTGCGGTCTCATCGTGCACTTAAGGGTGAGCACGACCGAGGAAATGTTGTCGGTTTGAATCAGCACACCGGCGAACCAATCGACCCCCAGATGGAGGGTATCTTCGATAACTACTCTGTGAAGCGCCAAATCATCAACTCTGGGTAAGTACAGCACGAATTCGAGTAACATTGCCTAAACCTTTTGTTGTTTTTTTTAGCACAAGGTTATGGATGCAAGAAATAATGGTTTTGAAGGAATAAGTTATGATTTTGCAGGAATATATATTTTGAAATATAGATGATTTTGCATGGCTATGCATGTTATAAGCTCTATGTAAATGGGGGTTCCCAACCCAGTTTCTCATATGCAATAACTGATTACACCTGACCCTTGTTCTGAGAGCGGAGTTGTTTTTTCTGCAGACCTGTGATTGCTTCCCAGTTACTGTTGGTGGATGAAGTAATTCGAGCTGGACGCAACATGAGAAAGCCGAGCTAATCTTCCGATTTTCATTTTAGGCCTTTCTTTTCTGGACTGCTTCTCTTTTGCTGTTGTATTTACCAAATTTTCTGGTCCTCGGTGCATTTCTTAGTAGATCCACACATTCTCGTTTTTTTTTTTTGAATGCCGTGTGTTAGTGGTAGATGGTGGATATTAATGGACTCGTGTTACTTGTTCGAAACAATGGTCCTTTTCTTATCCCGCTTCTTTTCTTATCCAACTTCTTTATTAGATTTGTATTATTATAAAATTAAGAGAAAGAAAAAGTATAATAGTATCGATTTTAATATAAATTTAATGGTAAAAAATTTATAAGGATTTGTATTTTTAAAAATATAAAAATTTTATTATATATATGGCTTTAGGTCAAGTATGCTTTTATGTCCGTACTAGTACGTAAAATTGTGTGTTTATATATGAGAGGTAAATGTGAGTGTGCGGCTCTTCATCTTTCTACTTTAGTTTTAACCAATTCTACTATTTCATCAGCTGGAAAAGCATTTATAACAATTAAATTTAAAAGAATCGCCACAGCTAATCTAACAATATTTTTTATTCAGTAAATAAAAAAAATTAAAGGTTGAAAAGATATCACTCAAAAAAAAAAAAGATAAAAAAATTAAAGAATTTATATAAAAAATGATGCATAATTCGGCAGGGCAACAACAAGGCATTTGCTGGAGAGTTCTTTGGGCCCAACTCGCCCAACTCATGCTCCTTCTCCTTTTGTTCTGGTTCAAATGCTGCGCTACAGTTAACCAATCAATGCATCCCCATTTTACAGAAACTTGCTCTCCTTTTACTTGATTACAATAGAAACTACTACATACTGCGAAATTACGAAGATGATTTTCTCCTAGCTTCTTCCTCCTGTTTCCTCCATGGGTTTAGGGCTTCTCTCATAGCTTGAGCTTCCGGGGTGCTCTCCATCGCTCTCTTTTCCGCCTCGAGAACAACCACCTTATCATCTGGACAAATAAAACGTATCATGAATACTTTTGCACTTATGGTTTGATAAACAATTTAGCACAAGTAGCGTAAGGTTGTATCGAGTCGTTCCAAACTGCAGCATCCATCAGCTTCTACATTAAACTTAGAAGTGAATCGCAGAATTGCGTCACCAACCATAATGGTAAAATGTTGATGATTAAACCCAAATTAAACCAAGGTAATTAACAAGTAAAATGAAACAAGAGGAAAGAGCTCATCACTGTACTGCATTATAGTAAAAAAACATGTAGTGCAACGCAATATAGGACTCTCTTAACCTAGATTATGTATCGAAACTCGTTTTGTCCTCTAGGAGTACTACTAAAAATTTGAAATGATCGGTACCTGCAAACGAACTAGGATTTCTCGTTATTACTAGAGTCAGAATAGATCGCAGTACATAGGAAAAGGCAACTGAAACTACTCGACTAGAGCCAAAGTAGATTCCATTTTTTTTAACCAGAATGATAATTTGACTCAAAAAGATCAACTGGACTAACTACAGGCTTGACTGCCTTGACAACGTTGACGGCGTTCTCTCAGCTAGGAATGAATGGCACAAAGCAGCATTTCCATGAACTTGGAAAACGGGAAATCATTATGGAGGAGAAAAATCACTAGTAGCATGAATCTCTTAACATTTTGGAATTGCATCATTCATCCCTGAACATTTTGGAATTTGCGCCTCGAACTTCTAGTCCGCGACGAACGTGGGCGTTATTTGTCCTCTTTAAAAGTTTGGAGACTAAAGAGAAACGCTGTAAAATGGTCAGGAACCAACAATGCAAATCACTTGCACACTCATTTATAGCTCAGAATTGAAATTAAAATTTAGAGAAACAGAAATTGCCACTCAATGCTATCTATGCATTAGATCTTACAGCTCTTAAAAAACCAATATCTCTTCTCCTCTCTTAAAGGCATAAGCATAAACACACAAGAAGGCCAAACTAGGGCAAGTAAAGTGGAATTTAATACTTACTACTATTTGGCTCTTAGATAGTTAGAAAATGCATTGATGCAGAACCAAAACTAACAACATTATTATATAAGGCATTACTACAAACACCTTATGTGCACCCGCACACTAGTTCTACGTTTAGAGCCAAGATTTTTTTTTTTTTTTTTTTGACAGTTCCTCTACTAGTAATTTAACTTGAGAATTTATTAAATTTAATAACTTAATTAGCTATTTGCGGTTAATTTGTTAATAGAACCTGCAGCTTTATTTACTGAAAAGCATCCAAAAAAGTTAAATTTGATAGAATCACCATTACCCTTAACAAAAGATCCAATCTAACTCTTTGAAATCATTCAAACAAAAAAAAAAAAAAAACGAAAATTAAGGAGGTGCAAATCAATTATTTATTCATTTATTTTTTAAAAATCGGGGGTTATATTTCAAATCTCAATAATTTTTACCGAGAAGATTCAACATTATTTCGCATGAAAAACTTAACTTTCACATCCAAAACTCTCCCCAATTTCAAGTTACAAAAAAAAAAAAAAAAAAAAAAAAAAAAAAAAGAGAAAAGGGGAGTTCTCTTACAGAAGCCGGTGTGGATCATGAAGAGCTCCATGGAAGCTCCCACCAGCGCCGACACCGCTGCGATCTTCACGTACCATCCCACGAACTTCGTCATCAGACAAACCCTAATAAATCGATCACTATTAATCCTTAAAAAAAGTTAAAAAAAAAAAACGATTCCTCTTCTTCGGAGGCCCCAAAAGAGGAAGAAGAGGGGAGGGAGAAAACCAAAAAACCCCATTTGATTGGCAATATTTGTAAATGGTCTAAATAGGCCCTTTATTTTCCGGATATTTCAAATGGGTCTATTTACATTTTATGTATAGTGCACTTTCTTTGCACATTACAATTATTTTAGTTTTTTTTTTTTAGCAAGCGAATAAAAAAGAAGGCATAAACACGATGTTTTTATTTTATTTTATTTTATTTTATTTTATTTCAAAAAAAAATTAGTAAGCAAAAAATCAAACAAACATGATTTTTTTTTCAGAATTTTTTTTAGCTAAAAAAAGGGGATAAACACGAATTTTTTTTAAATTTTTTTTTATAAATTTGTGTGTTCCTAAATAGTTTTCGATGATTGGACTTTACATTTGATCTAGATTAATTGAGATGTCTAGAATACCAATTTTATAATTTTTTGATATTATTCCTCTACCAATTAAAAAGACTTAAAATTAATAACTAAAAGTAAATCTCTCACAAAAAATAATAATATAATATTATAAATTTTAGATAAGGTATCGATCTTGCCGTAAATAATATAAAATATTTAATTTTGAGCTCTTTTAATGGTTGAATAAATAATATTGAAAAATAGTAATTATTTTTTAGATATTTTAAATATTTTAGACCGAGTATAATTAGAGCGATTCATCTATTCAAAAGGCCTATCATGGAAAACGACGACTTAAGATCACAAAAGAGAGAACTTATAAGTTCTCCCACAGTATACACACCAGATCCTATATTTAAATGTTTCCCATAAAATTATAATTTTAGACTCGTAATAGAGGCCAGGGTCTTCTCTAGCACTAGCTGAGAGGCTATGTTCTAATTCTTAAATCGCTCCTTTCAACAGGTCCTTGAAAAAAAAAAAAATGTGGCTAAAATGTAGAATTTTTGATATATAATAAGGCGATCTGAATCAATGTGGTAGAAGCTTAGCTGACTCACGATGAGAAGTGTGCCTAATTAGTGTTTGCACAGTTTGGTGGATCCCCACAATCCAAATGTAGACATGCACGGATTCGACGTTTCCTTTGAAGACAATCCCCTACCATCTTCAGTTGATTACTATGTGTGTTATGTCATGCATAAAATTTTCTGCACAGCTTAACTGTATGCTTGCACATTGATCCTTATATACCGCATTTGCATGTATATGTAAGATGAGACTCACCACATGTACATATATATATATATATATATACATTTTGAGGATCATGCGTCGCATGTTCGATCCAGCGGTCCTGAATCGTGCGTGCGGCTCAAAGTAATCTCCTGAGGAACATTTGTAAAGGGATTAATCTAGGAGTCTAGCTGTAGATAAAGATTGAAAAGGTACATGTACATATATTGGAGCAGCTGAGGAAGGAGCAGAATGATCTCAAATTTGAACTGCATCAGGAGGTTCAAACCTCATGCATCTGCTGATATTTAAGTTGTATCTGTCGATAGTAATAAATATGTAATCATTTACGCTCAATACGATTAAGAATGATCGTATCTTCTTAATGCATGCTGCATGTGTGGGTGTTTTTGTGATTTATAGGCGGTATGATCAAGCGAACGATCCTAGCTTCTCTATGGATATGACTAACATGTACTTTGAAGATGCTGAGACGGTTCTCCAGGAACTAACCGTGCTTTTGTTAGTAACTAAGCCATTCTTAATCTGCTTGCTACTTTCTTCTTTGTTAGTATTTTTCATTGCATCTTAAGAGGTTCTCTTTTCCACATGTAATTTTCATTACGAAATTAGCAAGTAACTTATACTGTGTTACACAAATGAAGGAATTTGGAAAGAGTGGATTTCAGCAAAGTTGATGGTCTTCTTCACAAGCTGAAGGGCAGCTCAGTGAGGTATATTGCTGGTACATTAGTTGGTCCTGACAAATTCTCAATGGCGAGAGTTTCCAAATTATGAACTCTACTCTTTGAAATTCTAAACTTGGACATAATGATTTTAAAATATGAATATAAAATCTTATACAACTGCCTAGAGACATGCATACATACATACATACAGATTTTCATGCGCTTTGTGCAGTGTTTCAAGCTTGCTCCCAAGATAGCAATCGAGAAGGGTAAATTCTAATCCTATTTTATTCCCTAATCCCCAGTACATACCTTTTATACAGTACATACATTACTATCACAAGAAAGAAAGAAAGAAAGAAAAATCATAATTATCTGCTTTTACTATGTAAAAGAATTAAGTCTTCCTTTCTAAAGCTAGTGTGGCTGTTCACAGATTGCCTTACAAACATGCAACAACTGAAGGAAGATATCTGTGTCCTGAAGACCAACCTTGAATATTTGTTCACGGTATGAAGAAGATTAGTAGAACACTCACAAGCTCTAAATAATCGCTCAGCCACATTGATTTTTCTCCTTTTAGCAAAATCAAGCTATGGTTGCGATTGCTAAAGATGTGATATGTGGCAAGTAGTTGTAATTAACTGTAGCAAAGTGGTCGGCACTAGTCCTCCAAATCGCAATTTATAAAATATTATTTATTCTTGTTTGTCCACTAGGAATCTACATGTAGACGTTCTGTAATACCGAAAGAAAAGTATATTAGTTTGTCGACGAGGAATCTATATCTCGTTGCGGCGCAAATAATATCAGTTTATTTCTTCTTGCTTTCGACAAAAACATATGCAAGAAAACAAAAACCATACAGAAGCCTTACTTGGTTACTTGCTTGTTAATGAAAAATGATAGGCTATGAGCTGATCTGATTCGGCAGTGTTGGCTGGGAAGTTGTTCTCAAAACATGCTTCCTGCAATTCTGGAAGATGCTATCATATATGAGATCAAATTGTACTCCCGCTCTCTCCCGGTTAATAATGAAAAGGATATGGTCTGCTTCCAAATTCTTATAATACCTGTTAGAATGATAAGCCATCACTTGCATTAGCTTCTGTGCATGTACAAAATTAATTATTCTGAAAAAGAAGTAGAGAGCTGCAAACCAGATGCCTGGTTGTAGTGGATGGCAATCTGAGTCGTCGATGACAAAATGGCTCGGGTGCTCTATTGGTATGCGCGGGTGGGTCATGGAAATTGTGTTCAATGCTCCGTCATTGTCTTTCCAATCTTCATCCCTGCTCCGATGAATAATCATAAATCTTTATCATCGTTGTGACTAAAATTTTACATCATCAACTTCGCAAAAATAATTGACAAAAAAATAACACACCTGTACCCTTTGTATGGTGGCGGCGCATCCGATGGGTACCGCCATTGGCACATTTGCAAGACTCGAATAAAAAGTAGAGGGTGGATTCCGAGCACACTCGACGGCACTGTCATGCCCAGTATCTTTCTTGTTCTCTTAGTTGCATAGCTGAAATAGAATGTGCTTGGAAATGTATGAAGATTGGAGTTCACTTTGAGAGAGCCTTGGATTGTTAGGTCCGGCAAAATCCAATCACTGGATGCAAATGGACCCGAATTCCCCAAAAGCAGATCGATAAGCCCCGAAATACCTTGCTTTCTCCATCCCATCTCAAAGTGACCGAACCCGAAATCGTAGTAGTTCTTAAGCCATTTGATGTCAAGCCAATCATAGAAGATGACTCCTACGCGACAGAGTTGCAGCAGGCAAACTGATTTCATGGACCTCCCATCTTTCGGCCTGAGATAGCAGTCCTTCAAGTAAGCAAAGGATTAAGACAGCCTTTTCACCCTCTTATGTAAAAATCTTGGTTGCATACAATAATCTTAGAGGGGGAAAAGATAGCCTATGCCTTGTTTGTTACTAGAGTTTTTTCTGTGACACAATTTTGTTTTCCCAGCTCAAATTTTATGCAATTGAATGTGCCAGAAGTCGAACTTGTTTGTTCTTGTTAGTTACTACCATATTTTTGTTTTTTGGCACAGATCAAACCCCATAGATATTTAGACCCTGAACAATCAGCATATAAAACAGTAGAGGAAAAACAAACCGAGTAATCTCAGCTTAGCGTAGCACTTACTGCATACCGTCGAGGTAGGTTCTCGTGGTTCCGTTGAGAGCACCGGACAAGGAAGTTACACTCAAGACCCAATCCTCAGAGGTGTTGCCATAGCCCTCGAAGGCCTGAATTAATGTACATTACCTTTAGCCAAAGAAAAGCCCACACATATCCTAGCTAATCATTCTGAAAGCCTACTACTACTTACAACAAACAAAGGAAAACTAAAGGATCCACATACTTACTTTGTCAGCAAGCATTTGCTGCAGCAACCGCGCGACCTGCGCCCCCGCCGAGTGTCCAACAAAATGAATGGGGTGGTCCTCATCCCACTGCGGGTAGTGCCCTGCAATTGGTAGAGGATAAATTCACGGTGAGTTCAGCGGAATCAGCTTCGAGAATCAGCTGCAGAAGAAGCAAGAGTGATTGAATCACCTTGATCATACACTGTCCCAAACTGCGAATGCCCGCAAATCCTGCTATGCTCTTCCCCATAGTCCACTCGCCCTCCTTTCAAATAATGGAACAATTCACACGCCCTGCGACCGCGAATTGCGAATTGCGAATTGCGAATTGCGAACCACGAACCACCCCAAAAAAAATCTTTCAAACATTAGATTCCAATTCACAGCCTACTCTACGAATCTCCCCGTTATCCCTCCGAAACTAGTTTACCTATCATGGATGCTGGTTAAGGAACCTAAGTCGGGCACAAGGACGTGCTCGTCCTTCTTCTCCGCCCCCGCGAAGTACGACAACCCGCCAAGCCTCTGGAATCAGTTCCAGTTTTGCATTAAACAGGGAAAGGAAAAATTGAAATATGAACACAAAAAGTAGCAGCAGCAGGTACGCACCCCCTTGCCGAATCCGAAGATGCCATGAACCAACACAATTGGTGGGAGTGATTCATTTGAACGTATTGTTTCCTTCTCCTTACTCTTGTCTCTCAACTCTCCTACTGCAGGCACTGTTGCATTGGTTCTAGCAGGTTTAACTAACTCGAAAAGGGCCTGCGAGAGATCGGTGGCCACAGCGGAGCTGAATATGTAGAAACCATATAGAAGATGGATCGCGGAGCTCACGAAGAGCTCGGCGAGGCTCAGAAGTAATCCCACCGAGAAGATATTAATCATCCGAAGAAGAACAAAAAAATTAGATGTAGACTCAGAGCTTACTATTCTTCTTCTTCTTCTTCCTCCAAACAAAAGGAGAGGATGATTTTTTTTTTATTTTTTTTATTTTTTTTGCTGTGTTTAGAAATGGTAAAAAAAAGGAATAAAGGAGGGAGGGATGGGGTTTGATTCCACCAATGAAGGGATCTGGAGAGATCTGGTAGCTGTTGGTTGGTCATTTACTATTTGCCACTGCTCACATTATTATCAGGGAAAATGTGTGGATGAGTCCCTTTACTCTCCTGATATTGCATTTTGATTCCTGTACATCTGGTTTCTACTTTCTACTCATTAATAAGGGTTTCGTTAGTTTAATCGAATTGACTAATAAAATTTATTCCATAAAAAATATTCTTTAATATTTTAACTCTTAAATTTTCATGAGTTTTATATTTTTGCTCTCCGGGGATTATTATTATTATTATTATTATTATTATTTTTTGTAAAGTGATATTTTTGACTTCAAAATGAGTGAGTTTTCTTTTGACTAGTAAAATTTAATTTTTTTGATGGTGAGATGATAGAGCATATATTATGCGAAATGATGGAGATTAAAAGAATTAAATAAAAAATTATCAGAACAAAAATGTAAATTGGGGAAGGAGAGGTATTTTTCTTATTATTTTTCATAACTTTAACATTTATTAATGTACAGATGGTATTGCTCTAATAAAAAATATTATTTATACACTTAATATAGGGGTATAAATCTTACATTACTTAATCCAAAAATTTACATTTTTTTTTTATATATTTCAATAATTTTTTTTAACTGATCATAAAAAATCAATCTACAGTGTAAGTTTGACTACTATTGCTGATAGCATTACTCTTTCTATTTTGACAGCAATCTTATTGGACCCACCTGAGTGTGGAAATTATGATGTGCTCAGGTCAATGTTGCCATGTGGAATGATGCTCACCTCTCCCTCTTAAATCTGCTTCCACAGAAATTATATGGAAAGGAATTGAACATGAAATGCTTTCTTGCAGATTACAGAGGTATTATTATTATTATTATTATTATTATTATTATTATTATTATTATCAAGAATTAAATGTCTGTTTTGGACTATCCGAGATTTTACCAAGAACTATGCACTTTGTTTTGCTCGGCCTTCTTTTGTCCACATTGCTTATTAGGTAATGTTTGTTCCGAAGTTTATTTCTCTGTTTATTTAAGACATTCACATAAAAATATGAGAACATTTTATTTATGACACAACTTATGAAAAGAAAATATACATATTAAAAGCAAAAAAAAAAAAAAAAAAAAAAAAAAAAGGCTTCAAATATTTGTTCTATGTTTCAAACAAAAATTACAAGCAATTGGCCACTCCTTTCTACACTAATAATGTATACCGAATGAGGATTTAAAATATCTCAAATATAAAATAAAATCATATATACTTCCATGCTACAATCACAATAGAAGATTCACCCTGCATCACAACCAAACTGGCCTTAGTATAATAAATATTTCTTTTGAGGCCATTTTCAAGTCCACTTTCATCCACAAGTAGCTATCTTCAATATTCACCAACCCAGGCTTTGCTCATGGAAGTTGAAAAAACAATCTAATAACAAGCAAAAGTTACATGTTGCTTCCAATATCTGTAAAGTTTACAGAGTTGGTAATGATTGACATATTACAATTACAAAGTATTTGTCGTAGATAAAAATACAAAAGCATACATCAAACACAGTATAATTCCTGTCCTCAGTTTCAATTGAATAATAAGAACAACAACAGCTAAATTAATAAACCAACATACTGCAAATTATGCCAATATTTCCACCTTCGATTCCGTTCTTGCATGTCAAGCAGGCAGTAGATCAGTCTATCTCAGTAAGCTTTTCCTTCTGTAACTTTTTCACGCCCTCCTGTCCGACAGAGACGAATATAACTCCCATATAGCTTAATAACAATGCGAGTATTTACAATTGACATATCATGAGCTTATTACTGTGCCATAATAAATGGAATAGGCCGGGCTAATAATAGTGAATCCTGATTAAGCACCGCGTGTTTCTACCAATGACCACTAGGACCCTCCGGTGCCGCGGCCACTTTCCGAGCAACATGTGGTTGCGGTCCTTCGAGCCCCTCTTCATCACCTCTCTCGTTCTTGCAACTAGGGTTTCTTCGAGGGTATGAACCATTAGAAGATGTGTAATGGGAAGAAACAATGGGGTTTCTGATTATTCTTTGCTGTTCGTAGAGGTTAGCGGCCGTCATTGTGCAGTTGTTGTAACGCGACATAGAACCAACAACTTTACCTGGCCTGGCAGCAGATCCTACAAAAGCAGAACTGTTAGTAAGAGAGAACATCTTTTTATGCATTATATTAACAAAAAAGTGAATTCATAAAGAACGAGCCTCATTGGAAGCATACAGAGAATAGGCTGTGTGACACCCCAATAGTCCCACATCGGATGTGATTGGGATTGTGATTGAGTATATAAGAAATATGGGCACTAGTAATAATAACTGGGCTTAAGCATTTTCGGTTGTGATTTGGACTCAACGAGTTATTATTGCTAGTGGGCCGGATCGTTATATTTGGTATCAAAGCCAATAACCAGCTGAAAGTGTGTGGCGAGTCTCGGCTGAGTCTGGATCTAGATGACAGTGCTAGCGAGACAAGTCTCACATCGCTTGATGATCTTGGGTTGTGTGTGTGTTTGGGCTGACGAGAACGTCAAGCATAAACGGAGGGAGTTTGTAACACCTCAATAGTCCCACATCGGATGTGATTGGGATTGTGATTGAGTATATAAGAGACATGGGCACTAGTAATAATAACTGGGCTTAAGCATTTTGGGTTGTGATTTGGGCTCAACGAGTTATTATTGCTAGTGGGCCGGGTCGTTACAGGCTGCATGTTCAATAGCCTGGCTAAAGGAATGAAATTATGTAATGATCTATGACTGCGATGAAAGGACCAACAATCGTACTTATGCTATCTAAAACAACAAAAGGAGGGAGGGCGAAGGGGGGAAGAAAAGTTTGGTTCACCTTGGACCCGTTGGGGAACTTGAATAGGGACCCTTGTCATAGATCCTGGATCAGCTTCTGGTTGCAGCTTCTCAGCTTCCTTGATTAAACACTTAGAGAGATCCTCAGTGATGTCAGTTGAGTTATGCACCGTGTTATCTGAATAAAACACACAGGGCCTATACACGAAAACCTAAGTTAGTCAAATACAGGTGTAACATACATTTCTCTTCGAGGATTTTACAAGAGAAAAGGCAGTATTCACAAAATTCACGGATTTTTTGTGCTCTTTATCTGCATCAAAAGGAGACAAAAATGAATGGTGTGTAACTGTGTATTGAATTAGTTTCCTCAAAAATCAAGTGGAGACGCTAATGGCCCAATGACAGTTGGATTCTGCTTTTCTTTTTATTGAATGTAAAATACGTAAGCTTGATAAGAAGATAACATACCTCGGTAATGATGCATGTTGCCTCTCAGGTGGGGCAACAGTTGCTGCTTTTCCGTAGTGTTCTTCAAGGTATGCAAACTGCTTTTTAAACTGATCAACGGCACTGTAACATGAATTAATGTGAATTTAAGCCGTGAAACAGATTAAATTCAACATTTCTTCTTACAAGATTGGTTCTTGCAACTTAAAAATTCAAGTGTAGCCAAGTAATAATCTCAAAGGGTGGGGGGTTTCACAGCATTTAAGCCTTAAAGTAACACCATAAAAATGCAAGAGGATTTCAGGATTATAATTTTAACTTAAAGCTCCAAAATTACTCTTTAGTACATAATAGATATGAAATCAATCATTCAATTACTAAAATGAGAGATTTCTACTAGTTCAGAATTATTACTGGGCAACTAAATTACAAACAAAATTGGACTAATTTCAAGATATATTCACTTCTAAATATCTGGATTAAAACGCCTTTCCCTTTCGGCTATGAAAATTTAGTATTCTATAGATAAATACCTCGGATACATGAAACCAGTTGACTCTGCTCCTTCCAGGTATTCTTTCAACATTTTTGGATGAAATTCGAGAATTTCTCGGTATATGAGCTCCCTCACATCTTCTTTTGTAATCCTCCTCCTCTCAAATTCGAACTCCAATTTTGTAACAGGTTGAGCAGAAGGCTCCCTCTCGACTTTTGCTATATTCTTGAAATAGGGATCAGCCAAAGCCTGAAAACATTTTAGAAGAAGTTAGCTCCAGTCCGTTTTACAACATGTACAAAGAAAAAGTATCCAGTTTTCCTGCTTCCTCAAAAAAAGAGGAAAGAAGTCAAAGTTCTTTGCAAAAGTGCCAACAGAATTAGCTAACTGTACCTCCTCAGCAGATGGGCGATCCTTGGGTTCAAAAGCAAGCATCCTCTCTAATAAACGAAGGGCAAATGGGTCCGCATTAGGGAATTTCTGAGAGAAGGGTATAGGTTTTTTCCGGCGCATGCTACTTAAGTACCGTCTGGCTTTCTCATTTCGCACCTGCAGAAGAAACAAAAAATTAAATTTAGGTTTCTAAATGTATAAAGAGTTTTATTTCAACAATTTATTTCTTTTTTCTTTTTCATGAATACTAACCCTGGCAATTGCTTCTAGTGAAGGCGTTCCCAAAAGATCTGTTATTAGATCTAATTGGTGGACCACATTTTTTCCAGGAAAAAGAGGCTTTCCAGTTAACAATTCAGAAAAGATACAGCCAATACTCCAAATATCTATTGCTGGTGTATACTGCGAGAACCCAAGATACAGAAAGACAACAAAAAGATGTTAACACTCAGTAGAAGCAACGATACAAAGAGATATTCAAGAAAAAAGAAGGCGATAACATCTGAACCTATGTCTTTATTATTGAAATTTGCAGCCATCTCCAAACTTTTAAGTTTAGGGTAGCCCTATAATTACATATTAATATTGAAAGAACTATAGATTGTGTCAAAAGGAGCTTTTGCCAATCAAGATATTGCTACTACATACATAGGGAACCTCTCTACATTTTAACACATCCTTCTCATTAATACATAGATTGACATCAACATTAAGCGCCAAAAAGGACAGCACTTAGTGAGAAGGAAAGAAAGAAAAACTCTGCACCTTTAACTTTTAACTTAGATATAAAGGATCGCATATGAAACTATTAATGGCATAGAATGCAACTAAAACTCAGCAGTACAGAAAAAACTAAATCCCCTTATACACCTCTCTCATGCAAGATAGTTAGCATGCACTTCATAATCGCCAAGGTTTACATGAGATTGTAAAAATGGTTCTAGACTGATTAAGGACTTTTGTAACATGGTTCTAGACATTTGGGGTATGTTTGGTTCATGATTGGAATAGGAATAGGAAATGGAATTGGATTGCATTGGAACGGAAAATAGAATGACGAATCATCTGAAAATGTTTGGTTTATTATTGGAATGGAAATCAAAGTGGAAATCTAGGCTTTTGAGAGAGGTTTTTGGTTAATAGAGAAAAGAGTTATGAAGGGAAAGGAAAGGGAGGTGTTTGTGAGAAAGGGCTTTGGGTGGTTTACTCTGAGATAGGCCAATGCAGGATTCAAAGCCAAATTGGGCCATAAATGGATTGGGTCATTTCCACTCCATAGTGGAATAAGGATTAGAATCCGATTCCCGTAAAACAAACAACAACTATTGAAAATAGTGAATCCCACTCTATTTCCAAAGTCTAAAATAGGTGAACCAAACAAGCCCTTGATGTCATCACTACAGTTATTTCTTAGTTCTTACCAAGAAAATAGACATGATAAAAAAAAAAGAAAATTACCGAGAGCATGAAAAATACAGTTTAAATCATATTTTAGAAAGGGAACTACGGAGAAACCAAGTTGACTAACAAGATTGAAACAACAAACATTGAAATAGCCTACAAACCTTAGAGAAAAAAGATCCGCATAATTCAGGTGCCCTATACCACCTTGTTGCAACATAGTCCTGAAAGAAGAATCATGTGCCAGCATGTAAGTACCAAAAGTGCTTACAACTATTATTTACTTAATGTTATCATTGGCCAACATAGCAGTCACAATTATATAATACCAATCATTCAACTGAGTTCCCTTTGTGTACAGTTATGACTATCTAAGCTTATGTTCTCTTATTGCATTTGGACAAGCTAGAATAGTAGAACATACCGTCCAAAAGATGGCAGTAGGAGTATCACTGAAAGCCACCCTTGCAAGGCCAAAATCACATATCTTGAGTTTGCAATCAGCATTTGCTAAAATATTTTTGGGTTTGAGATCCCTATGGAAAACATTTGCTGCAATTACAAAAAAGTTGAAACCAGAAAATGATATTGTTAGGGAAAGATGCAAGAATGGAAAACCAAATACACAATTATGTTGATATCATCAACACATATTTTTGGAGTGTTACTATGCTTAAATGACTTTCATGTAAAGGTAGAAGAGAAATGGGAGAAATATACTAATGGGAACAGAGGGCAACTCACAACCACCTGGTGGTGATTGTTATTTGTATGACTTTGCATGTATAATAAAGAGGGAAACTCACAACCACCTGGTGGTGATTGTTATTTGTACAACTTTGCATGTATAATAAAGTTTCAGTCAACCACCTGGTAGCGAAAATCACATATTTTAAGAACTTAGTATCATTACTTTCTTCATATTATAACCATCTCATTCTGTTTAGCTCGAATTACTTCCCCTATACAATTATAGATGAATCTAAATTCTTTCAATTATTTTCCTCTTTTAGTTTCATATTTCAGCTCTAAGAAACTATTCTACTTCAACTCTTCCATATAATTACCTTTTGAAACTAACATGAAATTAAGTTCTCGCCGTATAACTGTATGATAGAGTAACCACAGGATCATAGGACACCTTGCTTTATCATCTTTCTAGCCCAAACTTCAAATTTCAATTGCTAAACTATTTCTACACCTCTGTCGAAAAATGGAAAAGAAAATTAAGAAATTTTATCACACCAAAACATCCTACTCACCTGTATGTATGTACTTTAGACCTCGAAGCAGTTGATAAAGGAAGAACTGATAGTGCTCTGGAGTGAGATCATCGTTAGCCTTTATAACCTGGTGCAGATCAGATTCCATGAGCTCAAAAACAACATAGATGTCTTTGAACTCCCTCCTTGAGGGAGGCAGCAATATGTGCTTGATTTCAACTATGTCGGGATGTCGAAGAAGCCTGAGAAGCTTGATCTCACGAAGTATGCGCGTGGCATCAGAGACATGTTCGAATATATCATTTATCTTCTTGATCGCAACCTTTTCGCCAGTATGAGCATCGAAGGCAGAACAGACAACACCGTAACTCCCTTTCCCTATCACTTCTTCTATCCTGTACCTGCTACCCTCGCCATATTCTGTAAAAAAGTCCTTCTCAGCTGATGCCTGAGAAGATGAAAAGAAAAACCAAGAAAGAGCAATAATTAGTTTTAGTATTTTTATACTGTTGGCACTAAATGATTGGATAAGTCATGTTTCCTTTTCAAGATACGGAAATCCAACAAAAAGAATTTCAAATAATTGAAATTTGCATTCAATGGGTCCTCCATTCTAGATTCCACGTATCTACGATTCCCAAGAGTTGCTTCTTCTTGGTTAAGCTAAAGCAATATTATTATCAAAATTTCTTTTCCCCGCAAAAAAATCATAGTAGCATCAGAAAGGGGGGAAAAAGTTATAATACACAATGACGAGCACAATCGGCAGCAAAAGTTTAGAATTGGCAGGGTGCAACCTTTCTTTTATTAGCCATTTGCTGAATGTTAGGATTACACCTCCTCAGATAGGAGCATAAATGGATGAGCAATGGCCTTTTGACCTTCTATCATCAGTCAGCAGTCAGCTTAAATTGGATCTAGGGCCTGTTTGGCCTTGCTTCTACTTCTAGCTTCTACTTCTATTTGCGGCAGCAACATCCTTTAGTAAAGCGTTCGGCAAAGAAAAAACTCTAGAGCTTCAATTACAATAGGAAGCAGAAATGAGATTCGGAGCCTCAAAAACAGTAGTAGCTCCAATCTGGTGCTTCTGTCTGTGCTGCAGAACGAATCTGTTCTAATATAGTGCTTCTTCTAATAACTGTACTAAGACAACACTTTATCATACAGCACCACACAGTACAGTAGGGCCAAACAGATTCAGCAGGTAAGTAGACGACGCGTGTCTCAAGCATTCTTTCTCAGATAAAAGATGAGGACACAATTGATGCCATATACATACCGAAGCTAATTACTTCATCCTTATCCATATTTCCATAGAATCTACTTTGAGTGAAGATATGAACCAAGATATGTAGTTTTTAGCATAGAATAATTGTATTCCAATTCAGCTTAAAAAGATCAAATGTAAAAGATATATATATAAATATATATAGCAGTAGCAATTTACATGATTCCAGCAGTTATAACCAACAAAGCCCAGATTTTTACAAAACACATTTACACAGAAGAGATAAAAAAAAGTACACAAATTTAACCAAGATGACAAGAAAAAAGATGAACCCAATAATAATAATAATAATAATAATAATAATAATAATAATAATAATAATAATAATCCATCTCAAATCAAATATTCAAAAACGGTGGTAGAAAGTAAAGTGAAGAACAAATAAACATCCCAGAAACAGATCCAGGAGGGAAGCAAAGAGAAATAACCTTTCTTCTCTGATCAACCTGCATCCTTTCAATTAGATCTGCAAAGCACCACCCACAAGCATCTCACCCTCCTCCTCTCTCTCTCTCTCTCTCCTCCTCTCTACTGATCAAGCTGCAACTAAAATACCCCACCAAACTCCTTGAGAGAGACCAAGGAAGGAGGAGAAGGAGATATAGATAGAAAGGTAATGAAAAAATAAAAATATATATATAAAAAAGAGGAGGGTGGGATCTGCTTTAAGAGAAGGGCAGAAGCAGCAGAAAAGAAGGAAACTGGGCCACAAACTGGACAAGAAAGGCAGCTGTAACACTCCAACAATAACTCTCTCTCTCTCTCTCTCTCTCTCTCTCTAAATCACAGACACACAACCACACATGCATCAGAGACACACAACCACACAGGCATCTTTTCATTTAAAAATATTTCTGGTGCATTTTTTAAAAAAGGATTAGCACATGCAGTCTGAGTGTAGTGACTGCTGTCATACAATCCTCCCATGTAAATAATAGACTTAGCATTTTACTTTTACTTGATACTTCTTTTTTTTTTTTTTTTTTTTTTTTTCTGTTTTGCAATTTAGGAACTTTTTTTTAGTTTTGAAAAAAAAATGCTACCTTCATATTTCATTACAATGTGTAAATTTTATCTCCACATCCAAAAAATTAAAACCACTTTTTTTACTTACCTTTTTTTTACTTGCTAAAAAAAAAAAAAAAATTGTTCTGCTTACTATAAAAAATTCTGAAAAACAAATCGTGCTAACCGTAAATTCTGAGAAAAAAATCGTGTTTATACCTTCTTTTTTTTCACCTACTAATAAAATTCTTAAAAAAAGTGTTCATATTTATTCATTGTTTGCTTACTAAAAAAAAATAACAAAATAATTATAACCGTTACTTTTTCTTCTTTTTTTTTCCATGTGTGGGTTGAAAACTGTTTCATAAATTGTGATCCATGCCCGATTCTTTTTACTACTCGCATATTTTTAGTTTTAATTATCTTTTTATACTCGATAAAAAGAAGATATAAAACTAATTGGATTTATGTTTTAAAGCATTATTCAATATATCAAATAGTATATCATTTTATTTTTCATGTCACTGAATATATTTCACATCGTAAATGTTAACCCAATGGATTTAAAACAAGTAAATTCGAAGCCATTGTTATCGTACAAGATGAGAAACTCCCGTTGATTGAACTCACAGCTCAATTTACATGGAATGGAAGAACTCAGATGTCACGCCCCAGCATGCTACAATTACTCACCTACATAACAAATCAGCATTTACAGTTTGGTCCAAGTGTAATCAGAATCACTACTTCTTCAATCTGCGGTATCTGCGTCATCTTCATTGAGAAAATACAAGAACCGGCTTCGAACAGATTTATCAGATGGCGATCTCTCTTGTGTCGCGCGAAGAGGACGCGCTTAGCCTCTGCATGTAGACTCTGTCGTAAGCATCGATGTTCAGACCTGAAGCGAGGAACAATTCTGCATGTAGACTCTGTCATAAGCATCGATGTTCAGACCTGAAGCGAGGAACAATTCGAGCTCATCGACAAACCGCTCGGTGCGGCCTAGGAGAAACGGCCCGGCAGCATCAACTGTCAAACGCCGAAACTCTTCGCGCTTCTGCTCGTGCGTACATTTTAAACTCTCCTTTTGTTGCCTGCAGTTTGACACAACAAAGTTCACCAATGAGAAATCACATATGGATTAGGAGCCAGAAAGTAGGAAAATAATTTTATTATGCTTATATGAGAACTGCAGTCACATTCAACAATCGTTTCAACAGATTGGCAAATTACCTTGTCATAAAAGACTCAACAACACCTTGAATGTGATGAACGATTACGTCAGCATCCTCCTCCTGCATATAACATAAGGTGAAAACCATTAACATTTTGCAATCAATAGCATTTAAATAAAGTCGACGGAGGGAGGAGCATCAAACAAAATTTTTATAGAACATGTTTAAAAAGGGCAAGCAGTTTATTGATTAGGCTTTTGCCGTCGCAGGGTTTGCGGAAGAGCGAACATTAGTATAGCCTCGCCCCACCTAGAGAGACCATTTATTGTTCATACCCAACAAGCCCTTGAGTCATGCAGCTTTATATTACACAATACAAAGATCAAAAACTATCGAGCATTTTCAGATTCAGTACTGGTGACAATGTTGAACGATCAAAGACATGTTTCTACGCCAATTATCTTCTCTCTCTCTCTTCCTCGCGCTAGCCTCAACTACATAGAGCGTGTTAAACTAGACGAGATATTTGACTAAATACGAGACGACTGCACTTTGCTCAGCAGATCAATGTGACAATAAAAGAACAAGGGAGTTTGACTGAGCCTAGTATTTTATAACCGGAAACACTTTTTGAGGAAGGAAAAACTTCTTGGCACTCAAAGAAAAAAATGTGTATGATCTCAGAGCATTACTTGCGTAAGCGTCTGAATCTCCCGTCTCAGCCAATTTTGCAGCCACATGTTCTTCTTCTGCATATACTTGCGGCTCTTCCAATATCGTTGCACGTCAAATGTATTATTTGCGATCTCTGCCCAACACATAATCTCAATGGATGTAAAAACATAAACCAAACGAACAGAAACTAACCAAAATAATAAACACGAGTACCTTCTCCTCTATTGTATACATGCAACCTAAATTCATGAGCACCCGAAAGAGAAAGACACCTGCTATACGGAAGATAAATAACATCGCTTAACAACTATATACCGACGAAAAAATGAGGTAGAGCAAGGACCTCTTTCTGTGATCCTGATTTATGTAATGCCGCTGAAAAGATCCACCAGTGAATCCGTGTATTATAGATAAATTCTCGGCCTGCAGATGTATGAGTGACGCTGAGTCTGTGAAATTATATAAAACAACCGTCGTATTCTAAAAGTTTTACGCTATTAGAGAACGGTGTTTTTAATATTTCAACACTCTCTCTCACGTATGATTTCGATATTTTTTATAACATCAAGACGCGAACTTGAATTAAATAAAAAAAATTTAATTATGCTATGAGTGTGACGGGACTCGAACTCATTATGATACCATATGAAATTATATATAAAAAAATCGTTGTACTCTGAATTCTTAAAATGAACGAATATACGAGCAGAGTCGTTGTATTGAGCAACAATCTGTAGATACCTTGCAGAGGGGACATCTGATCGAAGACAAGGGTCGGGCATCCTTGGCAGCGACGAATTTTACCCATTTCGTAATACATTTGTAGCAGAATGCATCTGTCGAAAGGATTACGAAGGCACAACACTGAGAAAAGCACTGAGCAGTGGATCGAATCATCCTTAACAAAAAGTTTCATAATTCTCCTTCGTGCGTTAATTAAATCTCCTTTTTTTCTACTGAGAAAAGGAGTGTGATCGATCGATCGATCGTTAATTAGAAGGAACCCGGAAAAGCGGCGGTGATATACGAAATTTATTTGAAGAAAAAAAAAAAAAAAAAAAAAAAAAAAAAATGGAAGAGAAGAGTTACGGTAGCAGCGATCTAAGTAGGCTTCGTCTTTGAGAGGATCGAGACAGATGGGGCAGCAGGATGCCTCGGCGGTGGTGGAGGAAGAGGACGAAGAAGAAGAAGAAGAAGAAGAAGAAGAAGAAGAACACGCCATTTCCGATTCCATCTGATCCGATTCCGCTCGGGTAAAATTGCACGGTGGTCTCTACACTTTCACGCTATTTGCAATTCGTCGCCTTTTTCGGGCCTGGCCAGATTTTGGGCTGAGCCCGGTCCAAATCGATCTGCCCACACCCCCCCAAATAAAATAAAATTAATTAATTAATTGCACTGCAAGTCTGCATACTTTTTCACTTTGACCTCGCAATCTCAAGTTCAACATTAAATTTGTTAGGTCTACATATTATTTCATGATGTTGTATTTTCAATTTGATCAGAAACAGAGATGTCCGAAATGCTTTTCTGCTGAAAGTATAGGATTTAAAAATGTTAGGATTTGATTAGTTTTGTAATTAACTCTGACTTAGATTAGGATTAATATTTAAGTATGTTAGAGATAAATTAATTTAGATTTAAATATTAATTGAGGTATAATCCTAATTTAAGTAGATTTGGATGTATTTTGGGCGGAGTTTATATATATCTAATATAGAGAGTATATATATATATAAGTACGTATGATTTTGAGGATGATTGTACGATACAAAAAGAGAGAAAAGAGAGAAGTCTTTTAAGTTTATAGGAAGCCGAGGGAAGGGCGAGAGAGATTCAAGAGGAGGGCTCGGGTTGAAGCTACTTTATTGCAGAAGAAAAAAAGCAGTAGGTGTAATTCTTTTCTTGGTTAATGAATCTTATTTCATCCGCATATTTTCTGTTTTGATTTTTCTTCTTTTTGTGGTTGTGCGAGATCCAGTTACGTTGAGAGGACGGATTTTTGATAAAAATTCGATTTAATGTTTTCACTGCGGAATTCCAACTCTAGGCCGTACCGAAACGGATTGCGGATTCACAAAATCTGATATTGGGGCGAGTACCGAATTTCCCAACAAAAAATATCGGATAAAGTTAAAATTTTATTTGATTAGAGCTTAGAAAATAGCTATCCACGTCTTATAACTTACTCAAAAGAGATTGGTCTGTAAACCACCAGTGCGGTATGTGTAGTAGCGAAGTCGAGACTAAAGAGATTAGTCTGTAAATCACTAGTGCCGTATGTGTAGTAGCGAAATCGAGACTATCGATTATTTGCTGGCAAGATGCGTACGTACTTAATAGATTTCTAATATTTAATATTTTAGAAGGTAGACAAACACATTTCGAATTCTATGATGGAGGTCGGGGATACATATGTGAGTTTTTATTGAGAAACAACACCAAAGGAACAGCAGCAGTGGATCTGATTTTGACAGCTGCATGTTGATGAATAATTTGGCGGAAAAAAAATAACGTAATTTTTAAAAAATATTCTTTTGATCTTTTAAACGGTCGTTACACGAATTCAGAATAATAATAATAATAATAATAAAAGAGTTGAATTTTGCAGCACCTAGTGAAGGATTTGACATTTGGATTAGTAGCACAAATTTACTGAAGTAAATATTAACAAAACACTCATGGACTAGTAGCACAAATTTACTCAATCCAACTATTTTGCTCAGCAGAGTTTTTTTTTTTTTAAAAAAAAAAAAGAAACCTGCTGTGAGAGGCCCAAAATTAAAGCATCCATCTTTATTCCAGGACCTACATTAACTACCAGTTTATACGTAAAGTTTACATTTTAGAGTGAACACATCTTATGGCATGAATTCAAAATTACAATTTTTTTATATTCCATCAGCCAATATGACGAAACATAAGATGGTGCATGCAGAATCACAACACTAAAAAAGCATGTGATCAAAGAATAGAGAATTTATGTTTGTAAAAATATTGTTTGACCAATTAAGAGCACTAGAACAGTTGGAATAACCCAATAAAAATATTAAAAAGTAGAATGGTACTATATAAATGGATGCATCTTGCTTTCAATGGGGAGCATTTCATTCAAATCAATTATTCTCAGCAAAAACAGTTGCAGTGTTGATCTACTCCACTCTTTCTCTTCATCATTATTAAATTCCATTGATTTTATATTTTTCATGAGCCTTCCTTTGTCCAACTTTTCTCTTCTCTTTTGTTATCTTTCTCGAAGATAAGGAGAACTTGATTCCAACATGCATGCTTATATTTGAGATCGCAGGTCACTCTCTGAGGGCACCATATTTCTAGATATTATTTCACTTTTTTTTCGACTTTTACATTTTAGTTGAGCTGGAGTTTATTCGAGAAGCACTAACAGTTTATTCATTACCGTCTATTCAAAATAAGAAGAAAGAAAAAAAAAAATTATTTGGCAGAAAGTGAAGTGCTATATTGGAGTTTTTGATATTACTGTTTGAAAATACAGTTCAACATTTAGTTAGAGGATGTTCGAAATTTTGTTTTTGATATTATTGTTTGAAAATACAGTTCAACATTTAGTTAGAAGATGTTCGAAATTTTTTTATTTGGAGAAGAGAAATTTTGCTTGTACACTTAAAAAATTTTATTTCAATTTTATATATCCAACACATTCAAAAATTTAAACAGTTTTTTTATTTTAATATTAAAAAATAAAAATATGATAATACTAGTGTGAAAAAATGAGTTTTTAAATATAGAAAAATGTGAGATTTACATCCTCAATGTGGCTACAAAAATAGCATAACTCTTTGAAAAAAGATTAGAGGTAGAAGCGTCGCCAAATGGCAAAATTCTTTGAGGTGCTTTTGTGACTTTCCCTTTATGGGTACGAGAATCTCAAACAATTACTTCTTTCTATTATTTTCTTTGAAAAGAGTTGTCCAAATTTTTTAAAGGGTAGAGTATAAAATTTACATCCAACTTTTGTATGTTTAAGTAACGATTCTTAATAAACCATTGTTTTAAAATATATCACCAATTGAACTACTGATGAGTTCGATTTTTTTTAGGTTAAAGTAGCATGCTATCGCTTCATTCAAAAAAATGTTGAACTTGGCAACATGTTGAGACAATGGGGCCTCGAAGAAGAATACAAAACAAAACAAAAACAAAAAAAAAAAAAAAAAAAAAAAAAAAAAAAAGTAACTAACAGGCGCAGAATGCCTCCCATCTGCTGCTCAGATTGTGGATCTCAGCCAACAAGAACCCCAACGACCGTTTAGAGTCCTCAAAAATTCTTTTGTTACTCTCAAGCCAGATTACCCACTAGGTGGTGGCGATAAACGCAAGCTCCCTTCCCCCTCGCAGTCCAATTTCTGACCGAAATACTTCCCACAGCATGACAAGGGTAGTGCAATTGAGAATAGCTCGCTTGTTTGGGAGAAGAACCATAAGTAGATCTTTGACTATACGGCAGCTCGTAAAAAGGTGGTTCCCCGTTTCCGGCTCGTCTAGGCAAAGCACGCACAACCCTTCTCCGCTCCATCCCGTTTTGAATAGATTGTATGCTGTACGTACTATTTTTCTGAGGATTAGCCAAGTAATGATCTTGACCTTCAGAGAGGCTCTGATCTTTCACAATTGAACAAATCTCCTATCATTAACTCCGCCATCTTGTTGAGTTCGGTTCGGTTTTGAACATAGTATTTGTGGTGGACAAGTTGATAAAATTGAACTGCTAGTTAGTTGGAAAAAAAAATCACCAACTGCATTTTGGGAACTTTCTGATGTACAGTAGAATATATTACAAAAATAAAATGAAAAATTATTAGCATGACAAAGCTGCAGCCTCTAATCTTGAATACTATTAAGATTCAGTTTAGTAGTACAGTGGCTAAAAATATTTTTTTTTATATTTGAAAAGGTTTAAAAGATTCGAAAGTACTTCTAATTGATCTTTCATTTCGTTGTGTTTATTTAATGATAGTTCCAGCAACATTTTTATCAACATAAAATTAAAAACAATTGAAAACGGTTTTGAATTTGTCCGACCTTTTAAACTATAAAAGATATATTTTTCTTCACCACATTACCAAATTAGATATGAAAAAACTAGATGCCGAAGTTTTGCTTTGTGAATTAGCAAACTCGGGAAAATATTGTCTACATGCACTCAGTACATCTTACAACCCATGTGCAGGAGTCTACCAACCATGCTCTTACTTCGCTTCTTACTCAGTTTTGTGGTAAATAAAAATTGAAATATGAGAGGAGATAACTGAACAGTAGAGTACGTACATAGTCTTTACAAAATAGTTTGTTAGTGTTTTTTTTTTTTCCGCTGAGACTAACTCTTCTATAAACTCCCGATCGAGCAAACGCAGAATCTCTAAACTGCTGCTCCCACAACAGCAAGACTAGTAGTAGTGGCGGAGAATCTACTCTCAATTGCAGTAGTTGCTGCAGTAAAAGTTACTGTTTTATTGCTTAAATCCTTCATGATACCTCTACTTTGTAACTCTATATCATCATTCTTCGATCCGTACAAAAACTCTTGAACAATTTCAGTAGCGGGACCAGCCACCATCCTTTCCCAGGCCTCGTCGGCCTCCTCCTTCTCTTTCTTCAAGAACACCTCCGTCGCCTCCACCCGGCGGATGTCCCACCCGGGCAGTGTGCGCAGCCGCCGGATCTTCTCTAGCTGGCAGCAGGTGAGCCTGCAAGTGCTTGCTTTGATGTCGTCAATCGCGTCCGCTAGAAGCCGCCGACGCTCCGCCTCGTCAACCGCCTTCCCCTCCGATCGGAAGTACCGGTCCATCTCCGGCACCCCTATCGCCCTCCGTATCCCTTTCGAGTAGTCGGCGTTGTTGGGATCGAACACTTGTTTCACCTACCGTTCTCTACCAGTTTAAGCTATAATACAGAAAAACGACTTATTGATAGTTCTCGCGAAAAATGGTTGCTTCAAATTACCTCCTGCACCAGGCCGCGCTCCACCATTCGGTCCACGCGCTCCGCCACAAAGTCATGCAGCACCGGCAGCTCTGCGTCGACCCATAGGAAGCAACACTGGTACCGCGAGCAAAACTCCCGGCCGTTCTCCTCGATCAGCTCCTCGATGTACGAGTTGGAACCTCCGGCGATTATGGGGAGCCGGCCGCGCCTCGCAATCAGGTCTATCTGTTAATTGCAGTATAAAACATCAAAACAAGATTCTCTGTCAATCTGTTAGTGCTGCTGCCTTGAGGATTTATTTAAAATACCGTTCACTGACAACTTAAGCTTTTTGAAAAAAAATAAATTTACGGTACCAATAGGGTAGCCTCACGGCGGAAGTCTGCGGAGGTGAAGTCGGAGTCAGGAGGGACGACGCCGAGGAGGTAGTGTGGCACGCCGGCGCACTCCTCCGGAGTGACCTTATTGGTGACGGAGTCGAGTCCGGCGTAGACTTGCATCTTGTCGCAGTTGACCACCTCGCCGCCGAGACGGAGGGCGAGGTCGATCGCGAGGCGCGACTTCCCGGTGCCCGTCGCGCCCATCACCACCACGACTTTACCCCTCCCCCCGCCGTCGCGGGGATGGAACGACGGCAGGCCGCACATCACGGACTGCTCCGGCCGACGGCGGCGGCGAAGCTCGCCAGAATCCGGCAAATGGGTCTCTTGTAAGAAAGCAAACCTGCAGCAGGGGTTCAAATATAACAACATCGTCGTGATCGATGACGCAACAACTTCATGAATTAATTACTCAAGTAAATACGGCTCTCTCATCAGTGCAAAAAGCTAATGCGAAGGGACGCCGCGACATTTTGTGGGTCGGTCAAACTGGTTACTAAATTGAGGAGCCATGTGTGTCATAACACCGAAACATATATCGATTTTACACACACGGATGAATTAAGGTTGATCAAACTTACCCTTGCAAGTTTCCCGGGGAAAGGTTGATCAAACTCAAAGCAAAATTTTCACTCCGCAGCTTTTCAAGTAAAATAGTTCTACTTAAATTACACTTCTGTATTAACTCTAACTTGTAAGACAAGGCACCTCGTTAGAAAGACAAGTTGAAATTGGCTCAAGTCCCTTTCCGTGGAGCCAACTTTTGCTGCCTGAGAGAAGAGTACTACCACCCTTTATATAGAGCCTGCAGCTACATGGAGCTCCATGGAGTATCTGAGGATAAATTATACACAGCTTATGTTGATCGCTGAGTACGACTATGGCATGTATATGCAAGAGTATTTCCATATATTTTTTTCTTATACATATGTATGAATACCATAATATATAAAAGGTTTTAACTTTTTGTAGTATAGTGATGTGACATAGACTTAAAAGTTACTGCAAACACCGGATTCGAGGAGCAGTTGGATAGTCAAAACCATGATCTATTACAATATAAATTAACCTTGTTAATTAATTTATACTGTTAATTAGAAACATAATTAACTTACTTTGAAGTTTATATGCATACTCAGCTTAACTGCGAAGTTCATTAAGCAGTATACACAAACCACTAAAAGAAAAAGAAAAAAAGACTGAGTGAGTGAAGGTTCCGAGTGTCTTTTCTACTTGTTTGTTCCCTTTATAAATAAAAATATTTAATGTACTGATGATACTAAGATGGTGCTTAATTATCTACTAAAAGGATGGACAATAAGGTGGGTGACCAGGAAGAGGATTTGAAAGAAGCTGTGGGCTAAATTAAACTAAAGAAGCACTCCTTTAATTCAGTGGTTCATGGTGAAGGAACCTTTTCCATGGAAGAACACTACACAATTTAATTATGATTAGAATTTGCTTCCGTATATGCTTAATACTAAGAATGTGGAACAACGGTCCTCTGCTCACATCAATAATAAATACACGTCTCACATCATTGTCAAAAAATTCTAACTTTTTAAAAAGCTTTCAGATTAATTTCTGCAGAGACATAGCAATACATAAATGAAGCGTGCGGTACGCTAAATTGCCTCTTGTGATTAAGATAAGAACTAATGTGGAACGATGTACGTTGGACGCGGGAATCACAGCAGTTTAATATTGAGAAAGTAAAACAATGACAGCAATGCGAATGCGGATTAACAAAACTAGACGGTGGAAAGTGTTGAAGGATACGACAATAGTAAATTATACAAAAAGGATTAATCTAAAACGTATGTCGAGTTGAAGTTGAGGAACTTTGACTCACATATGGCACGAGTCTAGTTACAGAAGTATAAACATATATATAATCCTATACCAACCCACTAGCTAGTCTTTGGTCTACCTGTTGTCTAGCATTTGTAATTGCTGGAGTCTTTTGTCTGAGAACAAATGGACAAAGTCTGGAGAGCTTTTTACTGTATATGAGGTAAAGTTCAGATTAGTTTCCTTTGATTACCTCCTGCTCTGCTCTGCTCTGCTCTGCTCTGGTATTATATTAAATAATGATTAGAGAACGATATTTTTTATATTTATATTCAACTAGTTTTCTACAAGTATTTTCGATGGAGAGGGTTAAGGTTTTCTTAGGCAAAAAATATAATGATCTGATTATTCACCAATTAACCAATAAAATAAGTTATATAGCGCAGTTAACAGACACTCAGAATAAACAGACTAGAAGATAATTTTTACATCTCTTATTCATGTCAAACATTACTACAAGGAGCACAAATCATTATATCAACAGACAGAAAAAATTAAAAGAAAAATGTAAAAGACCAATACTAAATACAAACCACCATAGAAATATAAACAGCCTCT
This sequence comes from Tillandsia fasciculata, assembly GCA_029168755.2. Classification (NCBI taxonomy): domain Eukaryota; kingdom Viridiplantae; phylum Streptophyta; class Magnoliopsida; order Poales; family Bromeliaceae; genus Tillandsia; species Tillandsia fasciculata. Next base: position 25,364,020 of record CM054939.1, on the reverse strand, counting down.
GTAGCATAAATTAGTACTTAAAACAGCATACAGATCAAAACCATGACGGAAAAGTGGCTTAAATGCTCAGTTAGTCCTTATCTTCATCCTTGGACCGAGTGATCAACCACAAGTCCTTATACATCTTCGACATGGCCATTGCAAATTCCCGCAGAGCCCTAAACAGTTCCGGAAGGTGCGTCCGAAGGCTCCCAAGTGATTTCTCCCTCACCTGCTTGCACTGCGTCAAATGATTCTCTTCCTCTTCCTTCAACCTGATCTCCAAAGCCTGCACTGCAATCATTCTCTCCATTACGGGATCTTGGTTGCCACCTTCGCCATCCTCTGTAGTGTTTCCCTCACCCATTGACGCCCTTCTCGCCTCATATTTCAGCTTCCAATCCTCAAACTGCCTCCTCTTTCTCTCCAACTCCTTTCGAGTCTCATCGCATTTGTGTTTCGACTTCAGCTCATCCTGTTGGTAAATCACGATATTGTGTATCACTTCTGCGAAGCTGTTTATGGCTGTGCGAGCAAGATCGTCTGGAAGCTTGCCGAGAGAGTCGTTCCAAGCACGCAGAAGCTTCTTGATCGGAGGGTCAGTTTGTCGAGGTGGAGACGAAACTTTCTCTTTTAAATTGCTTTCAATAGGTATGAGGTTGAGTTTTAACCAACTGTCCAGGGCTTTGATGTACTCTTTCTGATGTAACGTGAGTTTCTGGAACTGCGAGTGCCACTCTCTCCCGACGTTGTATAGCTGGATGGTCCGCTCATGGTGTGATTCGCTCGTCTCTTTTGGGGCAACTGAGAAGTCGAAGGCTTTGAGGCCCGTCATGATCTTAAGCTGGCTAAAATGATGTTCGTACATTGTTCCCCACATCTTGCCCATACTGATCAAGTAGCAAGAAAATAGAAGTCAAAAGAGTAATATTAAAAAACAAAATCATGTTGCTATCTTTAACAACGAGATCTGCAAAGTATAATGGAAGAACAGATAATGTCAAAGAAAACTGATACAGTAAAAGAATGATCTGAACTAGCAAAATTTTATTTCAAAGTCAAGAAAAACTTACCCTTCAACAAGTTCAACTAGTTTTTGATAGAGCTGATGATCACGCAGGCGATTAATTTCTGAAACAGTTGAATCCATGGATTGCATGTCAACAATGTATCTCGTATGCAAGTGACTAACAGCAGATTTGGTCTTCTCAAGTACTTCGGGTCTAACATCACGTTTCTTTTGCTTATGGAGTAGCGCCACCTTTCTCTGATATTCGATTTTCATAAGCTCGCCAGCCTGTTTCAGAAATTTATATAATCATTTGATTCGGCGGTAACAACTCATAAAGGAGACGATAAATGAAAATGTACATGCACAAACAAGGTAGGCACAACAATGAGTTTGAAACAGAAACTTCTGCTAAAAAGGAAATCACATCATGTCTATCCACTATATTCTATTCCGTCTTAAATCCTTCAGAACATGCCTAAACAAAAACAGAAATTTAGCCAAAGCAAATTAACAGAATTTTTTTTAGAACGGTTCGTGGAAGTAACATATCAGAAAATGTGATGAGCATCCAAAAATCAAAGCAGCAAAAGTAAAGATCGTTTGGCAACTTGTCCAGTTAAAAAAGGTGGCGCCGCGATGATGGGGCGCTGTGGTGAGCATGCGCACAGGTGTCATGGTGATGTGCCTTGCATACCAGAAAGATGCTACAAATATTATATGAAAATCGTCTCTTTCTCGGCTCTGAGAATCTAACCATTTATCTCCCACTTCTTACCACTTGAAACCTTTCGATAAGATGGGTACAAGACTGTAAGTAATTTTTCTCAATCGGATTGAAAGTGTGGTTTATAAACTATATTGTATATTTGATTATGTCTGCTCGTATAGATCACCAGCTTGGTTCATTCCTTAATCAAATTCAGCAGGTTAAACAGGTAATCCAAATTCCCCTTCTCCCACCCCCCACCTCCCCCCCCCCCCAAAAAAAGGTGTCTTTATAAATTAAGGTATTGCACTCAAACCAATAAAATGTGTAGGAAAATTGACCAAAACAAAAGTGGAAACACTTATTCAATTTTATCTACTTTATTGTAGCAAATGATTAAAAACACAGTTACACAAGATACAAAACTCCAAGTCAAAGGATTAGATTCTCACATGAACCTTCAAAATTAAGTACTAAGAAGGAAATAAGGAACTGAAACGCAAAAAATTACAGAAAGAATACCTTCACTTCATCGTATAGTTTTTTCTCCCAAGCAAGCATCTTATCCAGTATGGTGGCATGTGTTTCCAATTCATCATTATCGGCATCATCATTTGCATCATCTGTTTGAGGTAATCCTTTAAACGATCGATTCCACGTAATGGCTTTCATAACTCTTGCCGAATGATCAATGCGTCCTAAGAAATTGACAGTGAGGAAATCATTAAAGCAATCATAGCAAGTAATACAAGGAAAAAATGAAAAGTTCAGACAAAGCTGGGATGTAATAAGTTGTATAATAACAATAATAATAGTAATAATAAACAAAAAGAATATCCTCCCTAAGATGTTGTAAGTGCACCCCAACAACCAGTTTGAATTGTGGTCTTTCAGATAGCCTGTTTGCATGGTAGAGAACTTAGGCCAGCTCATCGCATATTTGGTTACAAGCAACCCACAATGGCTAAGAACCATAGAGGTTGATATAAGTAGGTTACACGTGTCATGCGAATGGCTAGCCGCCTAAGATGGCTAAGAACACTGGAAGTTGACATAAGTAGGCAATATAATTATATAATACAAGAATCAGAAGAAAGTGCGCTAAGATGTGACACTTGGAGGAAAAAAAAAAAATTGGAACTTAGAATGATTGCCAAGGAGGAGAAGAAGATCTAGGATAAAGAATAAGTCGTTAAGAAAGTTATATATGCGACAGAACACAAACGGACTTCAATTTTGTTTGGCTTGGCTGGAGCTTCTGAAGAAGCACCGTTTGAGCAGATAAACCAACAGCCTTTTCATCCAAATCTCCTCTACAGCTTCTTGCCACCACATGCAGCAGAAGCAGAACTTTGCAGCTAAAGCATCCTCTTTAGATTCCCACAAACTCATCTTAGCTTCCCACCATAGCAAAAGCTCCGACCCATTTGTCCTTAGCGCTCATTTCCTGAAGCTTCTACTTTCTCGAATAGAGAAGCTGCTCTAGAAACTAGGCCAAACAAGCACTTAATAGGAATAACTTGTGAACCAATACAAGACCAGCTGAAGAGATTTTGACACAATTCCCAACTGTTGCTACTAAAATTTGCCAAAATCACAAAAATCTAGAGGTTTCTTTCTTCCAATGATGCATTTATGGGTAGCATCCATTCTATGGACATTGCAAGTAATTTATTATATGGATGTTGTAAATAGATTTGTTCATAGAGCTTGCCTCGTTTATCGACGAAGTTGGAGTGGTAGTGCATGCGGGTGGACTCGAGCATCTTGGAAACCTCGTGAGCACTCAAGAACGCCTGGAGGAAATGATCATCGAGCTGGTTTAGGAGCTGCACCAGGTTCAGGCTGGGCTGCCCCACCCCCGAAGCCACAGCCACCGCCTTCCCCTTCTTCGAAGAAGACTCCGTCAGCACCCCCGCTCCGGCTGATGCCGCATGCCGGTTGTGCACCAACCCTCCTCCTCCTCCTCCTCCTCCTCCTCCTCCCTGCTTCACCTTCTTCCCCTGCTTTGTCGGAGGCGGCCGAGGCAGCGGCGCTGCCTCCTTCTCAGGAGTGACCGTTATGACAGGATCGTCGACGCTGCTAACCTTGTTTGGCCTGTGATCGGTGTCAAGATCGCGACTTTCGGGCCACGGATGGGGCAATTGCTCCTCCGGCTGGCTGAGGGTGGGCGGGGGCATGGTGTCCGCGAAGAAGTATTCGTAGGACGTCATGCCCTTCGAATCCGGTATTGGGGGCGGAAGAGGCGTCGCCACCGGATTGCCGGCGGGCATCGACTGCGGCGGCCGCGGCGGCCGCGGCACGGCGGCTGAGCGGTGGTCAGCGCGCTGCTCCATCTCCTCCTCTTCTTCGTCTTCCTCCCCGTGCTGATGTCCGTCGTCGTCGTCGTCGTCGTCGTCCTCATCCTCGTCGTCATCCTCGTCCTCGTCCTCGTCCTCCTCTCGGATGGGGGAATCGGAGGGGAGGATCGGGAGCGCCCCCTTGGCCAGCTTTCTGGGGGGTTTGGGGAGGGGGAGTTCGGCGGGCATGCTGGCGGAGCGCTGGAGGGGGGAGAAGCCGGAGTCGGAGGCGGCGGGAGGGGGAGGGGGAGGGAGGAGGGGGTCGACTGAGGGCTGCACCGCTCCTGCTACTCCCACTGCCGCAGCCGCTGGGAAGGAGGAGGCTGAGGCAGAGGAGGCGGAGGAGGCGGAGGCGGAGGCGGAGACGGAGTGGGAGAGGTGGTGGGGGGTGGTGCTGAGGGATTCGCCGTGGGCGTAGTCGGAGAGGGCGCCGCCGGTGCTCTTGAGGGCGACGGCGTAGGCGGAGTGGGCGGCAGCGAAGGCGTTGCGTGCGATGACGGCGCAGCGGAGCTCTTGCTTGCGGTCGCGGCACCGCACCACCGACTCCTCCAGCTCGATCTTCGACTGCGCGCACCCCATCCCTTCTCTTCCTTCCTCCCCCTCTAACACTACGTACTACGCCTCCCGATCCAAATTTGATCGGAAATACTCTCTCTTAACTGCTTTAGTAGAGAGATTGGAGGATTAGTTGTTCAATTGATTTCTTGGAGACGAAGGATCTTGAAGAAGAGAACAAGGTACCCACTTTCAGAAAAGGAAAAGAAAAGTAAAAAAAAGAAGAAAGAACTAAACAAAGAATAGGAGGGAGATGGGAAGAGGAAGGGTGGAAGATGTGTAAGATGTGTATAAAGGTAAAGCGACCGACCACTGGATGGCCGCTATGCATAAACACATTTTAAGACTAGTCGTATTTTGTTTTGCTTGCTCTTTTTTTATATATTTTTTAAAAAGGAATGTATAAGTATACATCTCATATTTTACACTCCACTCTATTTCGGAATGGGGTGAATTCCACTCGTCACTCGATGTGATAAGTAAAATATATTTTATTTCAGAATGGAGTGGAATGTAGAATGTACACTGTACACCTCTGAGGGAGTGTATACTTAGCAAAACCGTTTTTAAAATAATATTTATTTAGAATTATTTTTATTATCGACCGTTTGATTACTATAATAAAAAGATTGATGGAGTGTACACTTAGCAAAATCTTTTTTAAAATAATATTTATTTAGAATTATTTTTATTATCGACCGTTTGATTACTATAATAAAATGTTGACGATTTTAAAATTAGAAAAGTGATTATCACTCAGTAAGTAGTGGAAGGAGTGAGGATGTTATTATTTACAATCATGCATTGTATTTGTTTATTGGATTATTTAATATTGAAATATGGGTTGGTTTTAAAAAGCAGTTTAGTACTGCTGGCTTGTTATATACTTCGATTATCAGACTGCCGCACGTAATCTCTTAAGTTGAATATTTTTAGGCTACGTTTGGAAGTGGTATAAAGGGGGGATATCCCCCCTTTATACCCAAACGATTTTGGGATATCCCAGTTTGGGGATATCCCAGCCAAACAGGAATATCCCCAAAACCCACCCTGGGATATCCCAGGTATATCCTCCCACCCATGGAATAACTCCTCTCTCTCTCCTCCCCCTCCCCCACGTGATTTCCCCTTTCTCTCCCCCCGAGGCTCCATCCTCCCATTTCCTTCTCCCCTTTCTCCCCTTCTCCCCTTTCTTCCAGATCTGTGTAACACCACTCCCTCTCCTCCCTCTCTCGTCCCCGGTCGCCGCTCCCGAGCATCGTCGCCTCCCCGGTCGCCGCTCTCGAGCAAAGAAAGCCTCCCCGGTCGCCGCTCTCGAGCAACTTGGGCTCCCCGGTCGCCGCTCCCGAGCTACGTCGCCTCCCGGTCGCCGCTCTCGATCTACTTGGGTTCCCCCCTCGCCGGTCCCGATCTTCGTCGGCTCCCCCGGTCGCCGCTCCCGATCTGTTTGGGTTCCCCCCTCGCCGGTCCCGATCTCCTCCCGAGCAACGAACGCCTCCCCGGTCGCCGCTCTCGAGCAACTTGGGCTCCCCGGTCGCCGCTCCCGAGCTACGTCGCCTCCCCGGTCGCCGCTCTCGAGCAACGTCGCCTCCCCGGTCGCCGCTCCCGAGCAACGTCGCCTCCCCGGTCGCCGCTCTCGATCTACTTGGGTTCCCCCCTCGCCGGTCCCGATCTGTTTGGGTTCCCCCCTCGCCGGTCCCGATCTCCTCCCGAGCAACGAAAGCCTCCCCGGTCGCCGCTCTCGAGCAACTTGGGCTCCCCGGTCGCCGCTCCCGAGCTACGTCGCCTCCCCGGTCGCCGCTCTCGATCTACTTGGGTTCCCCCCTCGCCGGTCCCGATCTTCGTCGGCTCCCCCAGTCGCCGCTCCCGATCTGTTTGGGTTCCCCCCTCGCCGGTCCCGATCTCCTCCCGAGGCTCCTTCCTCACCATTATAAATTTTCATAGTTTGTCTCCTTCTCCCCTGCTCCAGATCTGTGTAACCCTCCCCGGTCGCCGCTGCCGAGCTTCGAGGGTTCCCCGGTCGCCGCTCCCGATCTTCGTGGGTACCCCCATCGCCGCCCCCGATCTGTCTGTGCATGTGTAAGCAGTGTGCTTGACTGCTTATTAATTCTTGCTCCCTTTGCCAAAGGTTCCCCGAGGTTATCTCAGCACACTCCTTTTATTCTCGGTTGCTCTGTCCCTCTAACGAGGTATCACTCTCTGCCATCAAAGGTGCATTCCTGACCTTCTTTTTATTATGGTTCAGCAATTAGTGGCTAAATTGCGTATATGCCTTGATGTTAAAATGACAATGTTATGGTATCATTTGGTCGATGTGTTTGGATAGCTACGGCATATAAATGTTTCATCGGTTATGAGTTGGTGATGAAACTATAAAATAATGGCGATGATGATGGTGACCATAGGCATTTGATGGATGGCATGGATTTTGAATCCACTGCAACCCCATGCTTGTTGGAAACCAGTTGAGCCCGTGTACATATCAGGCGATGATGACGGTTGCCAAATGGGTTAGAAGGATGGCATGGATTTAGAATCCACTGCAACCCCACACATATTGGAAACCAAATGAGCCCTTGTACATAATAACCCACAATTTTCATATTTTGGTAAATGACAATCATTTTTGCCGATATTTATCTTTACTTTAATTTGTAAACCGCCAACTTTTTATTCTAAATACTTTTATTATGTATTTCTCTATTTACCTTGCAAATTATGATATTCCATCCCTTTTATGCAAGTATTAATATGGTCTGCATCACTTGTCTTCCAACTTGAATGTCAATTATATTATTCGTTTTAGGGTAATGCCAAAAAGATTGGAAATATAATGTGTAATGTCAAAATATATAAAGTAGATCATACATTATGTACAGATGCGTCCTTTCAAGAAGTCGGTCAAGGCCGGTCAATCTAGCCGTTCTAACTTGGGCAACATCCAAGCCAGTACCTTTCCAAATGAGGGTGCTAGCGGTTCTCGCTCACAAAAGTCGCCCCGAACACCAAACTGGACGGAGGCATTGGATGCATGTTTCTTATCGTTGTTGACTGAGGAACACACACTCGGCAACAACGTTAATGGATCATTCACTAACCTCGCTTGGGTTAGGGTTGTATCGGAATTAAATACTCGAAATGGTTTAAACCTTAACAAGGAGCAGGTGAAGAATAGGATGAAGGTGTTGAAGCGCACCTTTGCGCTGTACCATTGCTTGGCCAACAAGAGTGGTTGGGGATGGGATTTTATCCGCCACATTCCCACGGCAGGCGATAGTTGTGACTGGGATAGCGTGATCTTGGTAACGTGATATAATTGACCTTTCATTATATTTTTTTCATCTTGATTACACTTACTAATATAATTAACCTACGTCCAGGATAATCCAGCGTATGCGAAATGTAGGGATAGGCCATTTCCTTTGTATCGGGAGATGGAGTTTCTAACGCAAAAGACTACCGCAACCGGTGCATTTAGCTTATCTTCACTCCATCCAGCCACTACAACATTAGTTAGCTCCTCCTCATCATCACCTGGTGAGGATGATAGAAACTTAGATCCAAGATTTTCAGAAATACATCTCTTACCATTTCAATTTGAAGCAGGGTCCTCAGGGCCAAATATTAATGAATTCATGGAAAGCCCACCACTCGAAAGGTCACCTAGCCCTCCCATTCGAAACAAGACCACTAGTGGGTCGGGGTACAGCTCGGCAGGGAAAAGGCAGCGTTCCCCAGTACCCGAGCCTAGCCAACGGACCAACCGCCCGTCAACTGGCGGTCGTAGGAAAAAAAATGAGGGCATAACTCAATGCGTCGAGCAGTTGCTTCAGCTCGGCAAAGAACGATTAGATTTGGTGAGGCATGCTATTGATAAGGATACAGAAGGACGAGCACCCATTCCTCCCATCGACGTTTGTTTGCAGCGCCTATATAAAATGCAGGGGCTCAATGATGACCAGATCTTGGCTGCCGCTGACGCTTTCAAGGATGTGCAAAATCGTCAAATTTTCATGTCAATGAATGACGATCTTGCTTTCAAGTGGGCACAGCGTCAGATAGCAAAAGATATTGGATTGTACCGACCATTTTTTCCTGGTCCTTAGCGGATATATAAAAAATATGTTTGTAATTTTAGAACTTTAACTAGTAGCTTTGTAATAATTTGTATCGAGACTTTCGGCACATTTTAGTATATGTTGTGTAATATATTATCCAGCTTGTGGGTTTTTTATTGCTATCCTCATTATTAATTGATTAAATAACTTATTACAAGTTGTATACCGTTCTGATATATATACAGGAAAATATTATCTGGTCGATTCCGGTTACGCGAATACCGATCGATTTCTGGCACCGTATAGAAATGAGCGTTACCATCTGAGTCAATTTGACAGTAACACACGTGCTCGTATACATCGTTCGCCGAAGGACTTGTATAATCATCGTCACGCCCAACTCAGAAATGTGGTAGAGAAGACATTTGGAATTTTGAAGAAGAGATTTAAAATATTAACTGTCGCTACACCTTTTCCTTATAGAGTGCAGTGTCAAATAGCAATGGCTTGTTGTGTGATACATAATTTTATTCGACGGCATCAACGAGATGATAGATTTTTTACCGAACCAGTAGAGCTAGAGCCTGCAGAGGTTGAGGAGGAAGCGACCAGTACAAATTATACTACAACTGAGTCACGGCGGCGGGGTGACGACATTCGCACGAGTATTACCAATGAGTTGTGGAATAATAGAAGTTAGATAAATAATTGTAACTGACTAAAAGTTTGTAAATATTAGATGTACTGGTGTGATAGTATGTTAGTCGGCTTGTATTGCTTATTTTCTTTGTTAGGGTAATGTTAAGTGGACTGTTAATTACAAACTGTGATTTAAATGGGTATGATGTAATTTCAAATATTATTGTGAGTTGGTTAGTGTTTGATGCTAATTTTCCTTTATTTAAATATTATAAATTCCCTTTACAATTTTCAATATTAATTAAATTTAATTAATATTTTATTCGTTGAAAAATTATAATTTTTAAATGTTAGAAATTATTTGTACGAAAAATTTAAATTAAATAAAGTTTGATATAGTATAAAAATATTGAACTATAAAATTTTAAATATTATTAATTTTAATTCTTTTATAATTTTATATTTAAAATAATCAGAAAAATTTAAATTTTATTTAAAATAATAATTATATAATTTATAAAATAATTTAATAAATTTTAAAAATATTATTGTGTCCGCGTCATTAAACCAAAAATAATTTTTATAAAGATTTTAATAAAATATTTTAATTAAATATACTATATAAAATTTTTTATAATTAATTAATTCTAATATATATTTAATCCTCACATCATTAATTTACATAAAACAAAAGGTCACATCGTCATTAAACCAAAAAAGTCAACTTTATTCACCTTTTTCTCAAACCCCAATCCAAACACCTATTTTCTTATACCAGGTTTAAACCAGGTTTATCCCTCATTCCCAACCAAACACAATTTAGGTATATCCCAGGTATATCCCTTACTATATTCCTATACCTGGTATATCTCATTCCGGTATATCCCGTTTCCAAACGATACCTTAGGGATCGGCGCCCGCAGAATTTATTTAGGTTTTTTGTTTTCCAACGCACAAACTCGTTGCAAAAGTTTGCGTATACCCCTCAGACACAGGAATTTATTTAATCAATCTGATTTTCACGGGCATAAACAGAGGGATGCATGCATAGTTTTACACATTTGCAAGGATAAACATCACTAAAAATCCTTTTAATTACAATTACTCCAAACAAACAAAAAAAAAAAAAAAAAGAAAAAAAAAAAAAGAGAGAGAGAGAGAGAAAATAACACAAGTTGCTGGTAATATGAAAATCATCATGAAAAGTGAGAAGAAATGTGTAAAGAAAGAAAGATTATAAAAGAATACAGACAGCAGAAAATGGTATTAAGCTTTATTATAACAGCCAAGATTGGCCGACTAGGAGAAAATTCTGTTCTTTACAGAGTATCACTATAACACAACTGCGGCAACAGCAACAATCTAAGATTTGAGATCCATTAAGAGACTGTTATTTACAAATTTAGCAGCCGAATAATGAAATGCAGCACAAACATTCTATAATGTACAATGGATGGCTATATACAAGCCTTCGGCAGGCAAGATGATGTTTTCCAACTAGGAGAGCCTTAATCCGCAAATTACTGTATACCATTATGAGTGCTAAACAGAGAATCGACGCGCGGCTTTACATCAACTTGATATCACTAGTGATTCCTCTGTAGGATTCCTTAACAAGATAACGCCACCACTGGGTTTTTTGTCATACTGGATCTCACTGTTATGTATTATAAACTTGCATGAACCCTTGGCATCAGCACATAACTCAATGCCGAAATAATTGAGATGGTCCGATATACTGTTACCGTATACAGACCTATCCAATGAAACAAAAGAAAATGTATAAGCAAGGTGAAAGAAGGAACGTGGTCATGAATAGATTGATAGAGAACGTAGGTGTACCTGCTACAAGAGTCGTCCTCCCCAGAACCGTCACATATCTTCTCGACCAGGTGAGAATGGCTTCCGATTCCCACCTCATGGAGCCATACCTGAAATAATTTCTAAGATTAAGCATATTGCCTTTCTGTAAAGTACGTTATTGGAATTTCTGCAGTTAACAAGTAAGACCTAGTATGGGAATGCTATGCCTATAGCAGATCCTTTCAGTGCTTTAGAGCTCTGTAAAAATCTGAAAGGGCTTTAAGAGCACTCTAGCGGAGCTTTAGACAGCTTTGGATTACTACGGAACAAGAAATTAAGTATCCATCGGCACGGGCCGTATCCACCGTGCCGTATCGTGCCAACAAGATACCGGCACGATACAGCCCCCGTGCCGATGGCACAACTCAAAATTCTTTTTTCTTTAAGTTACTAAATAATTTTCTCAATAAAATTCAAAATATTTGATAAAAATACATAATAAACAATTAGAAAAAAAATTTGCTTAAGAAAATAAATATTTCATGTCATTATGTATCGGCACATATGTATTTTTTGTGACCGGCACTCATCGGCACGGCCTGGCACGCACCGTGCCGTACCGTGCCGGCAAGTTTTCGGCACGACTCCGTGCCACGGCACTTAAATCCTTGCTATGGAACTCTATGAAGCACACAAGGCAGCTAGTATTGACTTCTCGAATGGTCTACTGAAACATATTCTACAAAGTGGACCAAGATGGAGGAGGCAACAAAAATGATGTTGGGTTTCTTCAAGATAAGTCCCTCAATTACAAGCATTTTCTTACCTCTCGCGGGAAGTGATGATACGTCTTTTCGGCAAAATAAGGATAATATGGTGGTAAATGCGGCACTATATCATTCTCGTTGGTCACACGAACCGCTTGTGGTACCTTCTTATGGAAGTAGGAAGCAAAAGCAGCATTGCCAACACGAGGTTGCCCGAAAGTCATGAACTGAATATCTTGAATTCCATAATTGATCTGCCAAGAGAAAGACAGCGCTGAAATAGGACATCTATATCAAATTTCATAGTCAAGTAAAAAGTTAAATCTCCTTATGCCACCTAAACAGAAGAGCAAAGAGGGCATCAAAGAATCAAAACAGAGCTTCATGTTGTTCAAAGGTAACACCTGTTTTTTTTCTCAGAAAATTCCATTAGCTAATGCATTACGCAATGAGATTGTGGACGTCTCATAACTTACAGATCCCCATAAATGAAAATTTCACATAAACTCCACATCTCACAGCAAGAGGAGGTTTCTTTATGGCCTGCATGTTGCAACTTCTCAACATACACGGAAAAGGCAATGCTTCACAAGGAACAGCATAGCAACTCATCGTCTTTTAGATAGTTAATATGTCATTCAAACTATAGCTATCAATGTCGAGGTTAATTAAGAAAAATGTGGTAACATATATTATGGGAATTATCTACTCATTGGAGTAGATCAGTTGAGTTTAGTAAGATATGAGGGTCTTTAGGAGACTAAATTTATGAACAAAAATCATGAAAAAAAAAAAATCTATATTGTACTACCTATTTCATTAGTTAATTGGAGAAAGGCATTTTACGAACAAACTGAAGGTACGTACAGTAAGATCAAGAGCACAAAATGTAGCCAAAGCCCCTCCCATTGAATGCCCCGTAACAATGACACGAACATCGCCATAAAGTTTCGTAGCACTTCGAACAGCACTTGCAATCTCAGGACGCAGAGTCGTATTATGATAAGCAGAATAAAACCCACAGTGAACCTTCAACCTCAGAGAATCATAAAAATTAATATGAGTACTCATTAACCTCTACGATTTACTTAAAAAGCCTAAATAGCCATTGCCTACCATCGCTTCTGGCATGCCTGGGTATTGCAGATCGAGCTGCCTCCAATACAGATCCTCAATCCAGTTCCTTAAGCTGAATAACGTAATTTGGCCAATACGAGAAAGTTGGATGGTCATCATTGTGAGAAAGATGCATTCCGTAATAATATTCAGAAAATGGCTTAACAGAGTTGGACCAGTTTTGGTGTTATGCGTGAAGTCCCCTCTATCCATATCAAGTTGAGAGGCCCTTAAATAGATAATCAACCAGAAAAGCAATTATACCTGCTTTTTTGGGTGCCTCTAAATGCCACGATAATGGAGTTCAAATCATGAGAAAATCCAACAAATGCCTGCATAATGTGGAAATTTGCTTTCTCACACTTTAGCACATTTTATAAGTTGAAAAATGATGTAAGCACATCATCATTAAAATAAGGAAGAACCTGTAAGCAATTCTGTACATCAACAATCAGCTCTATCATCTTAAACCCCTGTTTAGATACCACAAATGTCCAAATATCAGAGATAGTGCAAACCATGCTTGCCGTAAAAGAACCACATCAAATAATTAAGGATAGGCATCAGAATCATCAAAACCTGGGGAAAATGTAGTAAATACCTTAATCCTATCATTACACCTTGAGCAGGTCCATGTATAAAGAGCAGTAAGATCTGTTATGTACACCTGAAAGATAATTGTACAATTAATCAGTAGAATATCAAAAAGAAAAGAGCTATAGATTGAATTAAAAGGACAAATTAAGGCTGCATGCTACGCTTCCAGGTCATTCTTACGTGATTGAATGCAGCTGCAGATGGCAGATTGTTTGGCAACAATCAAAAATCAAAATTTTAGTAGCCTTTTTTTTTTCTATTTTACTGCTTCTTCCTTCTTCATTCTTTTGGATAATTTTACAAGCTACGCTACTATTACAAGAATAGAGAACTTCATCTGCTAGCAAAATCAATCGCACAGAATTTGAGTTCAAACACAAAGACATACGGTAAGTGTAGCCAAACAAGGTGCTACATGACAGCTGAGAAAGTATATGCCAATGAACGTTAGCAGCGATGATAGAATCTATGTTAAATTTTCTGTCCAGCAATAGAAACTTATATAGATAACTAAGGAACATAAAGTAATGAACACCAAATGGATGATAAATAGATAACTAATGTGATGACAATATGATTAGGTATAAGACTCACAGCAGATGCATATTCCACAAGTGTTCTGGCAAGGGTGTGATTGTAAATATGGTTGTCATCCGATAGCTTGATCTTGATTTCTGCCACGAAGAAAAAGAGCCCAATGATGGCCATTAGCATTCCCATATATGGATTTAAATACGATAAAAACCACAGATCCACCACCGAGAAAGATATGCTTTGAGAACATATGATAACAAATGATAGACAACGAACAACAAAAATTCTAAGTGCAAATAAGTTTCTCGGTTGATCAAGTATCTTTAGCTGAATGAACAGCTTCAATATGAACCAATTATATAGTTAATCATACCTGATAGTGTATTTTTTATTTACAACTACAGTTTATTCGCACGAATTAATCTCTAACATTAACACAAAAAATGGTTCTCAGCAAAAAAAAAAAAAAAAAAAATTCCTGCTATACTAGATCTTCAAATTCAGAGATCCATTCATCAAAACACGATTCAATTCCACGTTAGAAGCCCTAGGAAAAGGAATCACTGATTCAGAATCATGGGGTTGAATCAAATTCCGTAGGTAAATGAGGAGAAATCGTTGCAAGAACAACAAATTTAAGGTCGAATTAGGATTAAAAAAAGGATCACCTCTTCCTCCGGAGATTGCGAATAAGGTGATCAAAACCAACAAAATCACGGATAATCGAGGGGACATCGCCTCTACGAAATTCGTACGAAAAATTTGGGGGGCGCAAAATTACGATCGAGACGAGTTTTTTAAAGGGATTGTAAATGCAGAGCGATCGCGCGGGGGTGGATTAATGAGGTTGCGTCGAGAGTGGTCCAGAAGGGGGAGACGATCGAGTTTTGGCCGCAAAGGAAAGCAAGTGAGTCAAACCCGCTTTGGACCCAAGGATCAGTTTTACCAATAAAATATCAAGCTTAATTTTTTAAAAATTATTAAATAATTTGTTTAATAAATTTCTAAATTTTGATACAAATATATAATAAGTAATAAAAAACAATATTTTTGCTTTAAAAAAAAATAAATATTTTATATCATCATGTATTAGCCAGCACAGAATTTTTTGTAACTTGCAATTATCGGCACTAATAAATTTTCGACACCAACACCAATCTGTGTAACGATATTTCTTAGTCATAAATAATTTAATTTTAAATGTGATTACAATTATTGTATAATATTTTTTTTTTCTTAGCGGTCAGAAATTAAAGAGTGCTAATTTTTTTCTAAACAAAAAAAACCTTAATAGTTTTTTATTTTTTTGAATATGCAAAATAATTAACTGGTTGGATATATATAATAAGCATGTAAATTCCATGGATCTCAAATGCTAAGTTTTAGTTGGATTCTAAAATGCAAAATGTTGATCATGTCATAATTAATCAAGTCATTTTGATCATGTTCATGTATCTTAAGATTCAATTAGCACTTACATGATTTTAGATTCATATTGAACATAGTTCTAGTCCGTGTTTGTGTTCAATTTCATATATTAGAAATTAAATGTGATAATATTAGCAAATCTATAATTACCATGCACGAATAATATAAATATAAATATAAATAGTTTAAGTTAACATATAATAACTAGATTTAATATACTATATATCTTATTAATAACATAAGAATAATTATTAAAGCAATGTTATATCTATACATGGCAACAAAAAAATATACATCTCATCCATTTTATTATTAATAAGAATAATTATTAATAACTTGTCATACTAATTACTCTACAAAAATTAATAAATCATATTCTCATATATATGTTAACATATATTGTCACAATATTTTGAACTTTTAATACAGAACTTTGAGCTGAAGAAATTGCCAAAAATACATATAATAACAATTAGAAGCACTCAAAAGTTTTTATATTATTCTCTATTATTTTGTCACTCAGGCATCATTAATTCTATTAAAAAAACAAATTTACAATTCTCATAATAAAATTAATATGCCAGCATAGTGAAAACAAATGATTATATTTTTTTTCCTTTTTTTTTACTAAAAATAGGAATTTTCATTATTTCTATGATAGAACAGAAGATTAATTAAATAATACAATCGAAAAGAACATTTTGTGAAGGGTTTTTTTTTTTAAATGATCCTCTAAAAATTTGTATTTTTGAAAATGATCCTCTAAAAATTTGTATTTTTGAAAATGATTCTCTAAAAATTTGTATTTTTGAAAATGATCCTACAAAATAGTTGTCTTATTAATGTGTCAATTAATTGTATCATCATTTAATGCATTGCAAAAGTGCGGTACATGGTATCTTGTCCCTTTTACCCTTAATATGAATGTTGTTGGCTGCCGTTGGGTTTATCGAATTAAACGACGAGCTGATGGTAGTCTTGAAAGATACAAGGCCCGCTTGGTAACTAAAGGTTATCATCAACAATCTGGGCTTGATTATAGTGAAACCTTTAGCCTTGTTGCCAAGCCTTCCACCATTCGAATTGTGCTGACTATTGTAGTTCATTTTGGGTGGCCCATACGTCAACTCGATGTCCATAATGCCTTTTTGCATGGTATTTTACGAGAAAAAGTATATATGCAACAACCTTCTGGTTTTGTTGATCCTCTTGCTCCAACTCATGTTTGCAAGCTCCATAAATCGATTTATGGATTGAAACAAGCACCGCGTACTTGGTTTGAACGTTTTACAACATATCTTTTTGCGTTGGGATTTCATGGTGCCGATGCTGAAACTTCTCTCTTCATCCATACTTCTCATAATGGAGTTCTTATTCTTCTTATATATGTGGATGATATTATTATTACCGGCAGTAATTCCACTTCTATTCATAATCTAATTCATGAACTTGGCAATCAATTCGCAATGAAAGATCTTGGTCCTCTCCATTACTTTCTTGGTATTGAGGTACATCGCGATTCAACAGGCATCTTTTTATCTCAATCAAAATACTCAATTGATCTTCTTACACGTGCATATATGGATGGCGCGAAAGCATGCACTTCACCAGTTTCTTCTTATAAGAGGCTCTCCCTCACTGAAGGCGATTCTCTTGATGATGCAACGTTCTATCGGAGTATTGTAGGGGGACTCCAATATTTATCTATGACGCGACCAGATTTAGCCTTCTCTACCAATCAAGCCTGTCAATTTATGCAGGCACCAACTTCTACACATTTAATTGCTGTTAAAAGAATCCTTCGATTTCTCAAAGGAACAGTGGACCACGGCCTCCATATTGGAATCGGCAATCTTGATTTGCACGCCTATTGTGATGCAGATTGGGCAGGAGATCCCGATGATCGCCGCTCTACCAGTGGTTTTGGTGTCTTTCTTGATCCGTGTTTAGTTTCTTGGTGTGCAAAGAAACAACCTACAGTATCTCGTTCTAGTACGGAGGCTGAATATCGCTCTCTCGCCCACACTGCTGTTGAGCTTTCTTGGGTACGATTGCTCCTTAAAAATCTTCACATATTTCTACATTTTAAACCTATTATTTATTGGGACAACATTAGTGCTATCCGACTTGCATACAATCCTATCTTTCATGCTCGGACTAAACACATCGAAGTTGATTATCATTTTGTACGAGAAAAGGTTATTCGACAAGATCTCGATGTTCATTATGTAGCGTCACAAGATCAAATTGCTGATATCTTCACTAAAGGACTATCTTCTCATCGATTCAAATTTCTCAAGGACAAGCTAATGGTGCGTGCACCTCCCATAAGCTTGAGGGGGCGTAATGGAGGATCAAATGATGATACAATTAAGGAATTGATTATGGATAAATCAAATTCTCATAACCAAGAATCTACCAATTATGACAAGTATTCAAATCACGAGAAATTAAGGAAACTCAAGAATGGCAATCTCGCAAGTATGGCAATCACACCAAATAGAAACTATTTGAATTCAAATGTTGTACACTTATCAAATGTAATTGTGTAAATATTATAATCCCAAGAATAATGGGATTATATTTTGTATCCAATAATGCTATATATTAAGGGTTGGTTTTGTACTCTTCATCCAGCACAACAATAATTTTTTCATCAATTACGATTTTCTTTATCAATATCGTCGCTACTTGTCGACTGTCATTGACTGCCATGAATGATTACTTTCGTTCGAATTTCCTGCTCTTTTATATCCTTGATGCTGTTACAGTAATATATTTCTATATGAGAAAATAAAAATTCTGGATATGGGTAAAATTTACTAGTTAAAAAGCGATGTGTATATCTAATGCTACAAATGTAAACATATCAATTTGCCACACAAAGACAATGATGTTACATATATAACAAAGAAATTAAAGTCCAAATCCAAAGTCACAAAATGGACTCCAAAGTATAAGAAAAATCCAGGTAAGAGAAATCCTAGCCCACCTAGCTAATCAGGTCTTGGTAGCTAATTATTTGAGACGGATCTTAATGTGTGGCTTCTTTTGTTCAAAGAGACAAGTGAATTGATATTTCTAGAGCTAATTTTAATGTTGCCAAAAAAATAATTAAATTATGACCAGATACAATATACTTATTCTCGGATTGGAATAGTGCTGCACATATGGACAAGTGCATGATGAATGAATATCATGTCAACAACATGCAGTGTTCTAGTTACCAACGCAATATATGTCGAAGCAGTTTACAAGAATAAAAATCACTATTTTGGAATTATATATCAATGCTTCTTGATTTTGTGGATCCATATGCATTAGGACAATATACATGCATGGCTCATTTGGCATTTGGCTTCTTCACGGCACCAGTTTGATATTTTTCTTATGTTACAAAAATAAAAATTTTGAATATTTGCGCAACAAGAGATATATAGTAACCAAAGAAACATTGTACTTAGTAGTTTTGGAAATGTGATTAACAAGGTAGATTAATTTAATTATCTGTTCTTTTGTGTCTGCATCTTCATGCTTCCACACTAATCTTCCTGTAATGTGGAGAGGAGAAATAAGAGAGAATAATATGAAAGCCAAAACAACACAGGTGCTTTTGTAATGCAAATTTGGAACCATGAAAATACAATACCACCTAAAAATGTTTATGTGCATGGTTTAATATATATGCAGTGTGCAGCATGCTTTGTGATTAATTGCTTTGGTGTTTCTTTGGCAACCCTTTTCTCCATGACATGTTTGACTTCTATAATTGGGCTATGGTTGAAATTCATATGCATGATACATTGCACCTCGATTATTCTTCCTAAAATGGAATGACTACATTTATTTTCTTTCACCTACAAGGGATCGTTTGATTCAATGTAATTATAAATACAGTATAGTTAGATATTATATGCAGTTAGAAATGTAATAGTTATAGTAACATGTATTTTATTTGATTGAATATAGTAGTAAAATATGCTGCAATCACAAATATGCTGCAATTAGTTCTATGCGGGTGAGAAGTGTAAGTATTTATAAATCATTATTATTATATATATATATTAGGTTGTGAGGTTCCTTCTTATATATAGGAAAGATTTTTTTAAAAAAATAATTATTAGGGAGTTAAGTTTATCTCAAATTAGGTGTAATTCTAACTACTAGAATTGAATCTTTTTGTGCAATTACAATTACAGTATTTTATTTCAAATGCATCATAACAAACACCGTGTATAATTATAATTACAATACAGTTACAATTACGTGTCCCTAAAATGCAATAATTTGGCATCTCAAATTCAAATACAATTATCTTATCTTCTATAATAATAAAAAAAAATGCCTATTATCTGACATTTTTATGCCAGTAATTTATTGTAGTATTAATATCAACTGAATTGCACAGTACAGTAGTTGACCAAATCGCTGCACTGGCTAAAATTTTCATAGTTGGGAGTCATTCGGAAATTCTGTCTTTTTTTTTTTTTATTTTACTAACACGTGGCACCACATCACACATGTAGGGTTGCGTTCTAAACTTGTTCTGAAAAATAAAAATAAAAATAAAAATTAGAACCAAAAAAAAAAAAAAATTGGCCGAAGAAACGGGTCAGGCTTGAGTCGGGACTCTCCGAAAATAAAAAATTAAATTATAATTACTAAAGTAAATAATACTTCAAAATAGAGAGAAAATCTGATCAGTTATGGTGTAATTGATTCATGATTCATGAGCCATGTAATTTATCTGTTATCACATAACTATTGTTTATCTATTTACAATCCTGACGCAACTGCTGACGCTTGACGGCTTGATGGGCCTTCATTTCGCAGCGTCTGGTAGTCTGCGGTCACTATCTTTTGCTTTTGTAAATTTTGGACGACTTTCAGCCCACGGTGGTTGGGGTGCGAGCGACACATCACCACTTAGTTCCCACTTCCGTCCCGACTCATTTCTGCCAACCCCCCCTTACGGCACCTCACCACTCTCTCTCGATATATACACAAATACAGTCTGCCTACCCTCACTAAAATTGAGGGAATAGAGATGAGCAGCAGCGGAGTAGGGAAGTTGGTGTGCGTGACGGGAGGTTCCGGCTACATCGCCTCCTGTCTGGTCAAGTTGCTCCTCCACCGCGGCTACACCGTCCGCGCCTCCGTCCGCAACCCCGGTACCTCTCTTTTTCTATTTCTGTATCTTCGTTTGGAAATTTATGTAAAATTGCATCTTCCATCCAGAATTTTATTTTATTTTTTCTTTTTTCTGGTATGAATAGCTGATCCGAAGAAAACTGAGCACCTCCGTGCATTGGATGGAGCCAGCGAGAGGCTGCAGTTGTTCAAAGCAAATCTGTTAGAAGAGGGCTCTTTCGATTCTATTGTCGAGGGTTGCGAAGGTGTTTTCCATACAGCGTCTCCTTTCTATCACAATGTTACGAACCCGCAGGTTTGTATCATCATCCCTTCTGATAACTACTGAAAAGCCCACCGTTAGTAAATCTGGAAATAAAACGGGATCTACTGCAGTGAATGCGATATGCTGCCCATTTACCTTGACAGTTTCGGTCGGACGTTCTTCACTTGCTGTGATGTTGTGCAGTTTTTCTTTTTCTGGCATATGCTCTCGATTTCCAGTTTTGCATCCTTCCGTTCGGTTAACTGAAATCTGTAAATTTGAATTATGATTTGGTTGTTAAAAAGCTGAATTTCAATTTGTAGGCCGAACTAATCGACCCAGCATTGAAGGGCACTCTAAATGTTCTGGCATCCTGCACCAAAGCTTCTTCCATCAAAAGGGTGGTCGTAACGTCCTCTATGGCTGCTGTGGCATATAATGAAAGACCGAGATCTCCTGAAGTTGTAGTGGACGAGACATGGTTTTCTGATGCGCAGTTTTGCGAGAAGACTAAGGTAAGTGGCGATCCTCGCAGAACAGCATTTCCTATCCCTTGTCGCCATTTGTCATCATCTTTCGATCCTTTGATTTTAGGAGGATTGAAGTCTATTCCATGTTCGCCGACTGAAGGAATGTTATTTCAGTCTTTATTTTGCAGTATTGCACTAAATTATTAGCATATACGATTTTTTTCCTTTTTTTTTTTTTTTTTTTTAATTTTAATCTTCGTGGTTTTACAGTAATGCTGCTTTCGGTGTCATAATTTCATTTCGAATAATATGCTACATGGTTGGTTTTACTAGGCTGAATGAAGTTAGAGCCTAATAATATACTTCATGATTATAGATATTATCATGAACCATAAGCAATTAGTTAGGCTGCTGAATAATAGTTACTTGGCTTTGTGTTTGAGCACTTGAAGTAATTGTCGTCGTCATTTTTCATATCCTACCAGGCGTGGTATGTCCTCTCGAAGACTTTGGCGGAGGAAGCTGCCTGGAAGGTTGCAAAGGAAAATTCTATTGACCTGGTTACAATCAACCCTGCTATGGTCATAGGTCCTCTTTTGCAGCCTACTCTCAACACTAGCAGTGAGGCAATCCTCAACTTAATAAATGGTATGTAGGTCCACTGCCAAGGTCGTGTTTTAATTACTTGCTTCAACTATCTGCTATTGTTTTGGAATTTCGAATGCATCTTTATCCTCATAAAGAAAAGTCTAGTTGAGCAGAATTAGGGACCCTGTTGGGCCTTGCTGTAACGTGTAGTGTTGTTTATGAAGTTTGTTTGAGTGTCGGTACTTGGTGCAGCTCTCCTCAGCAGTTTCTCTCTCCAACAGAATCAGAGGCTCCAAATCGGAGCTTCTGCTTTTAGAGCTCAAAATCTTGTTTCAGCTTCCTGCTGCAGCAGAATTAGAGGCACCAAATCGGAATTTCTGCTGTTACGTGATGTGCTGCTATGATTTTTCATTTGCATCAGCCAATTGCTAGGATGAAAAAGAGGGTCGAAACACTGTCTTGATTTTGTTTTAGGCACATTTTTTGGTCACTGATTGTCTTTTAGGCGGAAGAAGACAAGATTGAATAATGAAAATTTTATTCTTGCAATGAGAAGTTAGAATTGCCATATTGTTCTCTGTACCAATTAATTTCCATGACGATTGGATAAAAATAGTTTGAAGAAATTCTTACCAAATATTAAAGTAAATGCCAAGATATGATGAGGTGGTTTCTGTAAATGAGGTCTGAAGTTACTGCTTAGTTCATTCTTACTATGGAATGGTGTGACGTACTTTCACAGTTTGTTTCTCTTTTGTTGTAAATTAACCATTATAACTATTTCACCTTTTTTTTTTCTTTAGAATTATTACTGTTTCATTCTCTGCCATAGGTCTGTTTCTCCATGTAGGATGTCATTCAATGTGAGGAAGAGAATCTTTATATAAATGTTCTATGGCATGTCCGGAAGCGGTTAGGTGATAATGGATTTCACTTGATTTCTTACAGGATCATCTACGACGTATCCAAATGCAAGTTTTGGATGGATAAATGTTAAAGATGTCGCCATGGCGCATATTCTTGCTTACGAGGTACCCTCAGCAAAAGGACGATACTGTTTAGTTGAAAGAATTGCTCACTTCTCGGAGATCGTGAAGATCATACATGAGTTGTATCCTTCCCTTAAACTCCCTGAAAAGTAAGTTAATGTCTGACATTATTCATTGCCATTCCTTTCCACATTAATGTAGATGGGCATGTCCTATAACTTTCCTAGGAAAAGATGTTGGAGCCTCGTTTTGATTGATGTATAGCTTTGTCTAACTTCTTAGCCATTTGTGAGATTTGTTAGAACTATTTATGTGTTAAAAAATGAAAGAAATTACTTTTCGAGTTTTGTAGTGCCTCAAATAGAAAGAAATTACCTTGGAACTTGACGGCTTGTTGCTGTTGATTGTAGATTTGTTAATGAAAACAAAGTAACAAAATTAACTGCAACAACTAGGTTGGATGAACTATATTCTTAGACTTTTCCAAGATGGAGCATTGTCATTAATGAAATTTAGCAAAGCGTTAATTTGCCGATCTTTGTTTGTTGGCAGGTGCGCGGATGACAAGCCTTTTGTTCCGATCTACCAGGTCTCGAAGGACAAAGCAAAGAGCTTGGGTATCGAATACATCCCATTCAAGACGAGCATCAAGGAGACCATAGAAAGCTTGAAAGAGAAGGGATTCGTTAGCTTTTGAAAAGCCGCAGTTTGTGATGTGAAAAGCTATATATGAGAGTGGTAGGGAATGCTTTGATGGTTGAATAAAAGCCGGCTTTTATTGTGTATTTAGAAAGTGCTTAGGGTATGTTCGAGGCTTAGAACTGCATTGGACCTTATTTCTTGTGCAGTTTAGTTGTATGAGCATGATTGCTTTACCATATTGTTGAGGTGTGGTTTGAATCTATAAATGTCATGAATAATGAATGGCCTTTTACTAGCTGAAGTGGTAGAGCTTCTGATTTCGCTTGTGCCTCGCGTGTGCCGGTTATGCCAAGCTTCAGCATTTGCTTGAGATCCCTACCTAGTAGATTTTTTGGCAAACAGAGAGCTGGAGCTCGTGTTATGCAGGAAAGTACTTTACGGAATTTTCGAGCCCGAAAATGCACGCTTCATTTTGTAACTTGCGAATCTGCTATGATTTACAGAGCTGAGCTCTATGAGAGAATTTCAGCATGGCAAGTGCTCCTCCTAATCCTAATCGCAGTACTGCTCAAACAGCACGTTTTTCCTGAAGCTGAACAAT
The DNA here is from genome assembly GCA_029168755.2 of Tillandsia fasciculata. Lineage (NCBI taxonomy): Eukaryota > Viridiplantae > Streptophyta > Magnoliopsida > Poales > Bromeliaceae > Tillandsia > Tillandsia fasciculata. The sequence goes on along the minus strand of CM054939.1, from coordinate 25,339,802 downwards.
TCCAGTATCCTTTGGGGGCTCTGATGAAGGTGTTAGATCAAAAAAGAGTAACACAGTAAAATTGACATCTGATCTGATGCAAAATCTACATTTATAAATACGGTCAAAAATAAAATTGATTCAAAATTATTAGGATAAATACTTTGGCAGGTAGATAGAGTTCGACAGTAGCCATGGTAGGCTTGCAATCTAAGCTCCAGTCGGGTAGGAGAGAAGACACAGACCATCATCATCAGTTGGACCCACAACTAACAAGATAGATCGCTGCACACTGCACTAAAATCAACGATCCAATAAACCAAGCAACTGCTTTATTCAGAAACAAGATACTGAATGTAATCTTCTATTAGAATGAAGTGGCTTCTACTACAAAAGTAATCAAATAGATGCTTCATTTTTGGTTACAAAATACTCGGTCAAAATACTAGCAACGCCACGAAGTTTCAGCCTGAGAGGGTATTTCTACCAAAGAGTACTGTATATAATTAGATAGTAAAAAGTAAATTTATTTTTTTAAAATTTAAATTGAATACGTTTTAAGATAAAATTCCATATATTTTTCTGTTTATTTTTCGATAAACTTCAATTACTTTCATGTAATTTTTTTTTGGGGGGTATAAATATCAATCATATTTCATAAAATTATAAGATTGTGGAGTGCAAAACGAGGACTATTCGTTTCTCCATAAACCTAGGGTTAGGGCCCTTAATCGTTCTCTCTCTCGATCTCTCGATCTCTCTCGATCTCTTCTTCGTCTCCAATGGCGGCGGCGGCGGCGGCGGCGGCGGCGGCGAACTTCGGGGGACGAACGAGCGTGCGCGTAGCGGTGGTGGGCGAAGCGGGGACGGGCAAGTCGAGCCTCATCGTGACGGTGGCCACCGAGTCCTTCCCCGAGAACGTCCCCCGCATGTTGCCCCCCACCCGCCTCGCGGCCGACTACTTCCCCGATCGCGTCCCCATCACCATCGTCGACACCTCCTCCAGGTCTCTAAATCTCTGTGTTGCTCTCAATCTCTGTGTTGCGATTGCGAGCGAGTGTGTGTGGTTTTGTGTTGTTCCTTTGTGCATCTCCAACTCTCTATAATTCCCTTGGTTTGGTTCCAGTCCGGAGAACAAGGCGAAGCTGATCGCCGAGTGCCGGGCCGCCGACGCCGTCGTGCTGACCTACGCGTGCGACCGCCCCTCCACGCTTGACCGCCTCAGCACCTACTGGCTCCCCGAGCTCCGCCGCCTCGAGGTCTCGCTCTATCTCTTTCGTTTCTGCCTCTCGCTTGTGTAGTTCTATTTCGGATACCCTAGGTACAGGAGGAGACAGAAGAAAAGTGGATTGAAGAAAATTTGGCAAAACATATATATATATATTTCAAAACTTGTAGTAGAAGTTGCTGAGATTTCTCCTTTTCGGCCCTGCTGTAGGGTTTAGTGTTGGATAAAGTGCTGTTTGAGTTGTGCTGCGAGCGCTGTTAAAGGAATCATTGTATTTAAATCTCTTCCATAGAAATTTTCTTTGCTGCGGAAGTGGAAGTAACCAATTGGAGCTTCTACATCTGCAGCGGCAGCACTGGAATTTTTTGTTTGACAAACACCCTACCGGAGGTGACTGTCGCAAAAGCAGCAACAAAAGTGGAGCCAAATAGGGCTCTAAGCATGTTAAAGTAGATTCTATTACCTGGACCCATATTTTGGAGTTCTTTCAGGTGAAGGTGCCAGTGATCGTGGTTGGTTGTAAGCTGGATCTGAGGGACGAGCAGCAGGTCAGCCTTGAGCAGGTGATGTCGCCGATCATGCAGCAGTTTCGGGAGATCGAGACCTGCATCGAGTGCTCTGCTCTCAGGCAGATTCAGGTGTCGTCCTCGTCACTTGGTTGTGCCCCTTGAATATATAGATGTTATCAAGGAATGCTAGATGATACAAATTTTTTTTTTTTCCTTTTACTTTTGTATTCATTTGGTTTCTTGTTGGGAGATATCTTGGTTCTGGAAACGAGCATATACTAAAATTTTGAATGCAAAATGCCTCCTTTTGCAGGTTCCTGAGGTGTTTTATTATGCTCAAAAGGCGGTGCTTCATCCAACTGCTCCTCTCTTTGATCAAGAGACTCAATCATTGAAGCCTCGGTGTGTGAAGGCTCTGAAACGGATATTCATTCTCTGTGACCATGATAGAGATGGTGCTCTCAGTGACGCAGAGTTAAACGATTTTCAGGTTCTTCCTTCTTTGTTGAAATTTTACACTTGTTACACCCATAGAAAAACCTTACTGTTTTCTGATGATTGCAGTGATAACAATTTTGTCTGTTACCTTTTTAGGTTAAGTGTTTTAATGCTCCTCTCCAGCCATCTGAAATCACGGGTGTAAAGAGGGTCGTGCAAGAGAAGATGCCGGAAGGAGTGAATGAGCATGGGCTCACATTGACTGGGTTCCTCTTCCTGCATGCCCTTTTTATAGAAAAGGGCCGTTTAGAGACAACATGGACAGTTTTAAGGAAATTCGGATATGATAATGATATTAAGCTTAGAGATGATCTCCTTCCAACAACATTCAAACGAGCCCCTGATCAAGTAAATTTTACATTGCCTTCTAATTTATGTACAGTTAATTGCAATATCCTTTTATTTATCTGATGTTGATATCTCACCTTTTGAAGACTTTTAATTGGTGGATTCTAGAATTCATAGGACCTTTCCTCACCAATTAATTAAATTTCTAGAATTATTGCTATTACTACCGTTGTAGTTATTATTGACATGCTTATTTTGTTGCAGTCTGTGGAACTGACAAATGATGCCGTGGAATTCTTGAAAGGCTTGTTCTTCATATTCGATATTGACAATGTATGGATCAGTTCATTCCTCTGTTTCACGCGAAGACATTCTTTTAATATTCTTTATTTGCAATGTTTCTTTGTTAGCATTTCTTTTTAAATTTCTCTACTCCATTGTGATACATAGCCATTCTTCTGTAGAAAAAGCTTGGTGATTTTCTGTATAAATGAATGAAGGTTTTTCATGTTTTAGATGATGATCTCACACATATGGATCTTTCTAGACTCCTTGATTTAAAAGTCTACATGGATGAGATGGCCTATGTATCATACAATCTGTTTACTGCTTGGGTGTGTGTTCCTAGAAATTTATTTGTTTGTAGTTCTACACATTTCCCTTGTCTTTCTTGGTATTTGTTTATTCTTATCTTTATATTGCTGTTCTTTTTTTTTTCTTTTTTTCTTTTTTTTTTTGTTATGGAAGTAAACTGCCTTAACTAGTTGACGTTCTTCGATGGCACTAGCTGTTGCAAAGAATAAATTTTTTCTATTTGTAAAGCTGAAAAATAATATATTTCTATTAAATATATTTCAGACTATTTGAGTTTGTCTTGTTTTATGTCACGCTTGCAGGATGGGGCACTAAGACCTGCTGAAGTTGAAGATCTTTTTTCAACTGCTCCTGAAAGGTGAAATGTGTTGTTGCTCCGCAAATTGTTCTTAAGTGTTCTACTTTTAAAATCCATTGTCTCATTTAATGCAGTCTGCAACATACTACATGTTGTAACTGCATCTACTTAAATTAAACTATTTTACCTTTTTTCATGCTCTACACAATATTAATGTGGGTTAAAGTCAGATCTGCCTATATAGGTATTGTGATTTAATGTGTCCTTCTAGTTTTTGTGCCTAGTGGCCTTCTTGTACTTTTTCAAGGATATACTGAAAGTTACTTGCATTAAAGGGAGATCAAATTTGATTTAAAAAAAAATCGCTTGTAGTTATACTATTGGAATGAAAAATATCTTCATTTTATTCTTCTATCACGTAAGAGGAGTCCATGAATCAAGGTTCTTGAGCTAGGCATTTGAAGGAAGACCTTCTTGTTATTATGAGTCAATATTTTGATGCTAAAATTTTAAGAGAAGCTGGTTTTCTGCCATTAAGACTACTTATTACTGTACCCATTGTTTTGTTCATTCTTGTGCTTCAAATTTCTTTTTACTCTGGATGCTAAATTCACTATTCTTACTATGTTCCTATGTGAGCAGTCCTTGGTCAGCCGAAAGCCTCTACAAAGATGCTGCTGAAAAGAACGTATTGGGAGGTTTGTCGCCCGAAGGATTTCTCTCTGAGGTGTTTACTGTTGATTTTCTTTTTTCTTTTGTTTCTTTTACTTGAAGTTTTGTTCATGAGCTTTTATCTTGGAGAGGCAATCAGAAATTTGGACTTCAATTAATTAAAATGAAAAGGTATTAAATAAAAGAGGCTTGATAACGTGTTGGGTCAATGAGAATTCTCAAATTCGCAGTTCTAGTTCAAATCTAAGTACATCTTTGTGATCAAATGTAATGCTGGTTTATTTTAAGCAGGATCTATAGACGGTGTTATGTAGGAATGCCAGAACTTTATAAGACAATGTTTGGTCTAACAAATGGTATCCGAGTCATTTTCTTTTGCTTTTTATAGGTCTAGGCAGCTAGGATTTGCTAGCTTTGATACTTAAATAGATACTTGCGCAAGTAGAATATGAATTTATAAATGTTTACTAGGTTAAGATTTCTAATGTATCCTCAAAGCATTTTCTTTTCCTGCGATTGCAGTGGGCGCTTATGACTCTCCTAGACCCAGTAGCTAGTCTAGCTAACCTGATTTACATTGGCTATCCTGGTGATGCAACTTCAGCTTTTCAAATCACGAGAAAAAGGCGTGTAGATCGCAAAAAGCAACAGTCCCAAAGAAATGTTTTCCAGTGCTTTGTTTTTGGCCCAAAAAATGCTGGGAAGTCTTCGCTGTTAAATTCATTGATTGGAAGGTGAAGGAAACCTATTTTTCTTCTCTCCTTTCTCTATCCATTTTTTACCTGTAACAATTGTACTTCTTTGATTTGAGCTGCTCTGATAGCTTGTTATTGTTATATTTTCAGGACATTTGTTGAGAGGTATACCCCAACTACCGGTGTGCGGTATGCAGCAAACATCGTTGACATGTCAGGAGTAAGCATGAGTTCTTTCGCAGATGCTCTCTTGCATATCTAAAGAAACATGAAATCGTGTTTCCTCCATCCTCTACCTAGAATTGCCCCTCTTTTTCGTACCAACCTCCCCAGATTCAAAAGAGAATCTTTTTCGATCTTGAACTGAATAAAAATTCTTGTGTTTCTTCTGAAGGGGGTTAAGAAGACACTTGTAATGAGAGAGGTGCCCGAAGAAGAAGTCAGGCCAATGTTGTCTAATAAGGAGTCGTTAGCAGCTTGTGACATAGCAGTATTTGTTTATGATAGGTATAATACTTCAGAATACTCTTCTTTTGGTTTTGCACTTTTTCTTTGTTTTGAGTATATATTTGGTTGTGTGCTTGTTTAGCATAATTTACATTACTTGATTCATGTGTTCAACAGATATATTTATGCTTTTGAACACATAGGAACCATATGCAATCAACCTCCTCTTAGAAAAAGCAACTTAATTTGACACACAGAAAATTACAAGTCCATCTAATTTTTTGCAGTTCTGATGAAAATTCGTGGAAGAGAGCAAAAGAGTTGCTTGTTCAAGTTGCCACTCACGGGGAGAATAGTGGCTTTGAAGTCCCTTGTCTTATTGTTTCAGCTAAGGACGATCTCGATCCTTATCCCTTGGCCATACAGGAGTCAACTAGGGTATTTTGTTGTCTATCTTTTGGTTTGTCTTATTTTGGCGTCTATCTTGATTGATTATGTGGTTGCGACTTATTTGGCTTGGCTGGAGCTTTTGTAGAATGACTGTTATAGTACAGTTGTTCGAAGAAGCACTAATGATGTCTATAGTAGGGTCTAATTGAGACAACTTCTTGCTGCAAAAGACGCAGAAGTTTTAAACTAGAGTTTCTGCTTTTAGGGCACAAAAGCTCATTTTTGCTTTTTAGCAGCCCTAGTCTTTTGTTACTGAAATGCTTAATTTTCAAAGTTGCTGCTTTCTATACCATAAAACCTGTTTTGGAAGCCAAGCCAAAAGGACACGTAGTATTACACTAGTATTCAGTCTGATGGTTGCATCCTGTTCCTGTCTCCTAATCTGATATTGTGGTTTTAGAAACATATTCTTGAACTTTGGTATCAATGGTGTTCATGCATTATCTTATGCCAATTCCTTCCATTCTCTCAATAAATTACTCTTTTATCTTTTTCCAAATATATATCCTTGTTAAATTATCTATTGGATATAAGCCTGTGTTAGCCTTTTTAGAATTTCAAACTTTTGCATACATGCCTGTATGTAGAATAAGATATCCGTTCCTATACATTAAAGGGAGAGTCTTGAGGGCTCTCGTGAGATGTGCCAGATTCTTTTATTTACTTTCTGTTCAATCACTTCTATTTTTTTAAAATTACTATCATTTTTAAATTATCTATGGCATATAAGCCCATGTAAGCACTATAAAATTGAAACTTATGCATACATTCCCCTTTATAGTTGGATATAACCTTACAAAATCCGATATTTATGCATACACCTCTAAAATAAAATTTCCTCTAGACCTACATTCCCCTATTTAAAATGAGCTATTTCTTCATACACAACTCTACAATTTGATTTTTCAGATAAACCCATCAAAATTTTGGAAGTGGGTTTTCTCCATGTTATCTTGTTGCACCTCTCTATTTCGATATTGCAGTTTAGATTGTGCATTCAGTAGTTGCTGGGTAGAGAAAAAGATTAAAGCTAATCTTTGTACTTTGTAATCTCTTTCAGGTAAGTCAGGATATGGGGATAGAAACTCCCATTCCCATCAGCATGAGGCTAAGAGATCTGAATAATGTATTCCATAGGATAGTTAATGCTGCTCAACATCCGCATCTGAGTATTCCAGAAACTGAAGCTGGAAAGAACCGCAAGCAGTATCGCCGTCTCGTAAACCGATCCCTCATGTTTGTTTCAGGTATTCTTCTTTCCTCGTGCATTTTTCTTTTCTTATTTTCATCTTCGGCTCGTTTTACCGTTGCATTTATAGGTGCGTTTTAAGTGCTTATCGGCATGGACCATGACGTACCATGCCGACAAAATATTAGTAGCATATGGTCCCCGTGTTAAGGGCACGAGTCAAAATCCTATTTTCTTTGAAATTAGCCAATAGTAATCTCAATAAAGTACGAAAGATTTGAAAAAAAAAATATAGCAATAAGATTAGGTGTTGAAGAAAATAAATATTTTATGCCATCATGTGTCAAAACAGAGGTATTTTTTTTCGAATGACACACATTGGTACGGCACCGCACCGCATGCTCTGTGTCATACCATACCATCAAGTTTTTGGCACGATTTCGTTTCATGGCACTTATATCCTTGATCCTTGATTTATGATAAGAGATATTTATCTTCGTACCTTTGCAAAATCATCTATTTATATGTATGACCCCCTCAATATATGAAATTTCGTAAATGCTTTCTTAAAAACTAAATTTCTAACATAAATTCCCCTTCAAAAAGCTTTTAGTAATACAAAACCAGCTCCCCTCTTGATTCGCATAACACCCTAACTGAAGGAAAGGATCTTATGGTACTACACTTGTACTTTTACAGAGATTGGGCATATAGTGAAAATGAGATTTTTACAGGGTTATGTGCGAATTGGTGATTTTGCAAGGACGTATCCTGTTTTACCAAGTAGTTCAAAGATAGCTTCCATTTCTCTGCACCCTAGAATATGCCATAAATTAAAAGGCAATTTTTCGTCCTTCTAATAAAACTTTTCCAGCCTTTCGCAGGCTTGCATTTCTTCCCTTTCTATCTCATATGGTTTCTCTCAAATATAAACACAAACTTCTGTCCATTGTAAACAGTTGGAGCTGCAGTTGCGGTCGTTGGAATTGCTGCTTACCGAGTTTACGCCGCAAGAAAGAACACTGCTTGAGTGAAAACAAAAAAACAAGAAAATCTTTGGTGCCGACTCTAGTGAAGTTTTTGGCTTAATGGTCCTTAGAACTTTTTCAAACTTACTGCTTTTTCTCTTTCTTTTTAAGTTGTACAGATCCACCGTCAGCAGCTTCTGTCAAAGGCTATTTCGTATCTGATTGTTTGATGTCATTTTAATTTTCCTTCTCCAAATGCTGCGATGAAAAGTTAGTAGTTTTGATTGGAGCAGCCATTTATTTAGTGTTCTTTATTATGGGGATAGCTTTTCTTTCTACTCGAGCATTTATTAGCCTGAATAGACAATACGAGATTTTATAAGGCTGATTTATTTTACTAGAAGCATTTTTGTAGCAAGTTTTCTTTGGTGAGTGTGGTTTGTCATAATATATAGAGTGTAATACTAGTTGTAACATTTTTACTGAGGACATTCGGTTGTAGTTACTAAATACTTGCACTATATACCATCGGTGGATCAAATCTGGGTTTCACAATCTCCATCGATAAAAGCAGGATAAACAGGCCAGTATTTAAGAAAAACCGGAGGCGGTAAATTCTCTGCGCTTGCAAGGTTGATGCAGTTTCAATAATCAGTTCATCTGCATTTCTCCACCTGAGAAACGAATTTGAAAAAAAAAAACCAACTATAACATCTGAATGAAAATCAGCATTTTCAATAATGCTACCTATTTGCACCACTCTAGTAGATTTTTAGCAAATTATTCCTCACCAAAAATTTCACCAAAAATTTTATCATAAAATTAGACCTCTCAAAGAAAAAAAAAAATTAGGTGAACCATTCACCGAGAAAGCGACGAAAGTTCGCCATTTGAGATTTGAAAATTGTTTGGAATTATGAAATTGTGTTATGTTGTTTTGATAGCATTATATTTGTTTTATTGTTCATGAGTCAATATTTTTTTCTACATTTTATCCCGACTATATTTTTTATAAATAATTTTTTTTAATAGTGGTAAATAATTTATCATTTTTAAAAATAATAAATCATTCACCATTTTTATAACTTTTATAAAATTTAATAAAATTCTATTTTTTTTTAAAAAAAACTGTAAATAATTCAGTGTGTGTGTATATATATATATATATATATATATATATATATATATATATATATATATATATATATATATACACACACACACACACACAATGAGTATAATTACGAATGCAGTGAATCATTTCCTGCTTATAATTATTTTTACAAAAAAATTTTTATAAAAAATTATTTTAAAATTATAAAATTAAAAAGAATTATTTATAAAAAAATTTCACTCTGGGTGGTATGCTCACATAGCATAATCATTAGTATACTTCAGTCCTTGGGCACGTATTGATCTCCCGAAGCAGGCACTTTCAGATCATTCAACCTAGCACAACAGCTAGGCAAAGCGAATACCAGCTGTCATATTTTTGAAGTGCTCTTTTTAGGTTGTGGATCCGGCTGCTGCACACCGTAGGCACCAGTGTTTCACCGAATTTTTTCTCTCAATGAACCTGCATAATCATAACCGAATCGTGTGAGTAAGCACAGTTATATCATGAAATAAGAAAACGTTAAAAGACATGCAGGCGCCTTACTTGACCTACACGAAATTTCTATTTAAGTAGGTCACTGAAATAGGTAGGAATTCTTAAAAAAATATTGATTTCCTCACCTAACCTCATACATAGTATATATATCTGATGCATGAACCTGTCTGAGAGAACTGAATAGTATTTATGAAGTTTTTGTTGGGACATCTTCTGTTACTGACCTGATATTCGATTAGCCCTCCGACACAACTGATCTGTTCTAATTGAACCGCACAGAAATTTTTGAAACAAAAAATAATTGAGGGTTAGGTAGCAGAGTTTGCTCCCGTATAAGGTATAAATAGTAGCTATTTCTACAACAGAATAGGAGAGAAATTCAAGTGTTTGTAGTTAAACCTGCCTAAAGTTAAACTATGAAACAAATCTTAATCCCGGCAAAATTAGATAAATAGTTGCTATAACGAGGATATTCTTTCATAGGAAAAGTGCCTACTTATTTTTTCTTGGATAAGAGCAACATACTCCATGCTATTTTCTTTCCATGCATAAGAAATAACATTGCGGTACATATATGCTGCCGGTTGAATTCCTGCATCTTCCATCCACTGCAATACCTGTGTGGAGAACTTCCAAGAGGTAACATAAGCAAGGCAGGACATTGTAGATATCATACCAAAAAGAGATATCAAACAAAGGAGGGGCTTTTACACATATATCCCAGCAAAGTCATCCATAGACCATTGAAATATACATGAAAATACCAAAGAAAGAAAGAAATACAGTTAAGTTGGCAAATCATCCAATTCAGAAGGGTTATGTTTTCTACTAGGAAAAAAAAATTATACAGAGAAACTTCTTTAAGTAAAAATTATGCAAGTTAAAACCTATGCAAATGTCTCAAGAAAGTTGATCTCCTGGCGTAAATTATGATTTTGAAGTCCATCATGACTTATGTGAATGTTCAACAAGTTAATAATCTCAAACAAGACTAAGTTTCTTCCGTCCTTCCCAGTAGATTAGTAGAATAATACGAATGCTCGGAGAAGCTAGTTGTCGCATTAAAATTCAAATCCTACATCATACTTGTATCCATTGGTCATAGAAGCCAAAGATAATCGATGGATAAAAGCATGGTAAAATTTTGAAATATTACTCTGTTCAAACAAAATCTTCACTCTCTAAAGTTCCATTCAGTAAGAGGAGGCCGATCTTTAACAATGAGCAATCAATCTTCAAAATACAATTGGCATGTGCAGATTAAGTTTAAACAAGAAAGAGAACAAATGCCACTAGATAGAACATTTTTAGGCACGCCAACAAGCAATCTTACAGAAAGTTCTTTCACTCACCTCGATATATTTTCTCCATTTTCCAGCAGCCAAAAGATTCTTCAACAGAATTGAATAAGTAGCACAACTGACATTTGAGCATGAAGCCAGGATCTTGAAAAAAATCTGCATGAACAATAGGAAATATAGAATTTCACCATACAAATCAAGTAGTACATTTAAAAAAGACATACTAAGACAAAAAGTATGCCAGTATTCGAACAACTAAAATCACCCGGTGTATACAAAACATTTGAGTTACAGATCATTTCCGTTGCCAGCCACGCCAGCCATACACTTTGAATGCGACCATTCAAAGGACAGTATTTTTTAAACTAATAAAGGATGTAGCTCGCTGGGTAGTGGGGATTGAAGTATGAGACAAGAATGGGGGCAGATTACAAGGCGCTGCATGGCCGTTAGGGTGCAGAGTTTGCTGTCTATAACTCTCTTGAGTCATAGGATATCTTTCAGATATGAAATCACGGGTAGATCAAAACAGAATTACCTAAACCATCTGAATAGGATGTGATCTACAGTTAACTAAGAGGACAAAACCTGCTTAAGTCAGTGATAAAAAGAACATTCTACAGTACCTTCATCATTGTCTCTATCTTCCCACACTTTCCCAGAAAGTGCAAGAGCTGATTTAAAATCCCAAGTGACGTTGATGAGAATGATGGCTCCATATGTTCAATTACTTGGATTGCTGTTCTCCAATCACGCACCCTATAATTGAGAGACAAAAAAAAGAGAGTATATAGCACGTCATAACTAGCACATGCAAGTGTGCATCATTGAAGAAAGAGAAAGCATTTATTTTGCTAACGATACCTCAATTTTGAAAGAACTACAGTGATGTACTTTTGGGCTATAAGGATATGGAAAACAGTTATAGAAATGACATTACTAATCTTTTTCTGTTGTTCGCAAAAAAAAAAAAAAAAAAAAAAAAAAAAATCTTTTTTCTGCAAGGAAGAAATAATTGTTTTGGATCACAAGTTCCAGATATGTCTTTCCATCAAATAAAACTTCATGTTTGAAATCCTAAAACGGACCTGAATTCTGCTGGGATGATAACAGTCCAGGTTGGTTTCCAAAAATGAACTGGGGCTTATAACAGCATTCCCAAAGACCATCAAGCCATAAAGAAAAGCCAGATAGTGATTATATCACGTACTCAATTTTTGCAAAACTGAAGGAAGGACTTTTTCCAATCCAAGGTTTAAACATAGGTGCAAGCCCTATATACTTGAGAATTAAGTGCATACTAGTAATGATCCACAATTGTATACTAGTAACATGGATTATCTATTCGTCTGCATATACAATCCATAGTCATAAAAGCATTAAACAGCCTATATTAAATTAAAAACCAAACAAATAAGTATAATCGCCAACTTAACAAGAAGATTTCTAACTTCAAGCATAATGCTAACCAACAAGGATCTTACATGCTGCAAGAGTATATAATCTCGTATGATGCACTTGGATTTAGAGGTATATGCTTCTCCCTCATCAACTCTACCATCTGAAGAACCATTTCAGGTTGGCACCCTCTATTCAAAACTTCCATAAGGGATGAACATGCAATAGGGTCTGGCTCAATACCCTTTCCTGTCATGTCCTGGAAAAGATCCCATGCTCTCTTCCAGTTCTCTTATTGTCCATAATTTAAATATATGGTTAGTGCAAAATCTCTTTGCCAATTATTTTCCTAATTATATTTGAGGATGATCTAACCTGCTATGCCATAGGCATGTATCATGGCAGTGTATGTTATAACATCAGGAAAACAACCAGCATCCCACATACGATTGAAAATAGACTCAGCTTCTACTAGTTGGCCCTGAAAATAAAAAGTTAGGTCATGCTATGTATAGGCAAATCACCAACATTAAGAGATATTTGCATATTTTCTCCCGTAAAACTGTCTATTTTCATATGTATATCCCAGCGAAATCTGACTTTCATACATGCCCTTCCAAAACAATCATTTACATAAATACTTGGTAGTTGCAAAATACCAATCCATACAAACTCCTTTTAACACAAATACTTTTCCCCGTGAAAGGATAACTCCGCAAATTATGGTATTTTCATAATTCATAAGAATCTGCACTTTAGATGGGTACAGATGAAAATTCAGATTTTACATATGTATATCTGGATAGATGATTTGAAAAGGGCGTATAAAAGTATGTTATGTGTATGTAAAAGCTCCTAACCCCAAGAAATTCAATGACACTTGCCTGTTTACTGTACACACAGATCAAAGATGAGTAGACCTCCTTCGAGAGAGGAATCTCCAACTCCATCATCTCATCCAGCAACTTCAGAGATTCCACGAATTTACCAACCTTATATGAACCACTAATTAGTATATTAAAGGTAACAGAATCCGGCTTTGCATTATTTTCATTCATCAACTTATACAAATTCAAAGCCTTGTCATATTCCCCAACACTCATATAACTTCCAATGGCCGAGTTATATGCAACTGTATTCAATACAATCCCTCGGGACCTTGCAGCTGAAAGTATAGAGTCAATTTTGACAATTTGATCACAACGTCCACAAGCAGCCAAGAGAGTGCTTATTGAAACTATATCTGGGTGGATCTCATCTCTTTCCATCTCGCGCAGCACTTCAACAGCTTCAGTTAACATACCCGCAGATCCATAAGCATCAATTAGAGCATTATAGCTAACTCTATTTGGTTTCCAATTATGGCGCTTCATTGTGTCGAAGACCCCCCTAGCCTTTTCAGGCTGTGAAGATCTCCCATACGCATTAAGTAGAGAAGTATATGAGACAATATCTAGTCTTAATCCAGTCCTTTTAATTAACTTGAAAATAGCTAAGGCCTCTACATGCATTCCGTTTGAAGCATACGCACCGAGAAGTGCATTATAGGAAACGATATTAGGTTTCAAACCTTCTGCAACCATCATATCAAATACTGCCTTGCAATTCTCTGTTTGCCCACAAACAGAATAAGCATGTATAATAGTGGTATATGTCACTATATCAGGACGGCATTCTGAGCTTTTCTTTTTCATTGAATTGAGCATATCAACGGCTTTTCCAAATTGTCCAAGCTTTATGAGGCAATAGATGACAATGTTGTGGGTGAAAATATCAGGGGAAGTGTCAGTCTCTTTCATCAGTTTGAAATAAGCCAGAGCTTTGGAGTATTGAGCCCCATTCTTGAAAGCTGACAAGATGATGTTGTGGGTAACCAAATCAGGCCCCACACCGTTTTCGGTCATTTTCTTGCTAATTTCAAGAGCCTTTTTCCAATTCCCAGCAGACCCGCATGCATTTATGAGGTTATTGTATGTAGTTCGGCTAGGAGGTATCTGCTCCAATATTTAAAAGCAAGTTCTCTAATGAGGAACCTTATGCTATAGAAATGTAGAAATGGTTAAACATTGGTACTGAAACTTGATACTGAATCTTGAGGAGACACGAGATTTTTATTCTTAGTATATCATATATTTGGCAGACAAACAGAAGGAATATATCCGATATACTAAGAATGATAACATATGCAGTCGAATAAGAATCTTGTATAAAAGGATAAGATTTTCATTCTTAGTATATCATATATTCTTAGTGTAACATCACACAGATCAAAGGCATCTCTTAGCGACTCAAAATTATAATTCTTAATCGATGTTGTAGCCAGGAAACCATGTTTAATTACTGAATGGCACCTCCTAGTCATCTACTCGTAGGAACATGCAAACAAACCAAGAACTAAAATGTAAATTTTAAGGATGCCATTGGAGGGTGATAGTGCCACATGCCATGTTTTCTGTCATTTCAGTTCAAACGAAAATTCAAATTAAGGATTGGTATATGAAAATTGAAAAGCAAATGTACAGCTGGTAGCAACCAGCATATTCATTAAAGAACTAGAATTAATAAAAGCCAATTTGCAAGTTCAATAAAGCTAATTTGAATAAGTTAATGCTGATGAAGTATGATAAGGTATGAAGGAAACAAATTACAGACAGCAGCTCGAAGCATATCTTCCATTATATTCATAGCCCAACGCCACTGACCAGCTCGCGCATGAGTGTGTATTAGAGCATTAAAGGTCTCTGCATCAGGTTTGCATCTAGGTAGAAAAGATATTTTAATTGTCAAGCCAAGAGTAAGGGAGCTGAGAGAATATCTTCATAATCATTATAAAAATGCTGTAGTAGAACTACTTCAAAAGGCCAAATGGTTGCCATATAAGAGCATCCATAGTAACTATTAACATTTCTACACTGTATCAGTATTCTACCTCCACTCTTGCATTTCAAAGAATAAGCCACGTGCTTGATCAATCCGATTATGTCTCGCATGCAATCTTATCATCATATTGTACATGTCCGTGCGAGCACAATAGTTCTTCTGATTCTTCATCCAGCAAAATACGTGAACGGCATGTTCAAGAGAACCCGCATTTGTTATTTCCTGCAAGAAGCAACAACATTATATAATAAGTTATCATTTTATCAGTCTTGCTAAACCACACTCTTGCACTATTAGCTGACAATGAAGTTTCAAAAATAGTTATTATTTGACAATGGCACATTGAAGGATTTGGTCAACAAGCCTAGGTCGAGCCACCAAAAGAACCACGACACCCTGATTCTAGTATGAGTGGGGAGGGCTCAAGTATTTTGGACCAGTATCCGGACTAAATAAACTACTAGCATTAGCATGGCAATTGGCATGTGTCATATGGTACAATAGCAGATTGACAATCAAAGATATGAAACTAAGTACTATACAGGACAAACTGCTGCTCTATGACATTGTATGAGCTACATCTAGAATTTGGATAGAGAAGGGACTAAGTTTGATACATGAGAATTAGCGCCGGACGAGAAATTTGTGTTTAAGCATTTTGGGCTAATTGTTCATGATAAAAAAGCTAATTATACTAGTGGTCTAGGCTAGTAGGTGTGTTGTACAAGAAATACCCGAATGAGGAGTGGGAAGTTGCGGCGGGCGAATCGCCCGGCCCAGCAATTGAGGACGGTGTCGACGTCCTCCCAATGATCGAGCCCTAGCACGCGCTCCGCCACCTCCGACACCTTCCAATCCCTCTGCCACCGACTACCCTCCACCCGGAGCCGGTACCGGGCCGAGATCCCGTCCTTACCCACTCCGGCGACCTCGCCGGAGACTCGGCGGCGACCCTCGTCGTAGTCGACGGAGCCGACGAGCTTCCGCTCCGCCCATGGCGGAGAGTGCGGGAAGGATTTGGGCTTCCTCGACGGGGGGCGGATGCGGAGCGGTGGAGTGGGAGGGGCTGGGTTATTAGGGTTTTGCAGAGGGGAAGGGTTTTGGGGCGTTGAGGAGGAGGAGGAGGAGGCCATCGCCATGGGAGAGGAGAGGAGATAAGAGAAAAGGGGAGGAGGAGGTTTTATACTTACACTGGGTTGTAGTGAAATTGGCGGGGGAGTCGAGTGACCATGATGGTCGAAGGAGCGTTCGCACTGGTCGAGGAAAATGTTGCGTGCACCCGGTGCAGTGCACTCCTATGCCAATTTTTAGATTGAAGTTATTATTCCCTGCACCAGGTGTGTGACTACATCTAAGCACCCAAAATTACCATGAGAAAAAGTTTTTGCAGTAAAATTTGGATATTATTCTTTATAAATTAAATAATATTTATTTCTACGTTATTGTTTGTTTAGATTACTTGATGTTTCAAAAGTAAGTCTTTAATTATACATTAATTTTTAATAGTTTAGATTATATAATTAAAATGACTTTAAATTTTAAAATATTAATTATTAAAAATTAGATATAGTGTAGGTAAATTTATCGAGGGTAAATAATAATCTCTCTTGCACTATTAATAGAAATAATTACTGCATAATAATATTTAAAATTAAAATCTAATTTTAAATAGCCAAAGAACACATTGAGGATAAATATTTATTATTTTTATGCTCAAATTATGCTTTGTAATAAGTAAGATATTTTGAATGGTGCAGGATGTCGCATGCACCGGGACCACGATGAGTTGCAGCCGGTGCATTAGATGTATAGGTACATCTGGTGCAGGCAAATAGGTGCTCTCGAAGGTGCAACCGTTCTCCTTTTTCACCCTCCCTCTCTTTCCCTCTATTCCGATTCGGATACCAATTCATCAATTCATCAAATTACTTACCCCCGTCCCCCTTTTTCTCTCTCTCTCCATGGAAACCCTACCGTCGAGCTACAAGGACGACGACGACGACGAGGAGCCAATGTGGGGCGACGCTCTCGACCACATCCCATCTCCTCCCTCCGCCGCCGCCGCCGCCGCCGCCGCCGCCGCCGCGCACTCTCATCCGCTGCCGCCGCCGCCGGAGGAGGAACACCCGGAACCCCAATCCAACGGCCATGCCTCCCCCGCCGGCGCTGACGATCCTCCCCCGCCGTCCGATGACGACGCCGACGACCCCGACGACGACGACGACGACGACGACTCCGCCCCCGCGAGGAAGAAGCAGAAGCCCCTCTCCTCCTTCGCCTCGGCCGCCGCAGCGCCTCCTCTCCCAGCTCCTCCCTCGGCCTCCGCCTCCGCCTCTAAGAAGCCGAAGAAGAAGAGCAACAACGTGTGGACCAAGTCCACCTCCCGCAAAGGCAAGAAGAAGACCAAGCCCTCCCCACACGCCCCCGCCCCGGAGGACACCGTCCTCATGACCCCGATGCCCCGCGGCTTCCCCGACCGCTCCGACGACTCCCCCGACTTCCGCATCTGCCTCTCCCGCGTCTACAAGGCCGAGAAGGTCGAGCTCAGCGACGACCGCCTCGCCGCGGGGAGCACCAAAGGCTACCGCATGGTCCGCGCCTCCCGCGGCGTGATGGACGGCGCCTGGTTCTTCGAGATCAGGATCGTGCGGCTCGGGGAGACTGGCCACACCAGGCTCGGCTGGACCACCGATAAGGGCGATCTACAGGCGCCCGTCGGCTACGACGGCCACAGCTACGGCTACAGAGATATTGATGGGACTAAGATTCATAAGGCCTTGAGGGAGAAGTACGGGGAGGAGCCCTACTCAGAGGGGGATGTGATTGGGTGTTATATTACACTCCCCGATGGGGAGACGTATGCGCCGAAGCCACCGCACCTGATTTGGTACAAAGGCCAGAGGTATGTCTACCCGGCCGACGGCAAGGATGAACCGCCTAAGGTAGTGCCTGGTGAGTTTCTTCCCCTTGTCCAAAATCTTTTTTTTTTTTTTTTTTTTTTTTTTTTTTTTTTTTTTTTTTTTTTTTTTTATCTGTAACTTTTGAAGTGTTCTTGTTTGATGGTTTTACCTGTTTGTGGTCTTGCCTTTGTGATTATGTTGATTAGTATTGTAGATTACATGCGCCAGAATGCATTTGATTTAGCTTCATTTGCCTCTGTGTGGATGAGTGTTAGTAGAAGGGACATTGTTCCTACTTTTAAGCTGTGAAAGAATCAGGGGGTATTGTGCAGTTCTGTTTGCAATTAAGTTCTCTTTAATTCTAAGCTGTAATAGAATCAGGGAGTGTTGCTAAAGTTTATCTGTAAATCATGTTATTTTTGGAACTCCTGACCAAGGGTTGCGATTGTACAGGAATTGACTATCAGCTTCCTACTCTTGTTATAGTTTATATGGCTTGATTATTCTACCAATTTATGTTACGTTATCTTGAATTCAAATGCTGTCGTCGTTCTGCCTTTCAATATTGGCTCAGCGTGCGTCACTTGGGGATGGCACGGTATGTGCGGTGGTCCTAAGGGCGCTGTTTAATGACAAAATAAGGGTTGAGATTTGTTGGAAAGAAGAGCACTTGTTCTTCCCCATTTAAATGTTTCCTTTCATGTGCCCAGTGTCCATTCTCGATCTGGTTTCAAAGCTTACTTGTAGATGAACCTCTTCTTGCAACTGCTAAAACATTTTGTATTGAATTGTTTCATAATGAGTTGATTCTTTCCTTCCCCCTTTTCAATTATGTAGTATTCTTCTGTTGTATTTGTTTGGACCAAAGAATGTTATTAGATTGTAGATCACTTTGTGGTTGAACAACATTTTTTTGAATTTGATCGCCGCAGAATCAAATTATTCCTTAATCTCTTATTATTCCTACTCTGCAGGGAGTGAGATATCTTTCTTCAAGAACGGAATATGCCAAGGTGTTGCCTTCACAGACCTTTTCGGTGGACGATACTACCCCGCGGCGTCCATGTACACACTTCCCAACCAGCCCAACTGTGAGGTTCGGTTCAACTTCGGGCCTGATTTCGAGTTTTTTCCGCAAGATTTTGGTGGTCGTCCAACCCCCCAACCAATGATCGAGGTTCCTTATCATGGCTATGACTGTAAGATTGACGGGCCTGCTGAAAATGGTGTTGCAGAGAAAACTAGTTAAATTCTGTCTTCTTTAAGTTTTGTTTTCTTTTTACTCTCGGGGAAGAGCAGAGATGAGGAGTGTTAGAAGAAGTCCTTTAAGTTGTACATTGGAAGGTGTAAGGCTGGTATATTAGCTGATTGCTGATTTTAACATTTTCCTTTTCTATCATTTACTAACTTATTTTCAAGCAAGAAGATTTCGGCAATTGAAGAGCATCATGTATTTTTCTGACAATTTCGTGTGCTTGCATTAGGTAAATTAAACCATTGGTAAATTTCACTTCAGTCGTCCGACTTCAATTTATCGCAATTGGTGCTTGATCGAAATAGAAATCAAAGTCCTCGTTTGAATAAATTAATAGATGGTGAGCTAAGTGAAATTTCATGTTTATTCTGTCATCAAATCTGTAATTTGCCTTGCTAACTTATTTTTGAAATTCTTTATACTGGAGTATAATCTAAACAAGAAAAATCAGGTTAAAAAAGCCTTTAAGCTCCGTAAAAGCCATATTAACTCAAATATTAGTCTTCTGGTTTTTAATTTCGTATTATTAGTGAGATGAGCTTACTTTTAATTTAGGACAATTGAGATTGCTGTTTTATATTTTAAAACTTGTTCTAATTAGTTGTTTCAGCAATTTCTTTCAGCCAAAAAGTGTTGCAAAAAAGGTGGACCTCACACCATGCCATCACTTTTCCTTATCTTTTCTTATATAGACAGAAACAAATGCTTCACCATCTGAAGCACCAAAATATCTCAGCAAGAGTGAGTGAAGCCTGAAGAAAGCCTACTATTGCATTGTGTATTGAAGACTCTGGTCTCCTGCTATTGTTACTACTGTTTTCTCTTCTTAGCAAGATCAACATATGGTAATGCATGTATGCTCCTTGAATTCGCCCTCCACCACTACCTCTCTCTCACTCCCTCTCCACCATGCTTTGCTCTCAAAGCCCACACTCCAATTTCCCCAATCTCTGCCCTCACCATCATCGCCATCTCTCTCTCTTCCTCCCGTCATCACCGACCATACCACTTCTCACCTTGTAGCGATGCCCGATGACTCTCAGGTAATCAGTGGGGTGAGGCCTTCGTCCTGGGCTTTTAGTGAAGGAATCACAAAAGATAATAATATTGTGCTGGAAAGGAGAAAGAAAAGGAGGTGGAGGAAAAGGATGAGGAGAAAGAATGCCGAGTCGTGCTCAGAATCTGATGATGAAGAGGAGGATGGGAGAATGTTCAGTGCAGTAGATCGGTGTTGTTTTTCGAAGGTGGAGAAATCGAGGTATCTTACACGAAGGCAGGAGGCACAATTCTCTCTTTATCTCAAGGTTGGTTGTTCATCTTGGTATATACAAGCTGCAATTCTGATTTGCTTGTTATATGATTTATCTGGTTTTAATGCTGCTTGTTAATCACATAATTCTCACTTTCGATAGAGAGATTGAGGAGGAAGAATACAAATTCTGATGACCCTTTCATTATTCGACATAGTTTTTCACTGTCCATAAGAGTTATGAGCTGGTCGCAAACATTATATCCCTATGTAATTGGCACCATGAAAGTAGACATGTATCATGTAAATGGTACATCACAGTTTCATAAATTAAATCTCAGTGTAATGGTCACTGCCATAGGATTAAAACGAAAACTCTATTATCTTATCTTTTTAACTAGAAAAGCAGTTGAAATAGTTACAAATTATATCTAAATGAGCGTATGCAGGAGGAGGCCATACTAGAGAAGGAAAAGAAGCAAATGGGGGAGTTCACTTCAACAACACTGGCTGAGTTGATTAGGAGAAGCAGCAGAGACAGAGCATTGCTGAGAGCAAGAGAGAGTAGAGAGAGGATCATCCTCAGCTACAAGCGCCTTGTCGTCTCCATTGCTTCTACCTACCAAGGCAGAGGACTCAGCCTACAAGACCTCATCCAGGTTAGTTATCCATTCTCTGAAAAACAATTCTAAGATTTGTGAAAGTATCAAATTACTGAGCTTTTTTTTTTTGCATATATGCCTCTACAAATATGCAAACTTGCACAAATCCCTATCCCCCTGAAATTCCAATAGAATGAAGGGTAACAAACTTTTTTAATGCAATATTGGCAACATGTCGTTTTTTAACTGAGTTATCTTTGGCAAAAGTAAACCATTTAACAACATACTCTTACATAAAAGCTACTGTTGCACAAAGAAGAATAGTTGAGATATGCGGCCAACCATGTAATAAATTTCATACTATATTCGAACTAGCTTTGAATTGTGCTTCAATTGGAACCTATAGGTACAATGATCAATCAATGATTCCATAAGAGCATATAATTTAAATGCTAATGTTGAAGCAGTAGCAGGTTTCAGCTATCTGATTGTCTGGAATGTATTTCAGGAAGGTTGCATAGGACTTCTTCGAGGTGCGCAGAGATTTGATCACAGGAAAGGATATAAACTCTCGACTTATGTCTATTGGTGGATCAAGCAAGCGATCGTCAGAGCCATCGTTAACAAGTCAAGGATTGTGAGATTGCCGGTAAGTGATTAATTTTATTTTATTTTTCATAGAATTTCTTAAATATTTGCTCCGCATGCTCTAAACATTTTTCCCCCGCTTCTTCTTGTTTTGTCTAATGACTAATAAGTGCATATCTAGCATTTGTGTAGGGTAGCTTGTGTGAGGCGATGAACAGAGTCGCAGAAGCTAATTCGATACTAAGGAGGCGATTAGGGAGATGGCCTACTTACGAAGAAATCGCCGACTTTGTACATGTAGGTGTTTCTAGTGTTCGAATCATTAATGAGAGGATTAGACATCCGATTTCGATCGATCAACCAGTGAACAAGGAAGGTTTGTCACTCAAGGTAAAAAGCTACTTTATTTTCTCATTTCATCGATGAAACAAGAAAAAAAAAGTTTGGTGCCTGGTTAGTGCTGTTTACTTTTTGGGTTTTTAATTTTTCTACAAGAGTTACACAGTTAAGTAACATACTACTTGGAGTTGTTTTTCTTTAATTTTGTTTATGTCCGGATTATTTGCAAACTATAAATTTACGGGTTTTACTTGGCAACATAAAATGCAAATGCAGGAGTTACTTTAAGTTTATTTTATTTGGAAAAATTGAGTATATGAACTAAGCAACTTGAGGAAAGCAACAGAAGCGAAAACAAAAATATTGGCACACATTATTTTCTTTACTCGATCTTTGTTGCAGGAAATTATTCAGGGACCCGATGAAGTACGACCGGAGACGATTGTCACAAAACAAATAATACTGGGGACTTTGGAGGAGCTTCTCAAGACACTGAGTGCGAGGGAAGAATACATTGTAAGATTACACTATGGTTTGAATGGCGAAACGGCACGATCATGCGAAGAGATCGGGAGACTGATGAATCTTTCTAGAGAGAGGATTCGACAAATTCATGGCAATGCATTAGCAAGACTCAAGGAAGAGAAGAGTTTGCTGGAAAGCTTGTGGCAAAATTCTGTATAGAAATTTCATACAAAGTTATCAAAGTCATCAATTCATTACGGAGATTAATAAAATTGGAGAAGCCATAGCAGTATCAACTTCATGTTCTTGTATAAAATTTTCTTCATTTATATCTTCTACGCAACTATGTGCAGAATTCACAGTCATAGACAAATGTCTCCTTGAACAAAAATTATGTTTTTCTTTTCTTTTCGAATGTGTTCTTTTTTTTTTGGATGTTTCATGGTCTAAGCATAATCTGTAGTTATAAACTTGAGTATTGGGCATCTACTTATACCCTCTAAGTTATTTATCAATTGCAGCATCTTATTCTTTTTCTTTTTTTCTTTTTTTGAGAAAAAAAATAGTATATTATCCGCTTCATTCATAAGGTAGATGAATTAGTCTATAGTAGTGAAATAATTAGGTCTCGAAAAAAAAAAAAAATGCAAGTAGGTGATCAGTAACTCTGGTCAGCGAATCACAGTGAATCCGAAAAAGTGGCGTTCCTCAAGCATCGATTGCATCCACCAATCTCTTCTCCGATCTCCCCTCATTGTCTAACAAGTCTTTTGACCCAAATAACTACAAGTAGGGGATCAGTAATTGTATACTGAAATATTATTTTATTCCTAATTGTCCCGGTTGCCCACTAAATAATCAATAATTCAGTTAAGTTCACGTTTGTCGCCTTGGGCCCACCTCGAGGCATTCACTTTTTCTACAAGCGTTTGACATCATTGCCCATATCCTTACTTTTTCTACAAGCGTTTGACATTATTGCCCATGTCCTTACTACTCAAATCCTCAGACATTTTTCACGTCACATACCTTGTGTACACGCACTTCGTGACCAGATTATCGGCGGTTTCTGGTTCAGTACCATAAAAAACACACGTAATGTTCTCTAACCATCTTTTTTTTAATAAGTTGTATACGGTCAAAACCCATTTTTTGTGAACAAGACACACGAAAATTTAAATTTTAGTCCGCAATGGAAGCTTTCAAATTTTGCTAACCCAGTTATCCCTTAAACTCCCATCGCTAAGCACGGCATAAGACTTAATAGTACAACTTCCTTTCGAGTTTCAACATACCACTCCATCATGTTCATATCCTATCTTGAACCTATCCAATAACTCTTTGAGCTCGAGAATGTGCCCATTTTCGAAATTTCCAGTTGGTTCCTACCCGTTAAGTTTTTCTCTCTAGTTTCACCCATTGTGCTCAAAATCTCAACTCTCACAAACACTTTAGAAAAAAAAAAAAAAAAAAAAAAAAAAAAAAAAAAAAAAACTACAGCGTCTCTTTTTCACACCATCAATCTTCTATCGCCAAATACATTAAGGTACCGTTTGGAAAGGGTATAAAGGAGGGATATCCCCCCTTTATACCCAAACGGTTTGGGGATATCCCCGTTTGGGGATATCCCCGCCAAACGGGGATATCCCCCCCACACGGGGATATTCCCCTCCCACACCGGGTATTGGGGTGGGGGGGGGGGGAATATCCCCAACGGGCCCTTCCCAAGGCAGAAATGCCTTGGGAAGGGGCTTTTGTTTTTTTTTTTTTCATTTTTTTTTTTTTTTTTTTTTTCCTTTCTTTCGCTTGTTTTTTTTGTTTTTTTTTTTTTTTTACTTCGTTTGATTTTTTTTTTAATTAAAAATTTTAAATTTTAATAAATATTTAAATTTTAAAATTTTAATTTTTTTTATTTTATATTTTAATAAATCTAAAAATTTTATTTTATTTTTAAAAATTATTATTTTTAAAATTTATACAATATTTTTATAATTTTTTTAAAATTTATATAAATTTATAAATTAAAATATTTACCCTTACTTAAAATTTTAAAATAAACATTCTTTTTTTTGCTCACACTTAAAATTTTTTTAAAAATTAAAATTTGAATAAATTTTAAAATTTTAATTTTGAAAAAATTATTAAAAAAAATAATTAATTAAATATAATATATAATTAAAATTAAATTTTAATCATTAAAAAATTTATATATAATTATCAAATTTATAATATACATAAAAATAAAGGTCACATCGTCATTAAACATAAAAGTCAACTTTATACCACTTATTCTTCATCCCCAATCCAAACACTACTTTTCTTACACCAGGTTTAAGACTCATTCTCAACCAAACACAATTTAGGTTTAAACCAGGTTTATCCCTTACTTTATACCTATACCTGGTATAACTCATTCCGGTATAAGCCACATCCAAACGGTACCTAACATTCTTCCACTATTATGAGACCTGTCTAAACATTCGCTCCTACCAAAGCGATTTTCTTCGTGTATAGCATAAAAGCCTAATGAGTTATTCCATCCACGAATAATTAAATCCAAAATGCCCAATCCACTTTACTTTCTATTTCTGAATTTATTTTTTTCAAACAACTAAGCATCCTCTCCCCTTCTTCCCTTTTTTTTCGAGTTTCTCGTCCCGAAAAAATCTCTTCTGATAAAAACTTAATTACAAATAATTGAAGTATCAGTGTTGGAAATGGATATAAAACATTAGGGACCTGATTGCAATAATTTGGGTGGGTCGGAAACTGAAGTGTGATTACTTGAACTGGTTAGGGTACTAAAGTACAATTTACCCACAGCAAAGGATTCTTCTTGTTCTACACATACTAGTCCTTAGGTCTCTCTCCACCATGAGCGGCGGCGTCGCGGCGATCCATGGCGGATTCGACCACCCGATGGGCGGCGACGGAGAGAGGAAGAAGCGCCGTGCTGAGGAGGAGGACGACGACGACGAGGACAACGATGGGAGAGGCATGGACGCGTGGGAGCGAGCGTACGCGGACGAGAGGTCGTGGGAGGCGCTCCAAGAGGACGAGGCGGGGCTCCTACGGCCCCTCGACACCAAAACCCTAGTCCACGCCCAGTATCGGAAGCGCCTCCTCCTCAGATCCTGCGCTCCTTCGTCTTCCTCCTCTCGGATCCAAAAGGGCCTGATTCGATACCTCTACGTCGTCTTCGATCTCTCTCGGGTTCGTCTACGCCCTGTTTGTGAATCGAATCTGATTAGAACTGAGTAGATTTCAGTTAGAAGAATCTTTTGATTTGATTCAACTAGAAATGAATGTTGCTGTTCGGAACAAAATTGGAATTGAATTTAATTCGATATGTGTCTACTTTTCATAAACATATTGTGGATTAAATTGTTAGTAAACTAGTATAGTATGTCTATTTTACCAGGTGGGGTATTTTTAATAGATTATAACCAACATCATATGAATTCTTATTAAATTCGACCTCAATTGAAATCACATTATCTCTAAACTAAAACTAAAATTCCAGTTTCATAGAATTCGAGGATTTGAGGCAGTGGAATTGGGTGTTAGTTTTAATCCTTGGTGTGATTTCCTGGTGGTATTGCTTTATTCGGTGTGGCATGGAGCCTTGTGTCATAAAGTTAGAAGACATAACTAGATATGGAAAATCGAGGGTTTGGGGTTTAACTATGCTTATCTTTTGTGTCTGAACAATAATTATACCTCTTATTCATCTTGGATGAATTTGATATATCCTGCTTATCTATTATACATTTGTTTTCACACTAATTTTTAACTAATGTAGGCAGCTTCAGAGACTGATTATCGCCCTAGTCGAATGGTGGCGGTCGCTAAATGTGCTGAGGCGTTCATCAGGGAGTTCTTCGATCAAAACCCACTGAGCCATATTGGTCTCGTAACAATAAAAGACGGTGTTTCTCAGCGGCTAACAGATATAGGAGGTAGTCCAGAGTCACAAATTAAGGCATTGATGGGAAAGCTCGAATGTTCCGGTGATGCTTCCTTGCAGAATTCCCTAGAACTTGTTCATGGATATCTGAGCCAAATCCCTCCTTATGGCCACCGCGAAGTCTTAATCCTGTATTCTGCTCTCAATACCTGCGATCCAGGGGATATAATGGAGACAATTCAGAAATGCAAGCAGGCTAAGATTAGGTGCTCAGTTATTGGACTATCAGCTGAGATTTTCATATGTAAGCATTTGTGTGAGGAGACCGGAGGATCCTATACTGTGGCTTTGGATGAGGTAAGCATCATCTGCTTATCCTGTTACCTTTGGCACAGGTTGGTTCAAGAATAACATTAATGGGGATAATAGGATGATAAGGTACAAAGTCAATTAATTTTAGTAAAAATGTATTGGGCACCCTCAACTGTAGGCCATTTTGAGTTATACTGCCCAACCATTGTTGTTGTTATTGTTGATACCTTCTCAATTTTTGCTTGTTTTCATTGGAATTATTTCCATCAAATAATGGCTTTTTTGGCAGTTCATTCTTATTGTTATCAGAGCCTATAGTTCATCAGCTGAAACTTGGTCAAAATGAAGAAAAGTTGATGGGTTGCCAATAGAAAAGGCTGGAGAGTCTACTTCAAATGGCCTATAGCTGAGGGGTCTTCAAACATTTGAGCTTTCTTACGTCAAAATGGCCTCTAGCCTTTAGTCCATCACCTGTACATATAGAGGGATAACAGTAGTGTTTGCACAGAAACTGTTCCAATGAGTGTTGGAATAGTTGTTCTTGAGTTATCTTAGAACAGCCCTGTCTGACTGTAACACATATTACAGTCGACTTTTTATCTTGTTTAGCAAAACCAGGGGGGTAATTTGAGTTTGTCCTGTTGTGTGCGAATCAAATGTAGCCTTCTGAATAGGTGCGCACCATATTGAAGTAACATGGCATATATTTATCCTTGCAGTCACATTTCAAGGAATTGTTACTGGAGCACGCTCCACCACCCCCCGCAATAGCAGAATATGCCGCTGCTAATTTGATCAAGATGGGGTTTCCACAGAGAGGGGCAGAGGGTGTTATATCTATTTGTTCATGCCACAAGGAAATAAAGGTAGGTGGTGGCTATACTTGTCCGAGATGCAAGGCCCGTGTATGTGAGCTGCCAACTGAGTGTAAAATTTGTGGATTGACGCTTGTCTCTTCTCCTCACCTTGCGAGATCTTACCACCATCTTTTCCCTGTAACACCATTTGATGAAGTATCATCTATGTTCTCAAGCAAATTGAATCAGAAGGTACCGCAAACTTGTTATTGTTGCCAAGAGAGCCTCGCCAGCCATGGTAAGCATATATTCTTAGAGTTCTTAATTCCAAACCTTTAACCATTTTTTTGTAGCTTCTTGTGTGGATATCCATTAAGAGATCTCAGCATTGCCCCCTTTTAATGGTTGATTCAAGGTGTTTTGTCTCCTTAACGGTCAAACATGATTGGAATTTGGCCAACTTTTGTTAGAGAGTTATTGGATGTCGAGATCAAGAATAATGGGTCTGATTTTTCATTGTGCAATAGTACACTATGCTTGACAAGCATATGTTCAATTAACCCTCTGCAAATTTCAGACCAGTTGGTGCATGGGTAAAAGAGCTCCAAAGCTTACGAAATTTCCTATCTTGATATTTCGAACAGCTTAAATCACATTTAACAGTATGACTCGTTAGTCCCCAAATAGTATCAGCTGAGTTATTTTCTCCATTAATGTGCTTGTTTATGTTTGCAATATAACATCAAAGTGTTCCTCTCTTCTTCTTCTTTTTACCTTTATCAAAGAGGGCCTCCTTTTATTTTGTTTATTAATCATTGAAGTTTCTCTGTTCTTGCATTCTGCTGTTCGACCGAAACAGTTGACAGGAATCATCAAAGTGACTCATTTAAGTTCTTTTTAATAACTGTGAATTGTTTGCAGGGAGCAAATCCAAGCTCCACGTTACCTGTCCGAAGTGCAACCAGCACTTTTGCCTCAACTGCGATATCTACATTCACGAGAGCTTGCACAATTGTCCCGGTTGCGAGAGCCAACGCAGCTTGCCTATGTAAGAGCTTGATTAATTTTTATTTTTTTTTCTTTTGTTTTTTTGTTTCTTAATGTAGCATGGGGAGAGGGCTCCTATTTATTTGATGCCATATTAAAGAAGCCAGAGTTAAGAGCCAATGTAATTTGACCAACTCAATGTTGTTGCTTTAAAGGTTGTATTCATCACTTGCTGATGCTAGAGCTGCTCCAGTTTTGGGTCGTAAGGTCCAAAAATTTACGTGGAATTTTTCCTCTTATCTTAGTGAGTAATTAATTCTGTTAAAAACGCATGTCTCATATCATTTTCGTGTAGGCCCCTAAATTAAACAAAATTAAACATGGTATAATATCTGAGACAACTGAAATTGTTGGGCCCCTTGAATCCCAAGAACAAAACATCGAAGATACGAACGCATAGTAGTCACAAGTTAAAACTTAAAACAATCTGTATTCGTTATAAGCTTGAAATTTTATAAAATAAAGAGAGATTATTTTTAAATAAATTATACACTCGTTGGCATGAGCCCAAACTTTGAAAGAAAATAAGAAAAATTATTAGTACAGAACGAGTCAAAAAATGCATACAATGCTCAGCATAATAAGCAAGCAAATCAATTTAAGAGCTGGACTTGCCACTCAATTCTTAAGCAGCTGCAATCAAATATTGTTTTGACTCTGTTCAAGGCTGCTTCTCTATGCTGCAAAACCGGATTTACAGCATTTTCTTCTTTCCTTTTCCGCGACATTTTTCTGGAGATGCTCTTCCACATGGATTCAAACTTGCACGCTAAGATCAAAGGAAAAAAAAAAAAAAAGTCAAAATCAATCTTAAAATAAAATGGAAACAGTTTCAGCAACAAACTAGTGAAAATCTGCTATGACATGAATCTAGTCCCCTAAAATGATGCAAAAGGCTAACAAAGTTACAAGTGCAAATGATGCAAAACCAAAAGATACATGAGAGATTAAAACAGAGAAGAAGAACAGAGAAGAGATCT
Organism: Tillandsia fasciculata; assembly: GCA_029168755.2. Classification (NCBI taxonomy): domain Eukaryota; kingdom Viridiplantae; phylum Streptophyta; class Magnoliopsida; order Poales; family Bromeliaceae; genus Tillandsia; species Tillandsia fasciculata. The sequence goes on along the minus strand of CM054939.1, from coordinate 25,310,355 downwards.
TATTATTTTACCTTCGCTTCGGTCCGCCAATCCTCGGACGATGCATGCAAGAGACCAAGGCCTTCCTGCAGAAGCAGCTTTCGCCCCGCCTTTAATCTCGCCATTATGTTGTTTCAAACTGGAAAAGCATCAATTTTCTATTCAATTAATCTTTTTTTTTGGGGGGCAATATGCAGTGATTGATGTATGTAAACATGCAATTTTAATTGGTTAAAAATAAATACCATGCTTAAATTAAAGGATACATTAATTTCTAATAGATCCAATTCATTAACCAAACAAACAAACAAACAAAAAAAGCACAAATTCGCAGAGAAATGAGAGAAAAAAAAAAAAAAAAAAAAAAAGATCGAAATTACCGGCGCACGAAATTCGTGGTGACCCCAACGTAGGAGCGGTTCAATCGGGAGGAGAGGATGAGATAGACGCACCATTCGCTTTTAGGGCATCGGCTTCTTCGTCCCCCGCGCCCCGGAGAGAGAGACGACGACGACGAGGTCTGAGAGGAATCGGCTTTTGGCTTCTCGGCGATGGTGGTGGGAGAGAGCGCTTTTGTTGGGGGAAGAAGCCGATCAGATCGGGGTTTGCTGGATCGGAAGCGCGTCGAGAGCTTCCTCATCGATCGAACGACACAAAACGAAATTTTTTTTTTCCTTTTTCTTTTTTATTTTCTTCTATTTTTTTTTTTTTTTTTCAATCTCTTGAATTAGACTAAAATTATGATTCATGTGTTTATACTTTATAATGGTCAGGTTGAAATTTGCTCAAACCCAACTCAGTCGGATCCGAAACCAGTATAAAACTTAACAATCCAAAACATATCTTGTAGCATATAATTAAATTAAAATTAAAAATATAAAATTACAACTTATGTTTTGGGACTAATTTTTTGTTTTTTTAATTTTACTTTAATTAAATATTGGCGAAAATTTAGGTCAATTCAAGCCAGCTAAAATCAAATCCAAAAGCATACCCACTGGCTACTAGGTTGGTTTGTCTGCCAGTCATGAGACTCATGAGTCATGGCATGGTGGTGAGGCAGTCTGGCAGTCTGGCAGAGCACGTTTCCCGGAAGCCATGGTCTCTTCTTGGAATTCAAATACTGCACGTGGAACTGTGCATGCGGTGCTGGTCCTTCTACCAACCTGGAGATCCGTTTGGTCGGCCACTCCGATTCGAAGATGATCAGACTTTTGTTATTTTTGCTTCTAGTAAGGAGCCCAAACTTTGTTAGTGTGGTTAGTAGGGCTGTCACCGATCCTAGCACGAGTGAGTTGGGATCGATTCGTGTTCAACTCGTTTACTAAATAAGTCGAACATGAACTGGCTCGTTTAAATATTGAGCTGAAAAATTCGGCTCGTTTATTAACGAGCCGAACACGAGTTAGCTCGTGAATAACAAATTTGATTTTTATTTTTATTATTAGGTATAAAGTTGAAAGAAAATTAAAAAATTAAAATTTTAATCTAATAATTAAAATTCACAAAAATTAATAATCTAAAATGTAAATAGTAATATATATATATATATATATATATATATATATATATATATATATATATATTCGAGCTGTTATCGAGTCTCAAGTTCGTGTTCGACTCGTTTATTAAACGAGCTAAAAATTTAGACTCGTGTTCGGCTCGTTTACTAAACAAGCGATTCGATCTCGAACTCATTTCGAGTCGAACACGAACTGGCTCGCGAACAGCGAGCTGGATTACCACCCCTCCCTAGTGTTTAGGAATCAATCTTTCGAATACTTTAGTGGCTATTAGATGAATCTGTGATTTGGAGAAGTAGACTGAATTTTATAGCTCTAAGTGACTACGTGTCTTTTGAGTGCGGATTATAATTTCTGTCTTTTTTTTTCTTTTCTTTATTTCTATTTTTTCTTTACCTTAATTTTTATACCTGTATTTATTTATAGAATAAATAAAACAAATAACATGCTATTTTTATATTAAAAATTATATATTTTTTGATCTAATAAAAATTGATTTAAAGTAAATTTTGATGTCACGTTAGATAAAAGCATGAAGATTTAATTTATTAAAAGATGAGGAGACTAGCCAAAAAAAAGATTGATTTGATAAATAACACTTCATGAATAACCTTAACAATGGATATGTTTCACATGTCATATCTAGCACAGTTAATAAAAGAGGTCACTGATTGATATCCAAGATTTCAAAATTTAAATTTAATTATTTTATATCTTTTGCTGAATTTATTTTTTTAAAGAATAAATAAATTGAGTAGCTCTGCTTAAACTTTTTTTAGTGTATTAAATACTCTGCTATGCTTAAACAATACTTTTTTTTTTTTGAAGCTCTAGGTTAAATTGATCCACATTTTATTAAGTAAGAAAGCTTTCAAATCTTTGTGAAAACAGTGAGGGGGGGTCCAAAAGCAACAAAACATGATGGCTTCAAAGAGAAAACACAGAAGAAGAAGAAGAAGAAGAAGAAGAAGAAGAAGGCATCTACTACTTTCCCAATTGTCACTCTTCCAGAACAACTTTCCATCATTCCTGTAATTTACAATCTATCCATCAAATCTTTTCATTTCTAACTTCTTAGGCACAACAAAATTGGATTCCCACAACACCACTCTCTTTATATATTCCCCATCTTATTCCCTATATCTAATCCATATTTAAGATAAGAAAAAAAAAAAGAAGAAAAAAGGAACAGAGAGTCACCAACATAAAATTAGAATAGAAAAAGGAAAAAAGAAAATTGAAACTATTTTTAAAGTATTACAATCCTATCCTATCTTTCATAGAAAAGCCTTGGCCTTGTCCTCTCAGGTAGAATATAATCATCTATTTGTTTTCTTTTGCTGTTGCTGCTCTCATTACTGCTTTCACTGCAGGTGATGGTGCAGCTACTGTTGCACTCTTTAGATTTCCTCTTCAGTAAGTGAGGTTTGAGTCTGCTCATGTCAGAGAGTTGTACTGGCTTCAGAAAGAACTCATCTGCTCCTTCCTCCAGGCATCTGATCCAATAAAAAATAATTAATTAGTACCTGCTTGTTGCTTGATTAAATTAATTTTCTTTTGGACCCAAAGGATAATTAGTCTGAATGAAATAATGAGAAGATATTGCATTTGATTTAGCTACAGGCCCAAGTGAACCCAAAAAGAGATTTTGATTAAGCTTTTGGTTAGGCTTTTTCTTTGACTATTATTGAGCATAAAACCAATTCTTAATCATATTTAAGCCATTTTTTTAACTTGAAAAGAGGTGATAACAAAGATCCAAAGACTCAGTTCTACATTCAATTTATTGTCCTGGGGGGCTAAAGTTGACTTTGCAGGAAAGGGCATTGCTGATTAGAAAAAGTAAAGCTTCTACCACACAATTCATCTGATTTTCTTTATTTGCAATTTTAAAAGCAAGAAATTCTTTCTCCTTCTTCAGTATCTAAAATCAGAAAAAAATCAAATTAGACTAGGGGTTTAAAATTTCTCCTTTTTTTTTTTTTTTTTTTTTTTTTCTTTTTCTGTTTTTGTTTCAATTTATGTTATTCTACCAATTATCATGAGATCATAGGAGCTTTGTAGTATTTACTGAGCTCACCTGTTAATCCTGGAGGGCACATTCTCAGATGACATGATCACAACTGGAATGTCTTTAAGAGATGAAGACTCCTGAATTCAGCAATTTTTTTAGACCATTTTCTTTCTACAGAAATAAACAGTCAAGAAAATAAAGCAAAAAACACTGCAACATCTACCTTAATCTTCTTGAGAAGATCATAACCAGTCATTCCAGGCATGCAGTAGTCTGTGATGATCAAATTCACCTCAATTTCCTAAATAAAAAAACCCAATTTACTTCCTCAGAAAAATTAGCTACTAATGACCATTAATTCAACTATTCAACAGAGCAAAAAATCAATACGAAGTAAATTAGTTCCAGTAATTTTTGTCACCTGTTGGTTAGTAGGATAAGATAGTGTGTTTGCTTGGTCATCCTGTAGGCCCAGAAGCTCAAGAGCTTTGGTTCCAGAATCCACAGTAGTAACTGAAACAAGCAGAGATAAATCAATCCCAGAAAAATCACAGAAAGATAATGAAGACTGCCAATGAAATTTACCTTGGTAAGAAGAGGTCTTGAGGAGCCTCTCAATCAACTTCCTATCAGAGAGGCTATCATCCACAGCCAATACATGGAACTGGGCATCTGTTACAATTGCCATTGCAGCTCTAGAGAGAGAGAGAGAGAGAGAGAGAGAGAGAGAGAGGTGGGAAAAGAATAGTGGGGGAGGTGAGTTTGGTGTGGAGTTGCTTTCTTTTATAAAGGATTCTCTTGGAGATATGAAGGGTCCAACAAAATCCCACAACAAGGAAAGCAAGATCAGACCAGATCTTCTCCATATCTTTCCTAAGAATTGACTCTTCTTACTAGTGGAGCCATAATACTACTGCTTTGAATTGGGGAGGAAGCAAAGAGGGGCCATCACTTTCCTTTTTATTATTTTGTTTCTGATTTTCTCTTCTGTCCTGTTGCTAGCTGACTCCCCTCCCCCACCCCTTGCTGGGTCTTTTTCCGTTGCAAGTGGCCTGCAATTATGCCTGCTAGATTTGTTAGATAAAGTGGTTGGGGAATAGGATATGTGGGAGATATGCTCACTTGTAACTTGTAAATTAATTAATTATTTACTGAATCTTGATCTCAACCCAGTTCGATTTAAAATGCTTCCCCCCTAGTTGACCCTTAAATCAATGCTTGTGTCTACTACTAAGTACTAACTAGTGTTTCTGCTTTGAGATTCGGGTAATGCCACTGACTATTGTTGCACATTATTAAGCAGGTTACAACTTTCTAAACCCCAATTCAAAATGGAAGACTTTGAGTCACACTTTTAGACCCCACTATACTTAATAATCCCTCACCCATGTGCTATTCTTTAATGAGATTGTTGTTGCCCAGAAAAGAAAATTTTATAATTATGGCAATTAAACCCCGACTGGTCATCTCAAACTTTTATAGATGGTCAGGATTGGCAAGGAGAAAAATTAGGTGAGCAATGCCAGAAAAAAAAAAAGTGATCCTGTGGCCCCAAGGATCTGAGCAAGGATGGAAAATGTGTCGATCGAGGACTGGGGATTCATACATCCTCTCTCTCTCTCTCTCTCTCTCTCTCTCTAGATATATATTTTGTGTACATGTACAACTTGTATGGAATGATATCATATAAAGAGTCTTTCCCCAGATCTGGAAGAGATCAGCTGATGGGTGCTCCTGCATTAGCCAAATAATTTTCTTGTTCGCATCCTCCGTGTCTCCATATCCTAGGAAATCCTCTCCATGATCTCTCTTTCTCTTTCTCAGAATTATTAATTGAATGCACCTCGGATCCCATGCCACATGTAACCATCTCCAATTTTCCATACTACTGCTGTAGATGTTCTAGAATGTCCATTCTGTACCACAGAAAAATTTAATTGGTTGATACATGTACTTTAAAAATATCATATTAAATTATTAACACAATTTAAAATATATAATGAAAATATTTTTTTTATTTTAATTAAATTTTCCTACTTAACTTTTTTTTAAAAAAAAATATATATATTTTTGGATAAAAATATTTTGGGATGTATTCCTAGCTGTGATGGGACTATATCCCCGACTGATTTGATAGCCCGAGAGTCCTAAAATATTATTCTTGTAAGTTATTTATATGTTAGCATATATAATATAATTCTTTTTTATTAGTTCATATTAGGCATCAATTGTAGTTATAAAAAAAAAGAACCTAGGCAGGAGCAAAGCATTTTCCTATATTATATGTTTCCATCACCAACTTATGAAATGTAGCACTGAAATCAAAGAAGATCTGATATTTGGTGATGCTGACCAAATCCTTCCTTACTAATCAAAGGAAAACAGGTAAGCAGATACTGTGGAGAGCCAAAGAGTAACAGGAATGGAGATTCTATTCTGATACACAAACCTAAGCTAGTGTGGGAAAGTGGGGGAAGGGGGAAAGTTTACCTTACCTGGTCCTATTATTTTTCTATCTTTTGAATGAGAGTATATTAAAATAGCTTACCAAGATTGACTACCAAGTTTTCTTGGTGCCACCTTCTGTCTCACAGCAATGCAAATGTTAGGTGAAATCATTAACTCAATTATTTCTTGTTTGGCATCATTAGATTATTGCTAACGCAACACTAAATGTTCACATGATTTGAATATGTTAATCCAAAATTGATGCAACATAACATAAATTATCGTACAAACTATTTTTCGAAAGATTTACTGTTTAGCGACAATTCTTAAAACGATCTGAACAAGGTACCAACCGGAATTGCCACCCCTATTAGGCCTCAATACTTCTGGGACCACTCTATTTCAGAAAATGTCTAATGAGATCTTGTTTGATATCATTTCCAGAAGCCATCACTGGCATTGGCATAGGAAGAGGAGGAGACACAAGCAAAGGCAGATCCTGGTTTTCCATAAGATCCAAGTTAGGCCTGCAGGGAGTTCAACCTTTGAAAATGAACTCATTCCTATTCTTCTTCTAGATGTGCAATAATAAGGTGTGCTTCAGTAAGCAGTAGTCAAACTGTTGCCAAATTTTTGAAATAGAGTAGAAAGCTAATGCAATATATGTCCAGGGGATGAATCAAACCAAACCAAACCAAACCAAACCACCCTAGCAAGATTCCATGCAAATAGAAGATGTTCAATGGTTTCTGGTTCACTACCACACATTGTGCAAGAGAAATCCAGACCAGTTAGTTGCTTGTCAATATTGAACTTTGTTGGCATTGCATCACCTTATACACCTCTAAAGAAAAGGTTTTTTATTCTAGGAATTAGACATTTAATTTTTCCTAGTGTTTTTCCAAAACTTTTTTTTTTTTTGAGAGAAAGGCAGCATGCTGCCGCTTCATTCATGGTGAAGATGAACTAAGCAACTGGGCAGCCGGATTCTGCAGAAGAGCAGCCGGGCCCAAAAAAAAAAAAAAAAAAAAAAAAAAAAAAAAAAAAAAAAAAAAAACTGGACCTAGGCGCAGAACCTGGTCCAGTGAGAACGGAGCAGTCTAATTTCTACAATAATCGCGGCGATGCAGCGTTTCTTGTTTTCGAATGTCCTTCTATTTCTTTCCAACCACATGATCCACCAGGTGGTTGCGATGGTGGTTAATTCCCTTTTACCAAAAGCGCCTTTCTTGCGAGCGCTCGCTTCTCAGAGTGTGTCAACGGTAGTACAGTTACGGATCTCCAATTTGTTCGGCATCAAGGCTTCCAGCATCGTTTTAGCGGAGAGACAGGATACAAAAAGATGATCCGCAGTTTCGTTAGGACCAAGACAGATGATACAGCAGCTGGTCCAGACCAATCCAACTGTTATGACAATAATAACTAATAGAATCTAAACTACCGACTTAAAACACTTAAACTCAGTAATTATTATTAAAGTGTGTGATTTTTTATATTTTCAATTATTTTTTTTTATCCGATTTGATTCTATTGGGGTATTTAGTATGGTCTACCGATTTGAAAGCAAACTTACCCTCTGTTTGGCCGTGCACGCAAATTGCGCAAAAAGGGGCATTGGGGAGAGCTCCGATGTTGGAGCCACACATAATAATGATAGGTAGAGATGGAATAGGAGCATACTCAATCAAACGAATGATTTTCTCACCTACTACAAATCCCATACCATTACCCAAATTGCTAGGGGAGTACCATTTAGTCGATATGTTCCTGTTTGAACAGATTCTATTGAACATGTCTTTCTTTCATAACAATTAATACTATAAAAATCATATATCTTCGTCCATAGAATCTCAAGTGCCCGAATCAATCGAAAGTTCGATCCTATCAAAACTACTCATTTTCACACGGTATTGATCACAATGTTCACAAATATTTATTTTTGACGTAAATTTTTTTTTATAATTTAATTCATAACAATTTTCGCACTGCAGGGTCAAGGCACCGAACTAGCTTGTCATTTCACCATATAAGGAGCCACAACTTTTTGAAAAAACAAGAATACAATTTTTTTTCTTTTTTTTCTTTTTAACTAGTGATGACATAATAATATAAACAATGTAAACAATCTATCATCTGTTGGGCCCATTGAAAGTTTGGGCTTTGCGTCGGAGACCGATGTTTAATACATTGCCCAACCCAAAACGGCCCAAAATGCAAAGCCCAGTTCGCCTTTCGTCGGCCCAACCACTTAATAAAACAACTTTTTTAAAAGAAAACACTTTGATAAAACTCATGAACAACATCAAAGTAGCAAGGAGGAACTTTTATATCCCATATAACAACAAAACCAAAGTTCAAACAGAGTTTTCACTAACACTGGTAACAATGTATCCAGAACATAGTAAAAAGAAACTTTTTAAGTCATAAGAGCAACAACTCCCAACATTATCCTAATTATGCAATAGGTGGTATGTCAGTCACTATGGTGAAAATATATAGGTAGAAATGCATATGGAGAGACAATAATGATCATCAATTCCCAGCTAAAGCAAGGAGAAAGTTCTTGTAGTCCCCAGAAGTCTCCTTGCCTATTGCATGCTCAAGAGTAACATTAGCCCTTTTCTCAAAAATCTGCTTGATCAGCTTGAGATCCTTCTCTGCGCGCGTGACGATCACACGAGTAAGTGCGTCTTCGTCGGTTCCCGATTTGTCGATCGCGTTGCGGAGAACCTACCATGCATAAAGAAGAAGAAACCAAGTGAATCAAACATGCATACACATGTGCAACTAGTAAATCATCAATTCACATGTTAATTTGTTTACCTTGGCAAAGTATTTCCTAGGACTGGTGATGGAACGAACCGCAGTTCGTAGCGCTAGTGCAAAATCATTTGGAGTTCCAGTAGTCAAAGCCTAATCATAATCATATCGCACCGTAATTCAGTTAAAAAAACAAAAAAAAACAAAATGTTCTTGATCATGATCTTATGTATGTCTAAATTTCAAATAAAGGGAGTTAGGATCCATAACCTTGGTGATGGAACCGCCGTATTCGTCCTTGTACCGGTTGAATGTCGCATTAAGCTGCGCCTTGCTCCTCGTACCCAAGATTCTAATAATTTCCTCATGATTAAAGTCCCCCTTTGTGATAGCCTCATGAAGAGTCTTGGCCTCAGATTGAGCTAAGTTAGCATTTATCTCCTCACCGCCGTATCGATACGTGCTCACTAGTGCAAATAACAGCTGCAATGTGTAGTTCAAATAACAACAGTATAAGTGATTCCATAATAAAATCAGGATCAATTGCTCCAGGGCCCATGAACCTTTTAGCTTTGTTTCAGTTAAGATCAGTTATGATTAAGTTCCTCATCAAATCGGAAGCGAGAAATTTCAGCGAAGAGGTTAAAATTGCATCAGACAACAAACAACAGGAACCAAATTGAAACATGTTAAAAAGATCAAAGGGCTAGCTAGCTCCCAGTGTAATTCGAGCAGGAAAATCATTTTATTGATGTTATTGTCTCTAGAGGTCATACTGTGCGAAAATCTCCGGTGGTGTGTGAGGCAATATCTTCTTCCAAAGAATGTTTGTAGCGCGCTTGGTACGCTCGCTTCACCGCCAGGAGCTCATCGGGGGAATTCACACTCGCGATCTCAATTATTACTATGTAATCCACATTCTTGCTCTTCAATGCAGCATTGGCCATGAAGGCTTCTCGCTCGACCGGATCGAATAACCATCGATAAACCGCTCTCTACAATACAAAATACAAGATGAGATGGTATAAGAATGCATGTTCTGTACAAAATGAAAGGCTCTATGCATCAACATTTGGTACCTCGAAGTCGCCAGAGAGTTCAGACTCGAGCCGCTTGATTAAACTTTCTTTGTGTTTCTCTTCGTAGGCCGACGCGATTTGCTTCCTCTGAGCTGCATCTCTATGTGCTAATACAGCTATCACTGACTTCTCATCAGTCCCCCATCCTGTAAAATGTCACCCAGAAAATTCAAGAACATAAATATTATCCTCCTAAATTATTCCATGTCACTATTTCTCCTTAAGATGACAATTTTTTTTTTTGTTTTATCATCAACTGAACAACAGAAGCTGTAAAATGGCATCACGAATAACACTTGGCCCCCTGCTGATCATGTTTCTGCATCAGGCATGGTCTTGATCTACATGATGAAGTTGATCTGGGTCCGACTCAAAAGTTATTCATCGGTAGCTTCAGATCGGCCATGTCAACTTACATAAGTGAGAGTCAGATGAATTCGAGTTGAGAATTGTTTGAAAATTGAAAATAAGAGGTGATTAGCTACCAAATGGTTCGAGAAAATATAGATAATTCTCTCCAGTAGATGCCAAAAGAGTTGTTGTTACATATTCACCTAATTCTCTTAATCATGTAATCCAAAATTTTGGTTATTTCCAGAGTAAACAGAGCAGGAAAAATGGACATGTAGATGAGTGGAATGGTTGAGATCACTATTAATTTTAATATAGATAAATTAACTAAAATTTCAATGTAAAAATAAGAGTTTATTTCACATGAATTGACATAGCTTAATTAGAAGGTAACGCCCCCCTCTATAAATAACAATATTGAACAGGGCAAAACAGGACTATACTAATCTTCTTTATATGCAATTTGTTTCAATTTGCTGAATAAAATCAAATTCAAATTATATTAACCACCAACTTGCCATGGTTCGATAACAATTAATAAAAGCTGCATTCATATTAATAGGATTTTAAAATTAACAAAGTTAGATGAATCATGCATCCAATGTGATCAAGATAAAATGCACCACAAGAGTTTAAAAAACATGCATGGACAACACAAGAAACTAAGGTGATCAAGATAAAAACAAAAAAAAAAAAAAAAAAAAAAAAAAATCCATATAAGTTATGTATACAAATATACATATTCAAGACTCATGATTCCATCCTATATAGGACTATTATTCTTAACATCTGTCACAATTTTCATATCATTTAAAAAAATTGAGGATTCAAAGATTTTGTGATATTTACTGATTATATTTTTTAAAAAAAATAAAGAATTCACATTATTATTTTTTATTTAAAAAATTGTGGCATAATATTCGCTTTATTTAATTTTACAAACAAACAACAAGATATTAAACTTAAAAGTTTGAGTATCTTAAAAGTTTGAGTATCGATTATCAAATTCTTAGCCATATGCGCTATATATATACTTTTGTTGGCATAAAGACACATATCTCTTCTCTCAATGCAATGGAGAGATCAAACTAAAAGTCTATACATCCTATCAAAAATATGCTATGAAAAAGTTGAGAGAGAGACCTTGAAAAGCCTTCCTCAGCTTCTCAGCATCTTCAATGGGAGAAGGAACAGGATCAGGAACACTAAGCGTGGCCATGGCAAATTACCCACAAACACACTCACACACACTCTTAATATATAATTCTCTCTCTATAACAAGAATATCAATGTTATACATAAGGCCAATATATATAGACAATAAAGAGAGAGAGAGAGAGTGGGTGGTGCAACGCATGACCTCTTTTCCTCATACGAACCTGACCCCATTCCATTGAACGTAACGCTTGTAGCCGGTCACCTCACTGCCTCAGTTATCCGTGGAAGGTAACTTTCTATTGCCTACACCGGGTGTGTGAACCTTCCTGCACCACGCTGTCCTTGGCCCCCGGGTTATCTAGTGCTATAATTTATAATACCATTCAAATTATCTTATCTTTTTCAATTCGATCTTAGATGCAAAATTAAGATGATCTCTATTGTACAAATGAGTTAAAAGTGTTTTTTTTTTTTTTTTTTTTTTTTTTTTTTTTTCTAACTTAGAAAAATTAAGAGACTAATATGAAAAAAATGCACGAGTGATAATGTACTTGGTGCATGGAGATTGAATTCTGGAAATTAAGGAAGATATGCACTGACACATTTCCATTTCAAGTCAATCACCAAATTAATGCTTCCACCTAATGATACTAAATAACATTTATTATCTTTACACATGTAAACATAATAATAATAATAATAATAATAATAATAATAATAATAATAATATATGTAATTAATGAGCTCATTTATGCCTTCCATATTCAACCTGCTGGTCCGGCTCTCACCGCTGATTTTGAATTTTCTTTTTCAATTTTTGAAACTACATATCTCTCAAATTTATCCTTAAAAAAAAAAAAAAAAAAAAAAAAAAAGTTGTGTAACCTTCTAGCTAGTTATGTGAAATGGGTGCAATTATAGTGTTATTTATGTACTAAATTTAGTGCATTATCAGTTTAAAATGAGCGTACTTATAACGCGAGTACAATAATTAAGTCGTAGCGTACGTTACGGGTCAAGTAAACGCAAGGCGCATTTCGGGCTCATGTGGGTTTCACGTTGGTGGGCCCTCATGGCAGTGTCGTAACAGTGACACGTAACCGAAACATGGAGAGCCCACATCTTACCCACCCACACTATTGTTAGCAAGTAGAGCACAGCATCACCATTTTTTTTTTTTTTTCTTTTTCTTTTTAATTTATGAGATGGAGTGGATGAGACGTAATAATGTGGCACACAAGAGAGAGAGAGTGTACGTGTCCAGTTATTTGAAAAAATATATAAACATTTATCTATTTATCTATTAATTTATTAACTTATATTAATTTTTATATTTGCTTGCTCGTGTCGTTTTCTCCTTCCATTTTAACCTCTCTCTCTCTCTCTCTCTCTCTATATATATATATATTTCATTTAATAATAATTTTTGAACCAAACCACACTTTGGTTAATTTTCTTTTTTGTCATCTAAAAGTAATTTTCCAATTGAATTACATTTTGGTTAAATTTTCTTTCTTCCAGTAAACTGATTCAACTCAATTTAATAGTAATTCTTGAGGCGAGTCGCACTTTCATAAATTTTCATTTTTTGAACCAATTTAATTTTTAATTTTTATTCTTTTCTTTGAATTGAACCAATTTATATATACTATACTACCTATTCTATTCTATTCTATTAATTCCCATATGGTAGTCCACCTGACGATTCTTGCTTACCTAGTGACTAACCCGCCCTACGTCGCGATATTAGTGAATTAGTAAAATTTAAGAAAAGTGAATAGAATATTCAAAGTATAATAAAAATTATTATCAGAATCTTCAAATTATAAAAAAGTGTACGGAACCCCTCGAGCACGTATAAAAAAAGACCCCTCAAGAATGTTAAATGGAAATCTCTATTTCACTTATTAGCGTAGGCAGATGAAAGATGAAAGTAAAAGCAAACCATATATATTTTGGTAATCTAAATCAAAGATGGAACTGAAAGCTCTATTTCACTTCTTAGTGTAGGCAAATGGAAGTTGGAACTAAAAGCAAAACATATGTATTTTGGTAAACTAAATCGAAGATGGAAGCAAAGGCAAATCAGAAACGACAACTATCCTATCAATAAAGAAGAAAACATACATAATTTGCTCAGATTTTCTCCCTATTCAAAAGCCACCATTTGAATTTCCCCCCTATTCAAAAGCCACTGTTTGTTCCGCAACATTGGCCAAACTGAGCGCAAAGCACAAACCAAAAGTATACATTGTAGGGAAAAGTTGGGCAATTGGTTGCCCGCAAAGTAGGCCATCCAAGGTATACCTTCTGTCCACTAAAGAACAAAAGTTTCCCTCATAAGCCGTCCAAAGTACACCTACGCCAAGTAAGAAAGAAACTTCCCACATTTCCATCAAGAATTAATGGCATAACGAAGAATCCGACTTCCAACATAATCACTAAGTATCAGAAGACTATATCAAAGAGGGAAATCATCATAGCAAGTAACTATCATAAGAAAGTACATAAAAACAATGCAAGTAGAAATTTGGGAAACCCAAATTTAAGCACTATCCAAAATATGTAACAATACACATAGTCCAAAGCAGAAACAGAGGGCGAGAGATGGACATGCAAAAGTGTCGAGAGATAAAAAAAATTTATGAGTCTCTGGCACTTTTACATCTCGATAAGAATAAGAGACATGAATCGAGAGTTTTATGTGCTTACGTGTCGATCTCCCTCTCCTACTGCTACACAATGTGCTACAGTACGACAGCGCATGGTCACGTGGCAGAGGATTAGGCGAGGAATACTTAGTAGTCGTTTTGACTTGGTGTTTAGCAATATATATATATATATATATATATCCAAGAGAAGGTAATTAAAAGAATAACAACTTTCATGTATCTTCATGCTCTCTGTTAAGGCATGCACATTTTAAAAAAAGACCACCCAGAGATTGAATCAAACATGAAAGCATAAATTAATTTGTAAGAAAATCAACTGAATATATGAAGCATTAATTAATTTGTAAATGAGCACCTCTATTCCACTTCACATTTAGGAAAAGACTCATCGGACACATATAAAAAAAATACCAAGATCCAAAAGAAGGTAATTAAAAGAAGAATAACTTTCATGTATCTTCATGCTCTCTGTTAGGATATGCACATTTTAAAAAAGACCACACAGAGTTTGAATCAAACATAGAAGCATCAATTAATTTGTAAGGAAATCAATTGAATATATGAGGCATCAATTAATTTGTAAATGAGCACCTCTATTCCACTTCACATTTAGGAAAAGACCCCTCGGGCACATATTTCAAAAAATATCAAGATCCAAGAGAAGGTAATTAAAAGAAGAACAACTTTCATATATCTTCATGATCTCTGTTAAGGTATGCACATTTTAAAAAAAGACCACTCAGAGATTGAAACAAACATGGAAGCATTAATTAATTTGTAAGGAAATCAACTGAATATATCAAGCATCAATTAATTTGTAAATGAGCACCTCTATTCCACTTCAAATTTAGATGTATCTTCATGATCTCTGTTAAGGTATGCACATTTTAAAAAAAGACCACTCAGAGATTGAAACAAACATGGAAGCATCAATTAATTTGTAAGGAAATCAACTGAATATATGAAGCATCAATTAATTTGTAAATGAGCACCTCTATTCCACTTCACATTTAGGAAAAGACCTCGGGCACATATAAAAAAAATACCAAAATTCAAGAGAAGGTAATTAAAATAAGAACAACTTTCATGTATCTTCATGGTCTCTGTTAAGGTATGCACATTTTAAAAAAGACCACCCAGAGATTGAATCAAACATGGAAGCATCAATTAATTTGTAAGAAAATCAATTGAATATATGAAGCATCAATTAATTTGTAAATGAGCATCTCTATTCTACTTCACATTTAGGAAAAGACCCCTCGAGCACATAGAAGTGAGCAGCAGGTGACGACAGCGACCAATCCCATCATCACCGGCCACCAGCACTTCCTGATGATAAGCAACATAAATTTGAGAGTCACAGAGGCCTTCTGTCGAACACTTGGTGAGCAACACGTTGGTACCGTACAGATCGGTACAGAAGGAGATGACGCAACAGTAAGAGGAGAACAGGTGAAGAGGGAGGACGGTTAGAGATGGAGCCGAGCCGAGGAGGAGAAAGAGGGATGGAGGCGAACGGGTCAGAGGGGACCAATCCCATCATCACCGGCCACCAGCACCTGTATAGAAGTGAGCAGCAAGTGACGACGGTGGCAGCGCGCAGTTCTTCCGTACGATCGGCCGAAGGAGGTGACGCAACAGTAGAGGCGAAGAAGGAAGAAGGAAGGAGGAAGGAAGAAGGTCAGAGGAGAAGGTGGGAGTGCAACGGGAAGAGGAGAAGGGTCAGAGGAGAAGGTGGGAGTGCAACGGGAAGGGAGCCCCTGCAAATTTGGTAAGTAGTACTGTGTAGCAGCAGGAGAGGGAGAGGATAGGTTGTGTAGCAGTAGGAGAGCACGTTGTGTAGCAGCATGGAGAGAGAGAAGATAGGTTGTGTAGCAGTAGGACACGTAAGCACAGAAAACTCGGAGAGCACGGAGAGGTTGACACGTAAGTACTGAAAACTCTCGATTCATGTCTTCTTATTGATTCATATGATTGTGAGACTCTTCTCAATTATTTTTATTTAACTGATCCATTTTTAATTATTTTTATTGAATTAGTTCGGTTCTCAATTGTTTCCATCTCTCTAACATTTTTCTCTGATAAATAAAATATTAACGACTTAATAATTATTAGTATGTCTTTTAAATTTTCTGTAAATTTTTTCGTCTTTTAGTATTTTCATAAATATTTTTAGTATATCTAAAAGTATGTTTTAATTTTTCTATAAACATTATCAGTGAATTAATATATAGAAAGGTTGGAAATGTTGAAATTTTTTTTAAGATTATATATATATATATATATATATATATATATATAATATATATATATATATATATATATATATATATATATATATATAGTTTATATTTTAAATTTTCATTTGTTTAGTAGATTATATTTTTATCTCTACAATAACATCTACAATAACAGCTATAAAACACCATTGTTCACTTCATTATATTAATTAATAATAAATTTAAAAATAGTATATGTTTAAATTTTTTTTTAATATTAATTATTAAATAACACTATTTAAAATTTTTATTTTAATAGTACCTATCTACTACATTGCACGAGTCATTACACTAGTATATATAATAACAAATGCAATTTATACATTACATTTGTGTACATCTCACTTCAATCTAAGAATTTAAATTTTTTTAAAATTTTTTAATATTTAAAAATAATTTGACAAAACAAAAACCACTTATTATCCCTCGGATGACACCACCTTTTCAGGTGGTGTGTAGGAGTGCTCATGTATAAGTAATGTGTACTTCATTCGAACAACTAAAACTGCAGCAGGAGCAACAACAAAATCAACAACAACAGATAAACTTTATGCACCGCACAATTTCGACAAGATGCAAGAAACCATTCTATAACTGACTTTGTATGTACTCTGTAAAGGAAAGAAACTAATCAGCAAAAAAATAAAAAATATTGCATCATTCAGCAGCTTGACTACCAAATTCAGAAAGAAGTAGGCCATCATAAAGAGCAAGCACCACAATGAGGAATATCACATCAAGGCAAGAGAAACGTTTAAGTGTTCTTCCGAGTTAGCAATCCATGTTAGGTTCAATGAGAAGGTAAGCATAGGATTGCACAAAAGTAAACTGCGATTAGCCGCCGTTTACACCAGTCCCTCGACTTGGCATTCGACTCGGCATTACATGATGCAACGGTAAGTGACGTGGGACCCTGTGAGTTCTCCGTCGTATGTGACTTTCAGAACTGTTCCCTTCTCGAGGCCGTAGTATCGTGCGATAGCATCAGTTTCCAGCATACGAGGAAGCTGAAAAGACAATAACAAAGCAGTTTTAGCTGCAAAGAAACAGGATAGTCTTGTTTAGCCTGGCTTCTAGAGCAGCTACTCTTCTTGGAGAAGCAGCTTCCATGCATTGGTAAACACTAAAGTCTAAAACCAAGCTCCAATTTTGAAGCTTTTGCTTTAGCTGCAGTTAAACGATTTGAATATGAATATTTCAACGAGAAAGATGCAAGTGCGTTTTCAAATAGCTCTACTCGAACGGTATTTTTGATGAATCAAGGCATTGTACCTGTTTATCCTCCACGCTGAACTTCTTTAACAGCTCGTTCTTTCCTTCTTGCGTCAGCACCTCATGCTTTGGAATCAGACTATGCTTCGTAATGTTGACCAGCAAGTCGGTAATCTGAAATTTCCAAAACACACCAATATCAGAATGCAGAAAAGTTGAACATGTTCAGATCTCTAACCTCTTTGATTAAATTTTTTAAAAAAAATGAAAAAAAAAAAAGGAATATTGAAAGATAGTATGATAAAACCTACATGATTTCATCTCTAATCCTATTTTTTCTAGTATCATCACCAATCATCCATCTGAACAATCTGATCTCTGCTATTTCCATCTTTTGGACATTGTATTTCCTTGATAGCCCCAAGGTTTAGAGCGACGAATCATATTGCGGGACTGCAACGTCCAATGAAACTTGCCCCAATTTTTTGAGGTATCTTTACTCATACAATACTCTAACATTGCACTCCCTCCACTAAATTTCCCAAGACTTAATTCTACAGCCTAATTTGGATAGTTGTCTCAAGATTCAGAACCTGCTCATCTTTTAAGTAGATGGCGGCGCCATTAATCTTTTGATCCAACCTCATTTTTCTCTTATTTTTACTAAACACACATTCAGCGTAATCCTTTTCCATTTTACTAAATTTTAAGTTTCAACCGCAGTACGCACAGCTCGCTTGCGCGAATGTTGAAACATCAAAAGTGCGCCTTAGCTACTGCAAATTCTTCGCAGGGTTGATCTTTGACTAGAATAGATTCCGCCAACTATGTGATTTATAAAAACTTGAAAAGTGGGATTACTTTTGATCATTTCTTATCCGCCAGTAGCAGGCATTCAAAGTTCACTCAGCATCATACGACGCAGATAACCAGCAAGCCCACAAATACACACCATTTTCTTCGAATTGACAGCAGTAAAAGCCCTAACAAGCATAGTTATAGTTTCACATCGAACTATTCAAAGCTACACAGAATCTCGATGCCAGGGATAGAAAACATTACTTGGAAGATCTCCACTTTGCTAGAGAAGATATCTTTGATGGCTTCGCGAGATTTAAACGTCATTTTGCTCTGCACGACGAGAATCAACCGAGTGGAGCTTTCGCTTTTGAGGCCCTTGTAAATCTCGCGTATGGTCGAGACCTTGACAGGGTCAGTCCCGCAGAATATGACTCGCACCTGCGCATTGCAAACGGAGTTTACTCTTACGAGAAGCATAAACGAGCCGTAGCAGTTTCGTTTTGGTTTTACCTTCTGGGAGGGGTTGGAGAGGAGGGCGGCGGAGAAGGAGAGGCGGTCGAGGTCGGGCTTGTCGAGCCACCATGCTCGGAACTCCGCTAGGGTTTGGGCGGCGCCGCCGGGGATGGGGGCGACGTCGTAGCGGCGGTCGGCGAGCATCTCGACGAGGGTGCGGCGCGCCAGGTAGTAGCGGTGGCTCTCCACGCTGCCCCCCAAACCCTCGCTGCTCTCCACTATCGCGCTCAAGCAGCTCCCTTCTCCCCCTCCCGCCCCCGCCTCCTCCTCCGCCATTCTCTCTCTCTCTCTCTCTCTTTAGATCTCTCTCTTTCTCTCTCTGGGGAGGATGCAATGCAAGTATGCAACACCCTGCTCCATGGGCTAGGCCCTAAAGGCCCGTTAGGAATTGAGGGCCCGCCTTGTAAGAGCAAAAGTATGTAAGAATAAGGCTACTTTTGTATCCAAAAAAATAGATATAAATTTTAATTTAAGGGTTTATTTCAGTTTTTCGTAAACATATTGAATAGCATATATCGTTAATTTATTATTTATTTTTTAATAAAATATAAGTAAAATATTAATTTTATTTTTATAAATATATTTTTATACATGAAAAGGTAAAAAAGTAAATTTGCCTCACTCACGGTTTAACTTATAGTTTACTATATTTTTTTTTAATGAACATTGACGTTAGGAACATATATGAACAATTTAGAATTTTTAAAAGATATAAATATGATAAGTTGAATTTTGTAAGGATATGTATGTTATTTGTGTTTAGCAGTATATTATTTAATTTAAAATTTTAATATTTTTTTGAGAGAAAGGTAGTATTCTACCCACTTTATTTATTTTTATATTTTTTTGAGAGAAATGTAGTATTCTACCCGCTTTATTTATTTTTAAAATCCTTAATTGGAACATATATGAACAATTTAGAATTTTTAAAAGAATAAATATGAAAAGTTGAATTTTGTAAGAATATGTATGCTATTTGATGTGTTTAAAGGGAGCAGTATTAAATTAATCCTTAATTTAAAATTTTAATATTTTTTTTTGAGAGAAATGTAGTATTCTACCCACTTCATTTATTTTTAAAATTCTTAATTTAAAATTTTAATATTTTTTTAAGAGAAAGGTAGTATTCTACCCGCTTCGTTTATTTTTAAAATAAAAATAGCTGAAAATGTGAAGCAACTAAGTTTCAAACTCCGGTCACGACTATGAATCATCGAGCCCTTTGCCACTTACACTAAAAATAATTAATAAAAAAAAAAAATTAATATTAGGAAAAAAAAATGGTAGAAATTATAATATAACTAACTCAATTCATATGCAATATGTTGGTTGTACTACGCGAACTGATTATTATGTGGTACATCTGCATGCAAGATCTATGAGAATTATCCGTAGTAGTTCTTATTCGACAATGGCTTTACAATTTACAAAGAGATATGTACAAGCTGCTGAAAATAGTAAAATAGAAATAACTGTTCAATTTTATTTAAATAGCACTTCTTGTTCTTGTGAAAGTTAACGTCCAGCCAAACAAAATCTTGTAAGCCGGTCTTATGCTTTGCAATTCGTAAGTTTCTTTACAATCCTCTAATCACTGAACACAAAACACAGTAATTTATAAACTATTTTACAACTCTCCTGTGACTCGACGCTTTGTCCAAGTTACAATTCCTGGAACAATTAAGACATAAAGACAGAAGAACAATTTTACCATGCAGATACTCATATATATATATATATATATGCACCAAAAAAACAAAGAGGGAAAAGCACAATTGAATAGTATGGAAGCAGTATGTAGTTGCACTTACTAGTTCTGCTTGGTACTTCTTTCTAACCTTATCATAAATTTCTCAACAAAAATTTATGCCAAACTGATAAAATTATTTGAATTTGGTGGTAGGGAAGTCAGTTTAGGAGATCCGCCCGCCGAACAAATAAATAGAGAGAGAACCATAACTGAGCTCCTTTGCCTTATCTGATGAAAGATATTTATGAACAATGCCTCTACATTTGGAGGAGGAGGAGGAGGAGGAGGAGGGGGAAACTTTTGGTTACAGTATGAAGCTATACAAAAGAAGCCAAAATGCAGCAACTGACATCACTCTGCAATACAAAAAGTTAACTGGATCAAATAGGACATCAGCAAAACAGAATTAATTAGCAGCAGCAGTAGCAGCAGTAGCATTAATAGCCAGAATATTATAGTAATTTTGACTTTATATCTATACAATTAAAACTTGTGCTCACATTTCCCTCAAAAAAGAAGAATCATCTAGCAAGATCTCGCTTTAATCTGACAAAAATGAACATTATAAATTATTCAAGTTGAATCTGATAGATGGCAACTAAACACCATCTGACGATCATGAATTAACAAACAGACAGCTCAATCAAAAGACAATCTGTAGACGGCATAATCAGGAAGCACGAAATCAAATAATGATTTAAGAACTGTAAAAAAATATATTTTAAATCTGTTTAATTGATAGAAATTCGATTGTAGAACTTTTTTCGATTCAACACATATATATGAAACAATTATAGCAAAAGTAAAAGTCGGAGACAGGAGTACCAGACCGAAGCTGAAGGGAGAAAGAAAATTAAAATCATTCGATGAGGAAGGGGCTGATGTCGCCGGTCCGGAGCACGCGGGCGATCTCATCCGCAACCCTCACGCACGAGGAGATCCAGCCGTCCAATACCACCCACACCATGTTCATTATGTACACGGCCAATCCCCATGGCATTGCCATTTCCCCCCTTCTCTCTCTCTTCTCTCTCTCTCTCTCTCTCTCTCTCTCTCTCGTGCACCCCCAATGAGGCAATTCCACAAACACCAACCTGGCAAGAACCCACAACCAATCATGAATCCAACAGCAAACAAGTAAACAAATTCGAGCTTTTACAAAAATACGGAGCAAATAGATAAACTAGTGACCTATTTTTGAATAAGATATTGCAGGATGATTGCTCAAAAATGATCGTTTTAATATTATTTTTTTTCCCGAAGAATTCAATTGTCTAAGGTAAGGTATTAGGTGGGGGACCAAAAGGAAATTGAACAGGTCAGGAAGTAAAAGGGTACGTAGTGGGGTGTACAATATATTTAATTTTCGGTTAAGTTGTTTATTAGGAGATTTATGGATGTGGATCTAACAAAGATGCAGAGGGAAACTGAAGAATTTATTCCTCACCACTCACCACTCACCACTCACCAGAAGGGCTTAACCGGCATGAATTACCACTGCAGTTTCTGGAATGAAGGATTTCAGTTTTTTTTTTGTAAATATTCTTTCTGCCCCTGAAGTCAAATAAATCATTCTTTGTACCCCACTACGACAGGAGAAATTGTTTGGGATAGATGTGATCTATAATTTTTAAATTGGATCATAACTAATATTTAGTTTTGTGTGCTATTTACGTCCTCAATTGCACATGGGAGTCAGTGTTGTCAAGATTGCATTGTTAGGTGGAATTGATAGAAGATTGTTTTTTGTTTTTTTTGTTTTTTTTGTTGAGAGAGAGAGAGAGAGAAAAAAAAAAAAAAAAAAAAAAAAGATGGTATTGTACAAGTAGCTGAGCTGCTAAGTCCCGTCTGAGGGTTGAAGATGCTGATATGGGGGGATTATCACCCAAATTATTGATAAGGATAGCTCTGAATTATTTGGGTTGATCTCCCAAATTGTATATCTCTGTTGAGTGGCCCCTTAATAACGCCAGGATAAGAATCGTCGGTTGCTTACAAACGTTTTCGGGGCCACAACTTTGATGAAGGATTAGAAAGATGATGGTACAAGTTGACAGGAATATCTTCACACAGCTGTTATTTCCACGTATCTTAATGCAGAAGAGATGTTATCCGTTGATAAAGTGGATGAAAATACGTTTACAAGCTAGTAAGAAGTACAATTCAAGCACCGTCACCTCAATTTGGTGACTGCCTATGCCACTCAAAATTAAGACCGTCAATTATTTGTTCGTGCCTTGTATCTACACTTTGTAATTGGACGGACGAGGAGATAACGGAATTCAAAAAGTTAGAGATAAATAATTACAAGATGTGAGAGAAGAGCAGATACTTAAAAATTTTAAAAAATTAAAAATCGAATCATCTTCCGTAATGTAAAACCGACCTCCTATTCACAGTCAACTCCATTAGAAAAAAAACTGGCTCATTGAAAAAATCTTGAATAGGAAAAAGTGAAAAAAACACAAATTTTTTTTTTTTTTGTTCGCCGTTCTTTTGAGACCTAATTGTCTCACCGTGATACTAAATTTAATTTTCAGTTGAATAAAACGAATAGCATTCTACCTTTCTCTCTCTCTCTCCTATAAAATAAAAAAAAAAAAAAAACACTCAAAAAGCATGCAATTTACATCCCTAATTGATTTATTAGCACCCATCCTGTTGCTCCAATAATTATACGCTTAAAAAGTTTTAACCATAAAACGTGTCACTCCGTATTAAAAAAAAAAAAAAAAAAATCCAAACCCTTCATTATCGAACACCTATTCACACAATAATTACAAAAAAAAAAAAAAAAAAAAAAAAAAAAAAAAAAAAAACCTTATCCTCAAAATGGTCAGTTAAAAACTCAGTAATAATACTCGGGGAGAAAAAAATAACCATAAACTTCCCCCGTAGCCTTTTCCTATTTCTGTACACAGCAACACTGAAATTAAATAAAAAGTAAATAACTAATGCAATATCTAATGATAAATATACTACTTTCTCACTCTCGGGCTCAAATATTTCCTCATCTTTTACTGGCCATAAATTATATGTACAAAAGAATAGATAATTCAATCCGATTTCCGTGAACTCAGAAGCAATTATTTACCAAAAGGCAAGCCGAAAATTGATACCCTAATTTCACTCTAACACAAACTACTGCGCATTAAAAACTGCTTAAAGGCCACGATTTTTTTTTTTTTTTTTTTTTTGGCGATTCACCAAAGTTTGTACCTTTTTGATTGTTTGTTCCTCCGCCATTAAACCTGATTTTTGGTGAAGCAACTTAGATTGGAAGTTGCTTGTTGCGAAGATTTTTATAATTGCAAGGGTTGTGGGTTGTCTCACACAATCCATTTGGCTGCTGCTGCTCGTCTGAGGTTAGAAATTGCTAGTATAGCTCTTGTCTTCTAAAGCCGCCAGTTTCTTCAGAAGTCATATCTACCTCAACATGCTTCAATTGCTCCCCATTTTCGCTAGAAAGTCGTGTAGTCAAGGTCGGGGATAATGGTGCATACATACCTGCTTATTAAAGTGACATCAGCCAAGACAATAATAAAGAACAAAAAAAAAAAAAAAAAGGAAGGCTTTTACATACAAGTATACAACCCTGCAAAATTATCTGTTTACATATACAGCTGTGCAAAATCTCAAGTCTCATGTATATAAAGCCCTCCATCTCAAGTTTCTCACAAAAAGTAGCACCATCTCAAGTTGGGGAGTCATCCAATTCATAAGGTAAGTTGGTTTTCTATTAAAAAGATATTTTTTTTTTTTTTTTTTTTTTTTGATTTTCCAAGTAGGGCCTATTTGTCAGTACAAGGGTATGTATGTGAGAAATTAAGATTTTGAAGGCAACCACAAGGATAAGATATGAATTTCACAACAAAAAAAACTGTAAAAAAAAAGCGGATAAAATTAAAGATTCTAACAAAATTTTCATAGGCTCCACCTAAAGATGCTCAGTGGGATTACACGAAAGAAGTAAAAACTAAAATGAAACAATGAGAAGTTGGGAACATTCTTAAAATTGTGTGAAAAGTCAAGCACCAGCATAGCAACTACCATGTGTGTGTGCGCGCACGCGTGCGTGCGTGCGTGTGTGTGTAAAAGTAATTTTGCAGGAGTTATGTACAGATTCAAAAAAGAAAGATCATAGCAAAAATGCGAGTTGCTCACTTCTTGAGAGGTTCCTGTCGGAATCTTTAGTCACATGCAACAGGATGGTGCCTGAAAGAACAACAACGAAGCCACAAATATCAGAGATGATGCTCCCTGCATCTTGTCCATCCCAATCCTGTAATCATGTGAAAAACTTGAGTTTAATCAGTTGTCCTTCATCGGAATCCCTCAAAAACAAAAAAAGATACCAAAGAACAAGAAAAAAAAAGAAAAGGAAGAAAACAAAGAGCTGTGGTGTGCAAGTCTACTAATTTTTTCACAAGTCAACTAAATTTTTGAAAAGTCATTTTTCACCATTTCTCTTTCTGTTGGCTGCTACTTGAAGTGTCAAAATGATTCTCATCTGTAATGTGCCCGATCTGAGTTACAACCGGTTTAGGGTTGCCCTGGACCTTGGATGGTAACGAGGATGATCTCACAGCTCCCTTGCCCTGCTCGGAGGCGCACACGCGATGATGATTCCGATTCTGGTGCGTGTTGGCATCGATGATGAACAGGGTAATCGCCAATGCCCTAGCTCGGCTCTTTGTTGCTATGGTGTGCAGGGTAATAGCTCTGATCTTGAGGGGGTGTGGGGAAGGGAGAAGGGGCAGAGGAGAGAGAGATCACAGAGGGGCTAAAGGAAGAGTGAGGTAGAGAGAGAGATTGAGAGAGAAAGAGGAGAATTGTCTTATTCCAACTGATAACCGATTCAGTTACAATTACCAACTATTTATAGAGGTATATCAGGGACTAAATGGCAATTACAGGAAATTCTTGGACTAAGTGGAATTATCCTATACAAACAGGCCCTATTGGGTCGCTACCCGCATGGTCTTGGGCCTCTCATGAATGGCGTAGTGGACTCGGATCCCTTCCTCTCCCAACTGCTGAACCCGGTAACCTCCTCCCTTGCTCTAACCCTGGAAGTCTCTAGATCCTCGTGGAAACTGCTGCCTCTCCCGCATTTTACCCTGCCTACTCCAGAGAGTTCTAGGGCATCCCTGGGTTGCACCGCTCAAGCTTTCCCTTCAACCTCTCCAACCCGGATGCCTAAAGAGCTGAAGCTAAGTATCTCAAAACTTTGTAATTCTTCTAATGTGTGTATTACATCATCAAACCAAAAAGAAATGATATGCGATAATTCTTTCACCACATCCAAAACTACGAGTTGCTGAGAAAATACATGCATATCAGTCACAATAGGAAGAAGTATATGCAAATGTCAAAATGATGTTCAAGTGCAACATGCCAACAAGATAAAAATCTGACACCATATATTTGAGATAGACATGTTGCATCCTGGAAGTAGTACTTCGATGCTTCAATAGTTTTTCAACATGCTAGTAAAAGATACAAGAGGGAAGTCTTGAACTTTTTCACAGAAACCAGTATAGTAAAAGAATCCATTCTAAAAATAATAATCGATTATATTTGAGATCGACATGCCAGATTCTGGACTACTAGAGAGACAAATGATGAAATGAACATAAAAGTTTTTCAGCCTTTGCAATGAAAAAGAAAAATTAGAATGGTCAATACTAGCTGATAATGCACAAGATGATTTAATTGGCCAGCTTGTTTTGCTCTGAAGAAAATTATTAACAAGCAGACAAAAACAGCTAACAGCTCTCAGCAAGTCTATTACTAATTTAAAAAGCAATTCAACAAAATGGTACCTTAAACATTATAACACTTGCTGCAATTGTAAGTGTTGTGAACATCGTGTAATATATTGGAGAAACAATGGCAGTGTTAAAAGTGTCAAGAGCCTGCAAAACAAACTGATAACGTAACTCCACTAGAAAAAATTATAACCGAAAGACATACAAACAAGAGGGGGAAAAAGCTTCCGAACTTCTCAGACCAAAGAGATTACTAGATAACATCATACAACAGAAAGCTGAGATAATTTATCTATAGTGACTAATAACTAGTCCATGATATAAAGATAATAATGGCAGCACCAATTTCCATAAGCACTATAAGATGAAGTTTCGGTTGCTGTTTTGATTTAGGTTTTGGTTCAGGCCTAGCTATATGAGAATTTCAATAGTTTCAGTTGTAAAAGTTTGGAATCATGCTCTGCATTCAGATGCTCCGAAGAAAAAAGGAACAGGACATATGGGGGATCATTCTGTGGATAAGTGAATGCCAGGAGTTGGTTGTTGCTCCAATGTCACATGAGCACAACATGGCATATAATGACATGACGAGGAGTTCAACTCCCATATATTCACGAGGGTTGTTTCATACATATTGTAAGCCAAAGAAAAGACATGCTTCTTAATCTTCAAATACTAAAATTATCATTCATCTTAAATGGTATCACGGAGTATTTAACTACAAAGGAAGTACAGCCAAATCTTTGTAGTAGATCACTACTAACCTTGTTAAGATAATTCATTTGTGTAATAACACATGTGAGCACTACCAGCATAAAAAACCATGTCTGAGGATAAATCAACTGGTTCACACCCTCAAAAGTCAACTTTAGGGAGGTTCCTAGAGCTTTAACACTCATTACCTGCATAACAGCAAGACACTTAATAATTAAACCAGAACAAGACTTTGATATGGAGAGGCAGGGTGGGCAAAAATGAGAATCCAGACAATGAGAGTTACCGAGAGCGAACCCATCAGCGAGCAAATGCCTGTGAAGATTAGCACATTGGAATGCCCACGGCGCGGAGCAAAGTGGAAAGCTAAGACAAAGACTAGCACAATAACTGAAGCCACATATAACAAGAAAGCTGAAAACAAACAAGCAAATCACAAGATAACTATCATCAACCAATACAAAAAAAGAAAATGGGACCAGATAAATAAGCCAATACATTACAAAAAAAAAAAAAAATATAGAATCACCAGGCTGAGTGGCCAGGCTCCATATTTCCTGAACAGAGGTTATTGGTCTCTCCTGTGGTGCATGGATGACGATGACTACTGATCCAACAATACACATCACACAGCCCAACACACCAAGACCTTGCAATCTTTCATTCAAAATGAAGTGGGCTAACACCGCACTTCGACATACATTACAGTTACATCAGTAACTTAAAAAATCAGTCCATTTATTGTAGCCTAAGTCGTGAACCTAAACTTATACGAGCAAACTTACCTCACAATAATACTTAAAGCACCAAGAGGAGTGACAAGAACAGCAGGAGCGAAGGCATATGCCACGAAATTGGCAACCTCCCCGACAATCACTACAGCATATATAGCTTAATCAAGATAAGTCTCAAGACAAAACTTAGAAAAGATGCAGCTTTCTCAACATCAACCTGATTATAATCTAAAGCTATATAATTACCCAGAGAAAAATGCATAAGGCGCCCCACCCGCACCCCAGCCGCCGCAAACTGTCATGTTTTTAGCACGGCCACCAAACTTCAAAACTTGGAGGGAAAAAAAAATCATCTTAACATCTACTCATTTCAATTAATCAAGTACCATATTTCCCTCAAATTTCTGCAATGACAGGCCATCATCAAAAGTACAGGTTTCACCCCTCGTACATTGAATGCTTAGATGAGTCTAGTGGCATTCAAGTCGTTGAGCTTTTATGAAGCTGACTACTGTTAATAAAAACTGAGGGAAATAAGGGGTAGGAGGTTAATGGAAACAAGCATAACATGTATACTTTATAACTTTTGAAAGTTTAAGTGGCATACGTAAAACTTGGACAGTTCACAGGAGTCTAGCACACTTAAACAAATACATGAAATCCTAAGGCGCCTAGGATTAAATCACAACCCAATAGCTAAGTGAAGGTAAAACAGAGATAATGACCTAAAAATACCAATGTCTACAACTTGATAGATTCAATTACTGATATGTACCATCCGATGCACAGAATTAAGAAGAACTAGAGCAAATTACGAATTACCCAATTAACAATAATAACACAAAAAAATTATACACAATTACACAGAGAAGGGAGAAAGAGGCCTACTCGTGATCATTCCGACCCACCAAAGGGGCTCTAACAGGTAGGAATACCCACCAACTCCTGCAAAACAAGAGAACCACGACAGCTATGAAACCATCACAATCCACCAGCAACTGATAGAATCAACATCAAACATCAAATCGATCGACGACACGAGCAACAAAATTAGGGCAAAATCCTTCACCTGCACGGACTCCGGATGCGGCGGCGGCCCTCCTGAGCCCCTTCTTCTTAATGATGAAGCTCGCCCCGATGAAGCCGCTCGAGAGGAGCGCGAGGACGAAACCCTTCAGATTGTCCGTGGAGAACCCCATCTCTCTATCTCTGTTATCTCTCTAGGATTAGGGCTAGGGTTTCGTTTCCTCCTCTTCCTGTGTTCATGGGACGACGAAGACGAAGACGAAGACGACGACGATGGGAGGGGATTCGTAGTGCTGGTTAAGCTGGGTCTTCTCGTTTCCTCGTAGGAATTTTTAGTATTTTTTTTAATGATTAATAATTTATTAATAAAGATTTTTTCGGTTTTTTTTATTTATTTCTCCGGATTGGAGTTGGAGGCCAATTTTGAGGACGCAAAATGTACCCAATAAGCCGGGGCTTAATTGGCCGCTTCGGAGTGGGTAACGTCGCTGGGTACGCGAAGGACAGAAACTATAATGCTACAACTACAAATTATTGCCTGAATCAGGTTCACCATATCCTCTAATAATTTTTTTATTTAAATATGTTAAGTTTTAAATATATTTGAATATTCTTCTTCGGTAACCACAGAATGGAGACTAAACTAGCCGGTCCACGGTGGACCGGGTCCAGGAAACGATCTCTCCAGCTGCCGAATGGCTTCGCTGTAGAATAGAAAGCCTGGAGCTGCAGTTAATTCCTGCAATTGTTGATGCTGCAGATAGATCATAAATCGTCTCTTTTTTTCAATCAGATATATATTTTTAATTGACAATAAAAAGAGAACATATAGTTTGTTTGGAAGTTTCTCCACGTGGCAGTCTTGTATTTGATAGATGGCAAAGCGATCATCCCACGTGTACTCTATCACGCGGAAGTTTTCCAAGGAAGCCTGTCAAATGGTGGAATATTCTAAATTTTATTCGAATTCGAATTTAAATTCGAATAAAATAAATTTATTTGATATTAAACAGATATGAATATAATAAATAAAATTTTAACAAATTTAAATTTAAATATAATTTTCAATGTGCCCGATTCGAATTCAAATCCGAATTATTTTACGTTATAATATATATATATATATATATATATATATATATATATATATATATATATATATTATTTAAAATTTTAAATTTAACGTAATATATTTTGAAATATTATAAAAAAAAAAAGATAAATAATTATTTTGGATTCGAATTCGGCTTTTGAATTTTTAGTCGGTTTCAATTTGCATATAAAATTTTAAAATCCGTCGGATTCGAATTCGGATTTCGAATATCGGTTCCGGTTTTTAAAAATCTGCTCGTCAGCAACCTTTTAATTCGCTGTTATGTATTAATTTTTATCTTTATCAAATAATTTATTCTAATTTTTTAATGCTAAACTACAAAAATTAAATTAAAAAAATACTTTTAAAATATAACAAATACTTCCAAATTTATAAATATTTTGAGTAGAGCTTATATACTTTTAAAAATACAAGTCTAATTATATTTGTAAATTTTTTATTATTATATTTATATTGAGATATGTATTATTATACTTTTTCTTTTTTTTTCTTTTTAATTGATTTTACAATATTACAAATCTCAATATAAAATTTATGATAAAAAATTTCTAAGTATATTAGACTCATGTTTTTAAAAGTATATAAACTTTACCCTTTTGTTTTATTAGATACAGTAAAATATACGAGGACCATATATAATTTATTTAGTTGTATACAGCTAAAAACTATATTTTTAATTTTTATTATTTTATATATGAAATGATAATATTAACATCATTTTTTTAAAAAAATAAATTTCCTTAAAAAGTTATTTGGTAGATAAATATATTTAATCTCCAATATTTTAAATTGTGTCGTGCATATAGCATTAGTTGATTATAGTATCTTTTCTGCATTTTTATTTGCAAAAAAAAATAATAAATTTCAATGCACTTTCATTCTAATACCATTTTATTAGATAGCATTAGTAGATGCGCTTTCATACTTAGTGAACACTTAGTTAAATTCAACATCAATAAACTAATTAACATATTTATATTTTTTACACAATAAAAATTGCATGCAATCAAGTAAATTTTTTTAAGAAATGTATGATTATAATTTGCAATGACAAACTAGATCGTAATCATATCAACCGTATATATAATTTACTTTTTAAAATAAAATAGACCCTTATTTTATTTATTCACACGGGTCGGATTCGGACGGATCAGTGGCGGTACCCGCACTAATAATCAATAGTAGCACGCCCGCTTGCGCATTTACCGAGTTTCTGAATTTTGAACCTGACATGCGGGGCCCACACTCGTGGGCTCCACGTGTCAGTTTCACATCCCGAATGTACTAGCTTGTGCTAACATTAACAAGCTCCCTCTCTCCCTCTTTCCCCGTCCTTTCTCTCTCCTCGCTCTCTCTCTCTCTCTCTCGAATCGCGCAAGGAGGCAAAGACGATGATCTCGCAGTTCTTCGTGCTCTCTCAGAGGGGCGACAATATCGTATTCCGCGATTGTAAGCGCTCTCTCTTTCTCTGTAGATCACTCTCTTTGGCTCTCGATCGATCATTACCCCGATCTCATCGCGAATCTATTGTGTTATAACCCTAAAGATCGCAATCACTAGATCTCTCTCTATAGATCCGGGGCTACAAGTTGTTTCTGCTGGCCCTCGGTAAGATTTGGCTCCGATCAATTTTACCTAAAATTTAACCTGATTCTCTCCTGCTTCTTATGATTTGATGCTCGAATTATGTTTCTTATTTCTCCTTTTTTGGCAATTTATGAGATTTTTTTTTTTGTTCATAATGGTGCACGCCTTGAAAGGGTGATGCCGCACTATTCCACAATTTCTGTTAATTATATGGTCTTTGCTTTGTGAAATGTAGTAGAGGATGTGTCTTTTTTGCAGTTGAGTGCATGCTTATATCTCGATGCTTAATTGCTAATTTATCAATTAATCCGTATAAGTATATGCAGATCGCGGTGAAGTACCGAAAGGAAGCGCAGAGATATTCTTTCGTAAAGTGAAGTTCTGGAAGGAGGATGAAGCAGAGGAGGCGCCGCCTGTCTTTGTAGGTAGCCTGTGTCACAAAGCTAGTTTAGGACTTTGCATGTCTTATCTTGGTGGGAAAAAAGAGGTTTTTAAAGTAATCTTTAAGAATAGTGCTTGGGTGAACAATTGAGCATGTTACTCATCTTGTTTAATTCCAATTTGTAGCCTAAATTTTAACGCTGGTTTGTTCCTGATGGAGCTTATGCTGAAGAGCTGTGTGAGTAGAAATATTTGAAGAAGTGATAATAACTGTTTCATTAAGTTCCTTCTACTGCTTGTTGCAGCAGAAACAGGAGTTTTAAGTTGGAGCTTTTGCTTTTCACAACCAAAAGCTCATTTTAACATCTTATCTCAACTAAAGCTTCGGACTAGTGTTAGCTTAGTGCTTGGTAACAGATATTTATGCATGCGTATCTTTCTGTTTACTCTTGGAATGGGCAACCTCTTCTATATTTATTCTATAGTGCCCATATTTGAGGAGATTGAGCTTGAAGGGATAATGAGTGATCTTATCAACAAATGAAAACATACCAAAGGAGTTTCGGCTGTGCTTTAAATAGATGGTTGGGGACAAAACTCCACAATTGCACCTTTTATTTTGTCAAAATAGAGCGTTAATTAAAATGCCAGCCAAGCCTCAAACAATGCCATTATGATGCTCTTGGACTGTTTTATTCATTTCATGTGGCCCTTTGTGTATCTTAATCTTTTAAAGGATTTTGTGTGTGAAAGCAATAACAGAGTGTCACAGCAGCCTTGAGGAAACCCCAATTTGTAGGAAGCTTCAGCTATTAGGATATTTGACTGCTAGCTAATAATTTACAGTTAACTTTGCTATTGACTGCATCATGCCGTCTATTTATTTTATTCTTTTATCCTTGCATCTTTATCATGTTCTTGATGTTCTTGCTGTTGGTTTTACACCTGAAATTTGCTTTAAGATTCATCTCCCCTTATTAAATCTAATACATCTCTTATTTCTTGATATAGAATGTGGATGGTGTGAATTATATCCATGTGAAGGTGGCTGGACTGTTATTCGTAGCAACCACGAGAATTAATGTTGCACCATCACTTGTTTTGGAGCTTTTACAAAGGATTGCACGTGTGACCAAAGATTACCTTGGGGTTCTCAACGAAGAGTCGTTGCGCAAAAATTTTGTACTAGTTTATGAATTGCTTGATGAAGTCATTGTAAGTATTATTGATACGCTCTGCATCTCAATATTAGTGTTTCATTAGTATCATAGCTCTTTTTTTTTTTCTTTTTCTTTCTCTTCAGCTTGTGACCCTAACATTTTATAGCTTTTATATGGTGATAGCATCTATGAATATGTGAAATGCTTTTTACAGGACTTTGGATACCCTCAGACAACATCTACTGAGGTTCTGAAATCATATATATTTAATGAGCCAATTATGGTTGATGCTGCACGGTTGCCACCTCTTGGTCCTGCTGCTATGTTTATGGTATTTATATTTTTTTCTAGCTAATTTTTCAAAAACCCTTTTCCTAATTGCAATTCGACCCAGTAACTTCACTTTGATACAAGGAAATATACTTTCTTTTCTCCATTTCAGACTTTCAGTTTGGGTCATAGTTAATATGGGGCAAAATACTCACTATCCATCTAATATCACTTAGTTTGTTTTGGCGCAGAAAAACACATTTCACCCAGGAAATCTGATTTTGTAAACTAACCATGATATTAGATAGTGAGTATTTTTGCACCAGATCAGCCATTGTGGGCCAAATAGCAATGCAGAAAATAGTTACTGACACCAAACTGGCGTTAAAAAAAGGGTTAAAGTGCAAGCAATCGTTCATGAGAGTCTTAATTCCCATCTGATATTACTGGGGTCCAGATAATCTCGTTTTATTCCTTGATTGATGTTCTTGTCTCTGCAGCAAGGAACTAAACGGATGCCAGGTACAGCTGTTACAAAATCTGTTGTAGCCAATGAGCCTGGTGGTAGGAAAAGGGAGGAAATATTTGTTGATATCATTGAAAAAATTAGTGTGACATTCAGCTCTAGCGTGAGTAATTTCACATAATCTTCTGCAAAGTTCATTCAATATATCATTTTCTTTTATTGCTAAGTTTATTTCAAAAATAAACGAAGCAGGTAGCATGCTACCTTTCTCTAAAAAATATATCATTTTCTTTTCTGAACTTAATGTAGGCCCTAGTTAGTGTACTCCGTGATACTTTATTTTTTTCTTTCATTTGATGTATTCGGGTTTCTGGATAGCAGTATCTTCAACTCATAGTTTACTGGTGTGCTTATTCATTGACTGAATAGGGCTATATACTCACATCAGAGATTGATGGAACCATTCAAATGAAAAGTTACCTCAGTGGAAATCCAGAAATCCGCCTTGCTCTTAATGAGGACTTAAGCATTGGAAGAAACGGATCTTCATTTTATGGTATGTTCTTGACATTGTTACTAAACCAAATTTTGTTAGTGAAACATCATTTGTTTCTTGCATATGAATATTATCATTACACCTTGTGAATTTAGCAAATTTTGTATTACTAGGAGGAGATGCTTCTATGTTGAACTAGGCTGGTATGTCTGCTTAAGGATAACTTTCTATAGTCTTAGAACAAGCAAGTGGTAGAAATGTGCAATATCAAATTACTGTAGATAAAAGGACTCTGAAAACTGTATAGTACGGGGTGAATCATATGATGTTATGTTACCAGAATGTCAGAAATTTGATGATTGTTCATAATTTCGTCCTTTCACTGTCATGCAGGATTCACCATTAATTTACTTGATAATAAAGTAATGTCACCAATCTTTGCTGATTCTATTAAATTTATTAAATTAATTGTGTGCAGATTATCGCAGTTCTGCTGGAGGAGGAACTGTAGTACTTGATGATTGCAATTTCCATGAGTCCGTGCACCTCGACAGTTTTGACATTGACAGAACTTTGGCATTAGTGAGTATCCTCTGCAAGTACTTCAGTTACTGAAAGTTTGGGCCAAATTTTTCTTTTCACACACAAAATGCTCCGCATTCCAGTTCTGGCCATTTAGCATTAAGGGGTTGATACTGAGAAACTTTAGCCCAAGATCGCAAAAATATTAAAGAAAGCCCCAAGTTGCAGAATGAGAAAAAAGTAGCTTTTGTTTCAAAACAGCCAGTATGTCCTGCTTATGTTCTTGGCTTATCAGGATACTTATGATTTCTTTAATCTTTGTAGATTCCTCCTGATGGAGAGTTTGCTGTAATGAACTACCGAATGACTCAGGAGTTCAAGCCTCCTTTCCGTATTAATGCGTTGATTGAAGAAGCAGGGTCACTTAAGGTCTGACATGCTTATTGCTAGTTTATTTGCTTTCTTTGTGTGCTTTATCATTTAGTAACTTAGTTACTTGTAACTTTATAATTGATCTTTTTGTAACTCTGAGGCATCCTCCTAATTCACAGGCTGACGTTCTTCTAAAAATACGTGCTGACTTTTCTCCAAGTGTCACTGCAAACACAATTACAGTGCAGATGCCAGTGCCATCTTATACTGCAAGGTAGTCCTCTTTCATTTTTCTTTTCCTAAGATAAAAGATATTTATCTGTAAAGGAACTGCAAAGATAGCATGTGCTATATCGAAATGCATGGAAGTATGCCAGTATTAATAGCTTTGCATATCATGCGTTACAAATTTTCCATAATGAATGACCAAGATACAGATTCTCTTTCTAATTATTAATGGAAGAATTTAAGCTAACCATCTACTGCCTCTCACTTAAGGTAGAATAAAGCTGTTTTGTTATGACATGAAAACTATATAACACCCTGATATGTAATTATATACGTAGGCCTTTCTTGTTTTAATTTATTTGCTGTTATGCAATATTGTTTTTTTTTTTCTCGTAGTAGCTTAGTTGAAACTTTTGTGTGATCTTTGTTATACTACAACTCTCAGAATAATACCAGAAAACATTCAAAAAGTTCTATTTATTTTTTTTGTTATAATTATTTTATACTTTTGTAGCTTAATTTGTTCTTGCATTTTTGCTATATTTCACATATGTTTCTTATATCCTACATGGATTGCACATGCATATGAGAAGATAGGAATTCATTTTTGTATAGTGAAGTTCACATTATTGATGATGTTTTGTTGTTAACTTAGTCTCTTTGCGAGCAATTCCTATGTAGGGCTAGTTTTGAGTTAGAAGCTGGGGCAGTTGGGCAGACAACTGATTTCAAAGAGGGGTCTAAGAGATTAGAATGGTGCTTAAAGAAGGCAAGGCTTCATATCTACCATTTCTTTTTTATTTTTATGATACATCTTTTCTTTTTTAGGGCTTGTTTGGATGTAAAAATTTTGTTCAACATATTTATGTTAACTTAGGGGTTGTAAAGCATATTTACAACGGCATAGCTTATATTTCCTCTTTATTATCTTCTCTGAGGTTGAAACAAAACATGTCGATGGCCCTTAAAAATTTTAATTTCGAACATATTCTAACAAATAGATATAGGACCTTCACAAGTGTACGCCTCAAGATACGTGTATTTTCATGTATATCCCTCATAGCCCTTATTTAGATATGCGTCCCTCCACTTGAGAGCTTTTCACGCCGAAGAGGCAAGTGTTGGGAAGAAAGTATGGTACTCTATACATTTAATTGATGGTCTCTCATTCAGTGTGAAAACATATATTTTTTCATGGTGAAAATCCCTTGAGCAGAGGGGCATTCTCTTGTATTTTGGCAAATTTTAGGAGTAAACTGCAACTTCTGAGGGTATACGCATGCTGGCTGTAATTTTTGTGGGGCATATACACATAATTACTTATATTATGTAGGGTACATAACTGCACATGCAAATATTACATATTATTCTACTCTTATTCACAATCAGCTAAAAGGTGCTAACTGATTTCAGATTGTTGGTGGGGCGGAGCATACCCTTCGTGCAAAGCTAACATTTTCCCAAGAATCACATGGTATTGCTATTTGGACGGAATTGCTTTCACTTTCTCCTTTACATATTTTTTGGGGAAATATTTTGTATTTCATATTTTATATCACTATAAATTTTCAGGACTAGTTACAATGTCTAATTAATATCTGTATAATAATCATGTAAAAGTTTATATCCTCTTTTATTAATTCAGATCAATCTTTTTCAAATTTTCGGAAAACCATGCAGGTAATACCACGAAAGAAGCTGGACCAGTGAACATGAATTTCACTATACCAATGTACAATGCCTCGAGGCTTCAGGTGAGTTACAAACTACGACACTGCCATCACTGTTGGTGCATCTTTGACTCTATAATCGGTGTCACCTACTTGTTTTTATTGATCGACTCTTGTGTTTCCACAGAACCTCGTTCAATCCCCAGTTCACGTGTGTAAAAACAATGTTTCAAATTTTGGCTTTCACTTATGCAGCCACTTTGATATATTGTTCACATTGTGGTTCAACAATATCAAACTGTTGTCTTTTCTTTTGCTTTTTTATTTGGTCTGATGTTAACCTCATGTTTCTAATCTTATAGTTACCTTTCTAAATAAAGAAAGCATTATACGTATAGAATTTGGTGTTCAAATTATTTGAAATTTAACAAGTTGATGTTCTTCTGCGATGCTATTGCAGGTGAGATATTTGCAGATTGCAAAGAAATCCAAGACATACAATCCGTATCGGTGGGTGAGATACGTCACACAAGCAAACTCCTACGTAGCACGCCTATGAGGGAACCATTTGGATCGTGGAAGCATATTTTGATCTTGCTGGTTGTATGAATTGCAGCTCCTATATTTCCGGACCATCAGCAAGCACATATCAGATTGGTTTTCTTTTTTTTTTTTTTTTTTTTTCTCTTTCGCATATACAACCCTGCATATATGCAAAGATTGCACAAATTCCCTTGCAAAAAGTTG
Organism: Tillandsia fasciculata; assembly: GCA_029168755.2. NCBI lineage: Eukaryota > Viridiplantae > Streptophyta > Magnoliopsida > Poales > Bromeliaceae > Tillandsia > Tillandsia fasciculata. The sequence continues at coordinate 25,272,558 of CM054939.1, read as the reverse complement.
ACATTCCTATGCGCAACCCTGAAAATCACTGTCATTTACATCCAATCAACTGCTAAAGAACCAAAGTTATTGCATAGATACCTGCGACAGACGGCGAGCGGCACATTTGCAAATGAATAAGATTTTCAGGGTGGCTATGCACACAGCCGCATACCAATTTACTAGGGTATTTGTTTCATTTGTCATATAGGCAAGGTAATATATGCAGAAATCCGGAATCAAATTCACAACTAAGATATGACTAATCTATCTAGCGAGCATTACGTTTCCATTCATCTTTACTGAATATATAATAACCTCTCTTGCCGTAGGAATCATGATCTCCTTCTTTTTCTGTTTCTTGTTTTCTTCGAGACATCACATTGGTGAATTTGGCTCTCTACTAAACTGGTTTGTACCTATGGAGAGTAGTAACCTGCGTGCGTGCGTGTGCGCGCGCGTGTGTGGAAACTTAAGTTCTTTTATTATGGCCTGTGCTAATGTGCTTGCACTTTTTAAGGAGTGATGAAAAAATTGGCATTTTTGGTATAATTGGAACCAGATTGGGGAGCTAAACTCGATATGATTTTTCAGTTGACCAAGTTAAATACATTTTAAAACTAAAGCTTATAGTGACGGTAAGGATAATATAATTTTGTGGCTGGTATAAATCACAAAATGAAAATGATGAATTTATAATTTATAATGAATTTATAAAGACCTGTATTGCACCGCTCGCCGCATGCTTAATAAAAAAGATCATCCAAATCTCACACCCAATCTACACCACTCTTTGTCTTCACAAGATTTTCTTTTTTCTTTCTTCTTCGGTTTAATTATTAACAGCCTAAGCAAGAGGAGGGCGACCCTTAGTATCGCACCGTCGAACCAACAGTCGAGAAGCGGAAGAGGAAGGGCACACGGAGGGCGAGAAGCGGAAGAGGAAGGGCACACGGAGGGCACGCCATGTGGCCATTCCTGTACTCTCAATTAATGAGTTTACAGATTTGTTAATTTTTAAATGTATCTTTATTTTTTATAATGTATATCTTTTGTAGATTTTTCATTAAACTTTAATAAAACTGTTTACTACACTTGATCAAATTTTGTTATGTACAATAGATAGGCAGAAATTTAAATCATTATTAGGCATGGGCAAAATCAACCTGCCTGTTAATGATTATAAAAGTAACATTTTTCTTTAAGAATACCCATAAAAGTATCTCTAACAAAAATAAAATATCAACATATAAAGTAAAAACACTCTTTGAAAGTTCGAGAGTAATAATTAAATTAAAATATATCCATGTATTTTCAGGTGCGCCACTCTCTCTCTCTCTCTCTCTCTCTCTCTCTCTCTCTCTCTCTTACCAATCCTCATCGAACCTCATTGGAAAAAAAAAATTCCAGCCCAGCCTTTTCTTTTTTTTTTTTTTTTTTAGAAATTCATAATCTAGCATAGATTAGAACAAAAAAAATAATTTAATTATATTTATATAAATTTATATGTTAATTGGGAGAGAAATTATTTTTTCTCTCTCCTTCCTTACTTGTTATGGTACCCTATATCTACTGTATAGTTATAGTCATATTATTTGTATATCATATTAATTTTTTAGTCATATATTATATTAAGTACACAGTCATATCGAATAATTAATTACGTTATGTATGTATAGTTATATTATTTTTAGTCATATTAATATTATGCTCAATGCAACATTTAATCATATCGAATATATAATAATAATAATAATAATAATAATATTATTATTATTATTATTATATTTATTTATATCTAGTGTTTAATTATATTATTTTATATTATTTATTTTTCATAATATTAAATTTTATGTTTGACTGTGTAATTTTATCAAATGTTTAATAATATTAATTATATAATTAAATAAAATAATAATAAATAATTTAAATTAATAAATATTATTAAATTATTTGGGAGGAGGAAAGGAGAGAGAGAGATAAAAAAAAACTCTCTCTTACTTAATTCACAAACTTACATAAATATTATTATTATTATTATTTTTTAATTCATCCAGATGGGACTAGAAGTTACATAAATATTATTATTATTATTATTATTATTATTATTATTTAATTCCTCTTTTTTCAAGCATGGTCTTCTTCAAGCATTGGGCAGCGGGCATGGATGGTCACCGCGTGACAAAGCAGTGCCCCGTCCATGCACCCCTCTAACTTACATAACTTTTTGTGAGTTGAGAGAGAGAGAGAGCGAGAGAGAGAGAGAAGAGGGGGCTTAGAGAGAATAGTGAGCTGGGCATGGATGGGCGTCGCTTTCGCACACGCGGGCCCGTAAAATATTTGGTCTAACCAAACCAGCGTGCGCAGTGTAGACTGTAAAGTCGGGCGTCTCTCTCTATCTAAGAAATGTCCGCCTCCTCCTCCGCCGCCGCCGCCGCCGCCGCCTCATCCTCCTCCTCCTCCTCCGGGCGGTGCGTAGTCTCTAATCACCTAAAACTCGATCCCCTTCTCTGATCTGCAGCTAGCATAATCATCTCTTCTCTGTTTCTCCCTCTTTTTGATGCACAACTTGGACCCTTTTTTTTTTTTTTTTTTTTTTTTTTTTATTTTCTAGCCCGATATGGAAATTGAGAAAATTCAACTGGTGGAGTCGTAATTCTATTTTGCTGTGTGATTTGTTCGCTTTAGGTGCATATTTATGTGTGTAGGTATTGGGAACGATTAGGAACAATTAGGATAAATAAGCAAAAAAATCTTGTTTTAAGTGTCTATTTTTTGTTCCTTGGTTGATTTTTTTTTTTTTTTTTGGTTGGTAAAATTGTGAATGTTTTAGTTCTTACTTTACCTTTGGAAGCTTTCATTGTTCTTCTTTGGCTCCCCAAATTTTCTTGTTTTGACCCTTTTTCTTAGCCAATTATTAGACCAATCAAATGGGTAATTTATTTGGGTAATATTTTTAGCTACACAAATTCCTCCTCACCTTCCTGTTTCCCCTTCAAACCCTAATCACTTCATTTTTTTTTTATATATACTTTTTTAATTTGTTTTTCTGCTCTCTTTCTCGAATTCTTGTGAATTATAGCAGTGATTTGAATTTATTGCATGTTATAGTACTAAAACAAGTAATTAATTCACCTAGTTGAGCCATGAATATTGATTCACTGCTCTCTTTCTCTTTCTCTACTTGTGGTGTATTATAGTAGTAATTTGATTTCGTAGTCAACCATTTGGCTCGTAATCGCCATGGAAGAATCTAGCTCCCATGTCAAACATAGCCAGCTACTTTTCTTTAATGGATCTTAACGACCGATTATAAAACTTCGAATTAGTAGATCGCGTACTTGACTATTTCACTAGTAATCGCCCCGTAAGGATCTAGCTCCCGTATCAAACAGAGCTTAGCTATCGATTTCCGATAGGTCATAGATCTTGAATGGAAATGGATTTCCATAATTTGATTCATAGGTGATATCGTAACAAATTGCCGTGGGCACCGTGAAGTTTGTTGTCTACTTACCTGGAAGTGAGCCCTAAGGAAATGCTCAAAACACTCACTGAAGCCTTCTCCGCGTAGAAGAAGGATGGGGAATTTTAATTGTGTAAGTGAATTTCTGTGTGCAAGTTTAGAAGCACTTTTTAGTTCATGTATTTGTTGAAATTTGCTTCATGAAATTTAGTAAATTGGTAATCAAAGGCAAAAGGAGTTTAAATAAATAACAAGAGATAAGGTGGGGCGACGTAAAGTGTATAAATTAACCTACTTTCGATTCTTACCACGCAGTGAGTTGTAGCTATTTCTGGATGTAACAGTGTTATTTGCTTTAGAAGTGCTGAGGATTGGAAGTAGAGGTGAAATGGAGGGCACTCCGCGGATGATGTGATGGACTAGTTCTAGGCAATAATTTCTCCAACATACTATGTTTACACTTGAATTAACTTGTTCTTTTTCTTCTGGGAAAGATTGGAAGGGAAGGTTGCTTTGATAACTGGCGGTGCTTCTGGCATTGGTGAAGCCATCGTGAGGCTCTTCAGACAGCACGGCGCGAGGGTCTGCATAGCGGACATCCAAGATGATCTAGGCCATCAGGTCTGCGAAGCCCTAGGCGATGAAACTGCTGCTTGCTTCATCCACTGCGACGTCACAGTCGAAAATGATGTACGCCAGGCCATTGACTTCGCCAGCGACAAGTTTGGCACTCTCGACATCATGGTCAACAATGCGGGGATCACCGGCAGCAAGGTGCTGGACATCCGGGAAGTCGACTTCGACGAGTTCAAGAAGGTATTCGATGTCAACGTGAACGGCGTGTTTCTAGGGATGAAGCACGCCGCCCGTGTCATGATCCCAAATAAGAAGGGCTCCATAGTTTCGCTAGCCAGTGTGGCTAGTGTTATGGCGGCGATGGGCCCACATGGTTACACTGGGTCGAAGCACGCAGTAGTGGGGCTCACCAAGAATGTGGCGGGGGAGCTGGGGAGGCACGGGATCCGTGTGAACTGTGTTTCGCCATTTGGAGTTCCGACAGGCCTGTCGATGCCCCATTTGCCAGAGAAGGAGAAGAAAGAGGAGTCACTGAGGGATTTTTTATCTTTTGTTGGTCGGCATGCGAATTTGAAGGGTGTGGATTTGACAGTAGATGATGTCGCGGAGGCAGTACTTTTCTTGGCGAGCGATGAAGCAAAGTATATAAGTGGTCTTAACCTCGTCGTCGATGGGGGGTTTACTATTGTGAATCACTCCCTTCAAGCATTTGAATGATTGGTATATTTGGACATATTTATATGTTTGCATTGCCTTAAATGACTGCTTAAAAGCTTCTCGATGTAGATGTGTAAGTTTATGATATTTGGGGGCCTTGTGTTTTATAAAATTATTGTAGGTAAGATGGACGTTTGATCTTTTTAAGTGAAGACACAGCACTAATAAATGGACAGTTTATTCATTCTTGGATTTTGGGGGCCATATATTGTTTTGTAAATTTGGAAGAAATCTACAGATGCTAGCTTTTTGCATGCACTTAGTCATGGACAAGACTATGCCAATAATCTCAATAATGAAAAATGCAGATGGCAAGTGCTTATGAAAGATGATGATCAAAGCTAATTCATAGACACTTTTTTTTAAATGGCTTGAATTTATACCATTTAAGCTTGGGATTTTAATTGAGTGATGATTCCCTGTTCAAAAAAGGTCAAACTAGGGAGGTAGCATGTGTAAATCTCAACCCTGCAATATGTGAATGGTGAAAAACGACACTCACAACTATAGGCATGTGAAATAGACTCCTCAACCTTACAGATTTTTCATTAGTAACCCCTTGAACTGTGTAGGATCCCTTAAAAAAGTTTAAGGACTACATAGGACTACATAGGACATTGACACTACAGATTTTTCATTAGTAACCCCTTGAACTGTGAAATCCCTTAAAAAAAAGTTAAAATGACTACATAGGACATTGATCATTACTGCTCAGCAGATCCCACAATTACACAACTAAGTTGGCTGAAAAAGACCTAGTCATTAACTTCGAAGGATGATTTTATTCAGATGTTGAGGAGGAAGCCCAATCACATTTCTTATTATGATGAGATGGATCAATTCTAAAAGACAGTTGGCTGGAGACATCACATCACCCATGCCATTTTCGACTTCTCCGCTGTTGAGGGGGTGGTGAAACAAAATGATCTTGAAGCTCTCATTTTCATCAAAACAAGCAACATTTATTCAAAGTAACCAAAAGGAATATAAGAACAAATTTCCAGCAAGTGATAGCCAAACAGATAGTTAATATGAACTACAAAAACAGTTCTGCAGCACTGTAGACACTAAAACCAACGAAAAAGAAAAATACCACATGAAAATCAAATTACTTTTAAGGATTAACCGATAAAAATTGCGTAAAATGTATATATACTTTTTTACATTCTCAACATCTCGTACAACATAACAATTGCGAGTGCTTTATGCCGGAGCTTTGTAGACAAATATCCAATAGTGTATCCAACAATTTGTTATAGAGCTATTTTTTCACAAAAACAGAAATTACATAAGATCTGGATCAGCTCTCATGTTGGCCTCCACCTTTTTAAATCTGTAATCTAAACAGCTTATCTACATTGAGAAGCACTTCTCAAGTGTCGGATCTGAATGCAAAGTAATCTAATACTTGCTCAAATATCAAATACAAGAACAGCATCAACTGAGACTTCAGGCCCAATTAATATATGCTACTTCAAAATGTGTTGGAATACTTCTTGCTTCTACCGTTTGTAGCTCTTGGATGCCTGGGGTCTAGTGGGGGTAGGTGAAATATTAGTAGATTTAAGGGTGGAAAAGTTGAAAAGTATGTGAATAGTAATACTTGTACAAGTATTCTAGCTCAACTCATGCAAATTCTGCTTCAATTTCATAGCCTCATTTTAGTCCTCTCTCTCTCTCTGAAAAGATCAAAATTAGTTTTCAACCATCAGCTAACACATGGACATTAACTTGATCAACTAAAGATTGATCACAATTTCTATCATCACTACAGGATGCCGATTGGCCACTGCAGTTCAATTCGGTTTCTTCTTCATCATCCTCAATAAAATCGGAAGCTGAAACAGCGTCACAGGATTCTACCTGTGCACTCTCTAAATCAGCTTCTACTGAAGCAGTTTGCTGCTGCTGCTCGAAGTCGATGCCCCTATTCCCAAGTAAAGCCTCCCTTCTGACAACATTAAACAAAATTCCATTTTGCATCCTTTCGGGTTGCAATAAATCTCCTTCGGAAATCATAATCCTATTAGAAGCTCCGAGAGGTGCTCTACTGTTTCCAATTTCGGCGTCTGTATTTTCTGAACTTCTATCAGGAGTAGCAACTCTTGAGATACTATAAAAAGGATCTCTATTTTCATCATCTCTCGTAAAATTCTGATTAAATTCCAACTCAATCTCGAGATTTTGAACAAAGTTAATGAATCTATTCGCAGAGGCAGTCCTCATCAAAGGCCCACCACTTCTAGTCCAAGAATTCAAGTCCGCACTCTCTGACTCACTATCGCTTCCGTCATGTACGCTTCTTGGGCCACGAGGATAAGAACTTGGGCCTTGTTGGGCTAAAGTATTAGTAGCCTCTGATATGATATCTTCCTCAAGAGACCCTGATGAGTTCTCCCTCGCTATGCAATTCCACGAAGGGATTCTCCGCGAAGTGTTTCTTTGAAAAGCGCTCGTGAGTTGTCCTTGGGAAGAAGCAGCTGCTCTCTCCGCACTTCTCTTTAGCCTCCTCATGTGGTTAAGAAGTGCGACACATTCATCTAACGCGAGCTCGATAGCGCAGTTTGCCTTAACCGCAGAGAGCTTTTGCCAAGTGCACCTCCTGCCTTGGTTTGCGGCCTTTTGGAGCTCCGCATAAGATGGGTTTTGTATGATCTTCGAGTACTGTTAACCAAGAAGCCGAAAAGATACCGTATGTCAAAACTATACTAATAATCCCTGAAACCCATGTAAAATCTGAATATGCATATATATGCCCCTCGGAACTGCAATTACTCACAAAATACTGTGTGTTAAGTTGGGGAGTTGTCCGATTCATGATGAAGTTCGTTTTGCAAGGTATACATTTTCATATACTAAGAGTTACAGGGATATATATATATATTACTAAATAGAAAATTTTGCAGGGGTATACATGTAAATATACCTATTATCAAGGAGGTGAAGAGTGACAATTACCTGAGCAAGTGTAGCCGGCATGACCACTGTTACATCACCCTCCCAATCCTGAGCAAATAATTTTGCTATTCCACCCAGTGGGAATCCAAGTTCCAGGATCTGATTGCACCTATGCTTAACCTCCATCTCGGCGAGGTGAACAAGCTACATATAGAAATTTACCAAATTAGATGATTAGTTTGCAGAAAAAACAAAAATTAATAATTAAACTATCAAGTCTAAGAAGCTATGGGAAGGTTGAGAAAAGTAAGAAATTATTCTTTCGCACAACATTCGCATTCAAAACCCTGGAATGATACATGATAGATCAGAAAAAAAAGAAAAAGAAGAAGGAAAATGGTTAAAGCAAGGAACTTTGAGCAGATAATATACTACCTTCGCAGCAAAGCGGCCCCCGTAAGCTCTAACAAGTTCCTTTAACCTCAAAAGAGGGGCAATGTGTGGATTGGCTTGGCTAACGATAAAGTGATTCACATTGAATAATTCCTTCAATTGTATCATAGGCAAATCACTCTCTAAGCTTCCATCCCTCCATCTTCGCGCTGAGGTCCCCTGCGACGACTGCTCTTCACCCACCAAGAACGGCGCATGAAAAGGAACAATCTCGCCAAACCTATCCTTCGCCATTAGCTCTTGAGCCTCAAAGAGCCCGGGAAAAGCACAGGAAGCCGTGACGGCACTCCATATAACGACGTGCGGAGAAGTCAGGTAATTAAGGCATCGTGGTGGCTCGTGCTTTCTGGGAGAGCAAACCGTGATGCCGAGAATCCGACCAGACAAGTCATAAGCTTCTTGAAAAGTTAAATTGCTCGTGAGGTGCCTTAACATTTTTTGCAACTGCCTGATCTCGTGTACCACTCCGCATGTCATTACCCTTTTGACCACCGTAAATACCCCGCCCAATTGGTCGAAGAACTGCAGGGAATGCCACGAATCTTCAAAGAACGATTCGAGCTCGGGCCACGACCGAGTCGCTACAATGGCACACATTATCGACCCGACACTCGATCCTGCTATTATACGGGGAAGGAGCTTGTGCTCCACTAGCGTTTTCACTACACCCACGTGGAAGGCTCCTAAGGAAGCGCCCCCGCTTAAGAGGAGGGCCGTCCTGCCAAAGGCATGCCTTGTCTCATGCATGAACGCAAGCTTCTCTTCTAACAGTAGCTCATCGGATTCAGAGCTGCATACCATTTTCAGTTGGGTCGAGACCTCATCGATGTATTCTTTTATGAGTTTAGGCACCTGCCATTGCGAGAATTCGGGTTATCATAATTGCTCGAATTCTATATTCACGATAAAAAAAACAAAAAACAAAAAAGAGAATTGCACGAGTATGTATACTTGCATAAGAAACTTGCTGAGAAAGGTTTGATTTGGTGAATAGAGTAGAGAGTATTATCACTTGATTAGATGCTTACTACGCCGAAATTTAGAATTACGCAAAGATGCTATGTTTGTCGAAGTACACATACAATTTAAGGACAAGATCAAATTTGTAATTAACCCTAAAATCTCAGCGCACTAAATTAGAGCTTTTGCTTTTGGATCGACAATAACAATCTCATTTCCACCTCCCACTGAAGCAGAAGGCTAAGACTAAAAATTTTCAGTCCTCAGCAGCACTTGCATCAAACAAAGTCCTTAAAAATGCAATTTTTGATTTAGAAAAGAAAAAGAAACAGGGAAAATTGAGTTTTTTTTTTTTTTTTTTTTTTTTTTTTTTTTTTTTTTTAAGGAAAAATCAAAAAAAGAAAGAAAGAAAGAAAGAAAGGGTTTGACCTGGAGCCTTCCTTTGTGGAGCTCGGGGTTGCACATGTTCCCCAAATTCCTCAAGAGATCGGCGCGCATGCAAAACACAATGTCCCTGAGGGATCCCTCCTCCCTGCGGCGGCGAAGCTCGTGGAGCTTGTTGCGAACGAGCTCCTCGTCGTAGAGCTCCCCCTCGGTGGCCTTGTGGGGGGTCTCGCGGTCGAGCATCTTGGCGGCATGCGACCACTCCTCGTACGTGAGCGCGCTCCGCATCATGTTGCGCCAGAACGTGCGCCGGTAAGCGGACTCCGCGCGCGTCCGCACGCTGGTGAAGCGGCGCAGGAGGAAGGCGATGAGGGTGACCACGACGAGGATCCCCTGCGTGTTGCGCGGGTGGAACCACAGCGCGGCGGAGCGGAGCGCGTCTAGCGCCGCGTACAGGTACCGCGCGGCGTCGCGGCGTAGGTGGGCGAGGGAGTTGCACGCGAGGATGCGGAACGCTATCGTGCGGCCCAGGAGCGTCGAGGGCCCGATCGAGAAGGGATCCACCGACGCCTCGCTCGTGATATCCATTTCAAACTACAATAACGCGATTTGGTTTCGAAATCGATCTAATTATGCTCTCCGATCGGAAAAAATTGCGTCTTTTCAAGGGAATTTATCTAATCGAGAAACATTGCGGAAAAATTTGAGTTGAGTGTTAGTGTGTGTGACCCCAAAAAAACAAAAGGGGGCGAAAAAAAATTCGATCTTTCCCCTCCCCGTTCCCTTGCTTAAACCGCAAATTGCCCTGTAAAATCAATAACCAAAAAAACAAAAAATTGAAAATTTGAGCCGTGAAAGAGAAATTGGGTTCCCAAAAGCTGAGTATCGCAGCTCTTACTTACGATCTCGATCGGGAAAAATGGCAGTTTCTGGAAGGGAAAAGAGACAACGAGGGATCAGAATCGGGTGCGTAAGAAAGTGGATAAAAGGAAGCGATTTACGCTACGCAACCGAATCCAATCCGAACCGGAAAATGAAACCCCCTCTCGAAGATATACTAGTCGTTGCAACAGAAGGGGAGAGAGAGAGAGAGAGAGAGAGAGAGATAGAGAGATAGACCTGGTGCATGGACCGGGTTCACCACGTCATTCACAAGAGAAGACACGAGGACGGAATATATCGAGTGGTCTACAGATGACGTGGTGAACCGTGTCCAGAACAAGTGGAGCAAAAGTACCCGCATTCCGAAATCTAAAAAAAAAACTCGTATAACTACGTGACAAAACCCAAATAGATGGATAAGGATGTACTTCATTTCTTTTTGGTTCCAAAAAGAATCTTTTTTTTTAACTAAAAAATTATTTACATTTTTTAATACAAAGAATATGAGATGTACATTATTATTTAAAATATATAATAAATATATTGGTGTCACATTGTGCTAGCCACATTAAAGTATATTTTTTTTTAAAAAAAAACAACATTAAAATATTAAAATCAAAATAAAGATTTAGTAGTATACTTAAAATGGCACACAATTTGTATAAATTTTATATATTTTTTAATTGCCCACGATAAAATGCACGACTTTTATATATATATATATATATATATATATATATATATATATATATATATATATATATATATATATATATATATATGTATGTATAATCGTCTTTAATATAATACACAATATTATAAGGGCTCAATAATCTTCAACTTAAAAAAAAGACAAATATAAACAGTTTCGGACTTTTTTTGTTAAAATAAACAAATAAAGAATACTTCAACCAGAGGTTTCAAAAAGAAAGCAAGAAATAAACCAAATTTTTTAACTTCAAATAAAGTCTTATTTTTTTCTTAGAACAAAATATGATAATTTTGTAAACAAAAGTATAGTATAGAAAGTTGCAGTTTTTGCTTAGAGGACTGCGAGTCGGTGGACCACTTATTTATGGAATAATTTTTTACTAAAGCAGTCTTGCCGGCAGACTTTGGAAAGCTTGTAGTATGAAAGGTGGGGCAATATGGGGGAACGACCTTGCGATGATCGCGGCCACTTGGTGGGCAATGTGGTTAGAAAAAAATAGAAGAATTTTTTAACTGAAAAAGTGCTTCCCGGATGTAGTTTCGGTGGAGGTTCGAGCGTTTAGGGTTCTCAGGGGACGCTTCTGTATCTAACTTTTTTTATTTTTTTGCCTCACATTGAGGGATCCTGTTCTCTGCTATTGTTGCTAAATTTATCAATTTTTTAAATAAATCGATAGCATGCTATCTTATTCTAAAAAAAAGAGTATAGTATAAAGTGCATTTTAGTATGAACTATTTTAGTATAGACAGAGAAAGAGATATTGAAAGATATGAAAGATATATAGTAAGGATACGGTGGATTTGTAAGACATCCGAGGATAGATAGGGAAAAAGGGTAAGATATGGAGGATTTGTAAGGCACGAGAGGATAGATAGAGAGAAAGAGTAATATTTGGTAAAAATATAAAAAAGAAGAAATTAAATTAGTAAAAATAGGAGAAAGAGAAAATGTGACATCTCCGTAGTTTTCGATGAAAATAAAACTATAATTGAATTTATAAAAAATCATGAATATTAGTAATAATAACTGGGTTTAAATATTTTGTACCGATGGTTTAAATTCAACGAGTTACTATTGCTAGTGAGCCCGGTTGTTAAAGAGAGAGAGGAATAAAATTGGCAAGAGAGGAAGAAAGGGAAAGACGCATACGTGGCACATTAATTAATTTTTCTTCGTAAACAAATGTGACGTCTCACTTTTTTTAAATTTATTTATTTTAAAATTATTATAGTTCTAACACGCATATCCCTCTCAATCTATTGAATCTAATCGCGGTCTAAAATTCTCTTTATCTTTTAGGTCTAGCCACTGTCTAAGATCAACTATTCTAAAATTATTCTAACTCTAAAATACTTAACCCATTTAATTTTTTAGACCAAACTACGTACAATGAGATAGCAAGGTTGAAGTTTTGCCCCCATTTTATCTTATATATATAATTATTTTAAATTTTTAAAGTGTCACAATAAAGTCATTTTCTAATTTGAAAAGAAAGTGATAAATTTACTTCCATAAATAGAGTAACTTCCTTTTCAAATTAAAACCATCTTTTTAAAAATAAAAAAAATAATAATAATATAGAAAGCACTCTATCCCATTATATATTATATATAAAATTATTTTAAAATTTGAAAGTATCGCAATAAAGTCATTGTCTAATTTGAAAGGAAGAATAGAGTAACTTTCTTTTCAAATTAAAACCGTCTTTTTTTTTAAAAAAAAAAATTCAAACTACTGACCGTTGCAGTCAAAAAGAAAATGATATAGAAAGCACCCTGCTGGGATATCCCCCCACTTAGAAAATGATATAGAAATCACCCTGCTGGGATACTCCCCCACTTAGAAACTACTGCCACTGTTAAACAATCATTGCACACTAACTTTTTTCTACAGTTTCTGTTCCTTTCTCTGACTCCATATACAACACTCTTTTTGTCCTTTTCCTTTCCCCCTCCCTCTATATATTGCACCCTTACCATTCTCCTACATGTACAACACATATCTAGAGAGAGGGAGAGATAGAGAGATTGTATAAGTAAAAGAAAGTAGAGATACAGAGAGAGAGAGAGAGACTAGATCTAGGAATTAATGGCAGGAGAGAAACTCTGCTACATTCTGGCCTTTGCCATTATTGTCCTCGCTATTTTCGGTCCGGCTCGGGCTGAGGAGGCTTGCGAAGGCGATGTGAAGAATTTGATACAAAGTTGCAGTAAGTTTGTACAAATCAAGGGCCCGAAGGTATTGCTTGCTGAATTCAAAATTGGTTGAATTGTTACATAGACCTCGCGCAAAGTAGAACACATTTTGAAGTGGCTACCTGAACAAATTCTGCGCAGAGATACTTTGATTACAATTTTATTTTTTTAAGTTTCAGTATCTGTATCAAAGAAATCGCTTCTTCTCGCATGCAGATTCCACCCTCTGAGGAGTGTTGTGCAGTCGTAAAGAAATGCGACGTGCCGTGCCTGTGCAAGCGCGTAACTAAGGATACCGAGAAGATCATCAGCATGGAGAAAGTCGTCTACGTCGCAGAACGCTGCGACCGCCCTTTCGCTCATGGAAGTAAATGTGGAAGTAAGGCTCTTCTGCATTTATTCAGATATTATGTGTACTCTTTCACCAAAGTACTTAATTGTAAACTAATTATAGGTATTAATCCATTTACTAGCTAATCTAAATATTGGTTGTGCTGGGTTTGGTTTCAGGTTACACTGTTCCAAAGGCATGAAGAGATAAGGAGAAAGAGTTGGAGGAGAGAATAACTAAAGACCAACTATGATCTACATTTCAATATTTTGCAGTGTACAAATTAATCTAGTTGTTTGATTTGAATGGATGATATGTAATGCAGTTATATATGAATATAAAACTGGATTCTCCTTCCGTCCGTCGACTCTTTGTTTGTTCTGCGTCGTTGATAGTTACATATACAGTAGAGACCACACATACACACAGTTTTGAGAATGTTTCTTCATGCTATCAACTTAAATTTGATTTTAAGTCACTCTCTTTTCAAATTCAAACCATTCTTTTTTTTTTTGAGATTAAATTAGCATGCTACCGCTTCATTCATTTAGGAGATGAACTGAACTACATAATGACGCAGCTAGACCTCAAAAAAGAAAGAAAAAAAAAAAAAACTAGTTGCATCAAAACGACTGTCAAATATCCCTAAGGGACCAAATTTCGGTCGCAAGATAATACAGTTGGCGACTAGATTTCTCAAAGATACGTCTGTTCCTTTTCAGCCAAATAACCTACCAAGTGGTGGCGATTGTTGTTAACTCCCTTCTTCTTAGAGCATCACCTTAATGTTGCTCTCTTCTCAAACTTGCCTGACGGTTGTACAGCACCTCAGAATGCGTTTGTTTGGTTGTAGTCCCTCCAGTAGAGTTTTGGCAATTAAGTAATTCGAAAAAAGGTGATCCACCGTCTCCAGCATATCCGAGCAGAAGACACACGTTTCCTCGCCACTCCAACCTCTTTTTACTAGGTTGTCCACTGTGAACACTTATTTTTTCAAAACTAGCCAAACAAAGATCTTAACTTTCAAACTATTCTTTTTAAATTCAAACTTTTTCCGCTACAGTCGAAAAGAAAATGATGTAGGAATTTGCCCTGTTAGGACTCCCCCCCATGGAAATCCATTAAAAGCTGTTATTGCACTCTCTGATTACTTTCTACAGTTTCTCTTTCTCTCTTTGACTCCTTCCCAATTTTTTTCATGAACTTAATTTCACTCCTCAAACAACACCTTTTTTTTTTCTTTTTCCTCCTCCCCCCTCCCTCTATATATAGACAACTTAACATTCACCAACATCTACAATACAAATCTAAAAAGAGAGAGAGACAGAAAGATTGTCTAAGTAAAAGAGAGTAGACAGAGAGAACAGTGGAATGGCAAAAGAGAAACTCTATTGCTTTTTGGCCTTTGCCATTACCATGCTTGCTATCGTCGGTCCGGCACGGGCCCTGGAGCAATGTGAGGTCGATATAGTGCATTTGATAGAGTATTGCAAAGATTTTCTACAAATCAAGGGGCCGAAGGTATTGCTGATTTCAAAATAGGTGAAATTGTAAAATTCGATGTGCAGATCTTGTGTGGAGTACAGCGCATTTTGAAATGGCTATCTGAACTTCAACTTCTCGTTTTCTGTTTCATTCTTTTCGTTTACTGGCATACTGCCTAAATTTTCATTATTTTTGAATCCAGAATGCTTGTCAGAGTTTTTTTTTCCCTCCAAAACTAGAAGGCTTTTGTAAAACGATTATAGTCAGAAACTGACGAATATCGTCAAGTTCTGTACAGAGATACTCAGACAATTTTTTTTAAAAAAAACATAAATATGTAGGCAGGAAATTAAAAATCTTTACTTTTTAACATTTCTATCAAGATGCATTATAGTTTAGTTAATCTCTTTTCTATTGTTGCCTACAAAATATTCTGATCGAAGAAATTGTCTCTTACAGATTCCACCCTCTATCACGTGTTGTTTAATCGTAAGGGATTGCGACATGCCGTGCGCGTGCAAGCACATGAATAAGGAAGTCGAGAAGATCATCAGCATGGAGAAAGTCTCCTACGTCGCGGAACGCTGCAACCGCCCTTTGGCTCATGGAAGCAAATGTGGAAGTAAGCTATGAGGCTCTTCTGAATTTATCCACTATTATGTGTATATTCTTTCATCCTAGTACTTCATACTAAACTAATTAGGTATTAATTTACCAGCTAATCTAAGATTAATGGGCATATATTGGTTGTACTTGGTTTGGTTTCAGGTTACACTGTTCCATAGGGATGAAGAGATCAGGAGAAAGAATTGTGAGAGACAATGATCTGATGTTCAATATTTTGCAGTGTACAACTCTAGTTGTTTGCTTTGAATGGATGATATGTAATGCAGTTATAAATGAATATAAAACTGGATTCTCCTTCCATTTACTCTTTGTTTGTTGTGTGTCATTGATTGTTGCATATAACAATAGGGAGAGAGAAGAGGTTTTAGCAAGACTACTGAGAATAGCACCCATCCCTTTATGCTATCAACCGAAATTTAATTTTAAGTTTGCAAATTTAAATTTAAATTTAAATATGGCCTCCATTTGATTGTGGGTTTCCAAATCAAAATGTAAACATTACCTCAAATACTTGAAGTTCGAAGGAACCAAAAGTCATTATTTTTCTTTTTCGACACCTTTTGGCCAAACTACGTAATGCTTCCAAACATGGTAATATTGGAACCTTAGCAACTGATATGATGAGAAGCATGCCTATTTTAACGGCTACAATTTCAAAAAATAATAAATATGACAGTTAGTCAAACCACACAAGAAAATTATTTACAAGTTCAACGACGTTTTGCGAGATAGCTTTAGGAAGAAGTGGACATACTTCACTTGGGAATTAAGACACAAGCTAACTAAATTGAAACACCAACCAGAAAATCAACAGTTGAAGACCAAGTAAATTCAGCAACGAATTTCATAAATCAAAGAGAGAGAGCAAAACTCTGATGTCAGCCAAAAATGTGCGACGACAAATTAAGGTTCCAAAAATTTTATAAAAAAGGCATATAGGTGTAGGAACTACGTTGGTTCGCTTCATTTCTACCGGGCGGTTTGTGCAGCTTGTGCCGGCTCGACGATGTTCTTCGCCAACACGTAGGTCCGCATGTTAAGATTTTTCAAGCTTTCTATAATCTGCTCGTGCCTGAGGAAAACAAAACACAAAAAGAAAGGAAAAGAGAAATCATTTCTCTTTATAATAGAAAACAAAGAATAATACAAAAGAAAAGATTAATAATTTATTTATGCCTCTTCAAAAGGAAACTTTCTATAATACCAAAGGAATTTCTAATGTCGAATTGGATGACTCCCACAAGAGGTACTAATATAAAACTCCGCATTTTCAAGGCTCATAACTGTATATGATAATATTCATATTTTCCCAGTATATATAAGCAATGTATTAGTGCTTACACGTTGAGATGATTGGTCCCCATAATAAGAGTCCCTGAGTCGGAATCTATTTTGGCTTCAAGCTTCGAGCTTCGAACAAGATTCATTATCCACATCTCTGCCTCGTCATAATTCATGTTCAGCTTCTCCGCAAGCATGCTGTTACAAGTCGATCTTATAAGCATTTTATCTTAATACATAGATGCTGTTAAAAGCATGTACGTTAAAAAAAAAAAAAAAAAAAAAAAAAAAAAAGGGGGGGGGGAACAATAAATAAGAAAAATGCTAGCAAAATCACATAAACAATATGATGAGAAAACAAGAAATATTCATTGCATTTACGTATACCAGGGAAATCATTAAAGAAAATAACACAAGGAAAGTTATCTGAGAAAGAGAATTGTATTCCACTCTCTGATTTAGCAGGTTACTGAGCATGCAGAAACAGAAAGTTCACAGGAAATTGATATAGCATGATTCCATCCGATGCTGAATTACAATAGCACGTATGAAACAAAGTTTAAGCATGAACCAAAGTTAGATTATTTTACCTACTGCAGTGCGGATAAAAGTTAATAAAGAAGTATTAACTTAGCATGGTATTGGTAGGTGATGAAGGCACCCTGGCAGTTTTTGTTGTTTTAACCACAGCTCTTTTCACTTACATCCGAGTAAGATATAAACATGCATGAACTGATCATATGATATATTCGAACTGGTCTCTTTCCATCATAAGCCATCCAGATAATTTTGAATTTCAAGAAGATCCAACTCATTCTTTGAATCTCTAAAATTTCTTTTCTTTTCCTAAGCGATTCACTCCAAAACTTAGTGACATATTTACTCCAAAACTATTGCAACTTCATTAATAGTTTAAAAGTTTACAATAACCGAGTTCTATAACATGTTAAACATGTAATGCAAATACCTACAAAAGCCCCCCAATTTAAGTTGATAATCAATTGCATGACAAATGTAGTTTGCCATCATATAAAAGGACCAAAGGGGAAAATAACAAAAAAGGAAGCCCAACCTGATATTGATGCACTGATGTATGCGGCAATAGGTCTCAAAAACGAAGAGACGTGCATTTTCAAGAAATTCGTCTCTTAAAGGTACAGTAGTGAAGTTGCCATCTTCAGCATGCTTTCCAAGGAATGGATCATTCAGTATTACCTAGCATGGATACAAATTCGTTAGCATCAGATAGTAGAATTTGTCAGAATGTCTAGAATACATAAATAAAGTCAAAATTACAAAGCAAAAGAATAGAATGTTATTTATGATATTATATATGAAGTATAATAGCTATTCAAAGATTCAACTCAAAGAGTAAAATCTATGAAACTTACTTGCTCGCACTCCTTAAGTTTCTTCTGTGCACCTTCAAAGTCATAATTTATGTACAAGCATTCAAGAAACTCTGTTACGGGATCCTTGTAACAGTGTTGTTCCTGCTGTATAACTTTGATCAACTCTTTAAGCATATTTCTTCTTCTTTTGTTTACAATGACTGCAGTTGCAACGTAGCGAAGAAGATGATGTGCATTTGTCTGAATGGCATTAAGATACCTGAAAAAAGAATATTAACAACGGAAGATTAAAAAAAAGTATATTAAACCTTCTCTAACAAAAGTAAGATTGTCGGACCATTCAAAAATTTTGAAATTAACTGTAAATTAATTAAATGAAATATCCAATCCAACTCCAACATCAAACTTGAGAAACCTTAATTAACATGCTCAGAATTGTGACTTTTTAGGTGTTTAAAGTAATAGATTAAAACAAAAAACAAAGAGTACTAGCCTTTTCATAATGATGTTGATGAATCTAACTTCTTTAAAAGATGTATAATTGGAAACTACTTAACATATAACCCAAAACTCAAACATATCCTGATAGAAGTACTAAGAAGGATTCCAAATTGTGGCATAGCTGGCTTCTGAAGCTAACTAGAGACCTGCTTAGTTTTGATGCTGTAGTGTTATGTACACATGTCATAAACAACATAATCAAAAGTTAGCATGTGCTTTTGTGAACTTTCCACTGAAAAAGACTAGATAGATACTTTCTACATGTATAACATCAGATCAACAGACCATGCTTTAGTTACCTAAGGTACTTCATATCTGAATTATCAGGATTGGGATTTAACACATACACAGTTGAGGGATGAAAGAAAACATGTCTCCTTCCATTTACTTTCTGCTGTATTATGTAAGTAGGGATAAACGGCATCACATTTGGCAAATTAAACTGAGTACCACAAACCTGTCCTGAAAGAAGAGATCGATTATCCCATTTCTCCCATTTTCATGGTTAAAGAAAATGAAGAGGCTCCAGTGCATCAGCCATATCCTATTTTGCAGTTGATTTAACGGAGACGCAAAGTTCTGCAAATAATATGAAAAAAATGGAATCACCCAAACCAACAAATAAAAAGGAAAAACTTACAAGTTTCCGGATGCACAGTAGAGGAAAAAAAAAATCTAACCTTCGAATCAATGATCTCTTTCAACCTATTGAGCTCCTCAAGTGCAATATCCCAATTCTGCATCAAAATCTCAGCTGCAAGCTTCCCCCAAAGTGCACTCACGCTTCTGTCACTATTAGTGCATAGCGCACGATACTGGTACAGATAGTCAGCAGCTCCCGAATAGTTTCCACACTCAAACTGAAATTTCGCATACTGATAAAGAGCCTCTATCTGATCCGGACCAATCTGCTCAGTTAACAAACAAACTATTTAGATTAGACGTTCGACCTTCCCGCTTACACTTTTAAAATCTAAAACTAACAAATGAAAGTAAATATAACTTGTGCATTTTTAGCATTGCTAAAGGAACCAGCTTCTCTACTCCTGAAGCAGACAACTTAAGGGGCATTTTACTTAGAGAGATATTTGTGTTTCTTCAAAGAGCATTATGCAACCAGAAATTCTGCCGAATCTCCAGTCCAACCAAACAAGCCTAAGTGCCTATTTGGCCCCTTGCTGTATGGTATAATGCTAATTAATGAAGTGATGCAGAAGAAGTGCTATTACAAGAAGCACAGTATTAAAATCATGCTGGAGCTTCTTTGTGCAGCAGATTCAGAAGCTCCAACTGGAACCTTCTGCTTCTAGGTATCAGAAGCTCATCTCTGCTTCCCACTACAGCAGAAGCTCCAAACTTTTCTATTCGCCAAAATTTCTACTAGATGTCACCGGAAAACAGAACTGGGAGTTTTAGTTCAAAATTGCCCCTTGGAACTGCTAAATCAACGATATTGTCACCAAACTAATACATTAGAACTATTTTTTAATTAAGCAAAAGGAACAAAGCAAGGGAGAGAACTACAGAGAATTAAGTAGAAGGACAACCTGAAATCGATCATTAAGCATCTGGATGTTGTACTGCTTATCCGCCCGTAACTCCTGGACCAGCGTAGCGCTCTGTAGGAAGGAGATAAGCGGCGCCGCCGACTCCTCCAGCAACTTCAACCGCGCCACCACCTCCCCCCTCCTCTCGATCATCTCTGCCCAAACACAAACCCTAGATCCGCATCACAAACACCACCAACAACAACAAGGAACAAAGATCGAATTGGAAAGCGTAGTAACAGTAGCAGTAGAGAGAGAGAGGGGGGGGACCTTGGGGGACGTCTTCGGTGTGATAGAGGGACTTGTGGATGTCCATGGCGTAGTCGACCATGTTGGTTTGGCTGAGGAGCTCGATCTTGGCCTTGAGTATCTCGTCGTCGTCGTAGAGCTGCCGCTCCTGGAGGAACTCGAGGAGGGGGAAGACGAGGTGGCGGTCGAGGTGGGGCGCGATGCGCGACGTGAGGTCGTAGTTCGCCATGGCCGCTACCGCTAGGGTTTCCTTCATAGGGTTTCTTTTTAGGGTTTCCGCCTCCATTCTTTCGGTGGCGAGGGAGAGAGAAAGAGAGAGAGAGAGGGGGGCGGAGGGGGGGATAACGGGCACGAATCGATGCGCAGAAGATCGCCTTCGGCAAATCTAGGCCGTCCGTTGGTAGATGTAGCTTAATCCTGATTGAATCGACCGTACGTACTATAGCCATAGGCCCGTGGGCCAACACGGTCCGATTCACACATGGGCCGTAATGGGCCCAACACACATCCCATTAGGCCATTACTCCCGACACCTTTATTTAAAAAATAATTTTCATTTTAAATTATATTCCCAATCTTTCTGATCTACTATTATTATATTTAATTTAATTTAATAAAAGTAAATAAATAATTCTAAACTTTCTCACGCTCATAAAACCGTCCACGTGGCCTCATCCAATATCACACCACACCCACCACACGAACACGCACACACACAAACGGGGCCATGGCGGGAGCTTCGCTCCGTTTCCCCTTCCCCGCCGTTGCCGCCGCAATTTCGAAAAATGGCGGGAGCGCCGGGGCCAAGCCCGCGAAATCGCGGGTGCTCGTGCTGGGAGGGACGGGGCGAGTCGGGGGATCAACGGCCGTTGAGCTCTCGAAG
Source organism: Tillandsia fasciculata (assembly GCA_029168755.2). Classification (NCBI taxonomy): domain Eukaryota; kingdom Viridiplantae; phylum Streptophyta; class Magnoliopsida; order Poales; family Bromeliaceae; genus Tillandsia; species Tillandsia fasciculata. Next base: position 25,251,080 of record CM054939.1, on the reverse strand, counting down.
CTTCGCCCCGACCTTCGTATACACGTTGGAGGGAGAAATCGGTAATCATCTCTCGATTTAGCGTTTAGAAGCGTAGATTTGTTGTGTGCTTTCGATTTGGTTAAACGCGCTGCAGTGTGGTTCATGATGTAAAGGTTCCTGTTTTGATTTAGTTCCTAGAATTGTTGTAAAGCATCTGCTTCTGCTTCTGCTTCTGCTAAACTGGGAGTATTTTTTGGTGGATTTCAATAGAGAAGATGTTAGTTCTTATTGAACAGCTCTACAAGTTCTGGTTCATGATGTTCTGCTACATCGAAAGCAGTCTGGGGGCTTTTGATGATGAAGATGTTGGCTACTTCTTTGAGTAGCTCTACTCAAACAGTATTCTTGCAGTTTGTGATATTTGATGTCTTAGTAGATTCGATTGACAATTGAGAAGAAGAAACAGTTGTCAACCAGTGCCTGCAGATAAAATGCTACTTTTTCAGATTTCGTGTAAAATTGCGAAAAGTAGTTCCATTTGTATCAACCGTCCCTGGCGCAAGTGGCAAAGGGTATGATGGTTGATACCCGAGACCCGAGACCCGAGTTCTCGAAGCCTAGTTTAGTTGCTTCATATTTTCAGCTAAGTTTATTTCAAAAAATAAACGAAGCAGGGTAGCATGCTACCTTTCTCTCAAAAAAAATAGTTCCATTTGTTCAAACATGATTATTTGGAATTGCCCTTTTTTTATCCCTGGTCCAACAATACCTTCCTTTTAGTTGTGAAATTTTACAATGTGTGTTATTATGTTTTTTTTTTCTCCCTCTGTTGGCAGGGAGAAAGGTGCTGCTTTGGTATCTAAACTCGGAGAAAATTCTGAGTTTGTTGAGGTTAACATTGACAATGCAAGCATCTTGGAAGAAGTTTTAAAAGGTGCGTAAAACATCTCAACTTTTCTCTTTTTCATGAATATTATGGTTTCATATGTTAGGTTCTTAGTGAATTATTAGTGAATGCCGGCATGTTAAAGGTTTCATACCCTAAATGCCAATTTAGGATGGACCAAGACCCTGAAAACATGGTCTGTAGATTAAATCCTGACAGGTTTATCCAACATTTAATTAAAAACCTCTACCCTCGAAAGTCCGCATCTGGGCCTCAAGCTCAAGCTCGGGCATGAGGAGGGATGTTGAATATAACATGCTAATTTTTCTAACTACTTAAAAATTCAGAGAATTTGTTGTCTTACCAAATTCGAAGTGAAATTAAGAAAAATATGTTTTGCCTCAGATGTGGATCTAGTAGTTCATGCAGCTGGACCTTTTCAACGCAAAGAGAAATGCACTGTCTTGGAAGCAGCCATATCTACGAAGGTGAGAATGTGATAGTTTGTGTACTAATTATTTGTTGAATTTGACATTATTAAAATTTTGAGATATTTACTATGTACTCCTCCGAAAATTTTCCCTGTGAAATCTGAATTTTCCTATATGCCCCTCAAAAACTGTTTTTTTTTAAAAAAAAAAACATCGAATTCAAAACCAGCTTTCCCATGAGATAGTTTGATTCCCTAAGTTAAGATGAGGCTATTTCTTTAGGAAGCTGCATTTTTTGAGGGGCGTATAAGGGTATATGTTAAAGCCCCTACCTGTTTTTTAATTTAACTGAATGGAGAATCACTTACAGACTTCTTTTTCTTGCCAACAGACAGCATATGTTGATGTTTGTGATGACACAGACTATGCTTGGAGAGCAAAAAGTTTCCATAAAGAAGCAATAGCTGCTGGTGTTCCAGCTATAACAACAGCTGGAATATATCCTGGAGTGAGCAATGGTGTTTCTTTATATGGCATAGAAGTTTAATATTTTTGTTTCTTTTTTCCAAAGAAAGTATTGCAATACTCCTCCATATGCTCTTTATTATGACTACATTTTGGGGACCTCTATCATGTTCTTGAATACCGAAGTGGTTGGCAAATTCTGTGCTTGTTTTTTTATAACTTTGTTGTTCTTGAATTTTTCTTTCAAACATAGCTTTTTTAGATATTAGAGGACCGCTATGAGTTTAACTGAGGGTTTAGATGTGGCATTATTCTAGTCGTAGTTGGATAGATGGAGAGGTGATAAAAAATAATAATAATGAATTTAATGGTCTGTGGTAGTTGGAATTGCACGCGGTTAGGTAATTGGTGAGCGGTGTTTGGATGGAATTGGTTCTTACTAATAATACAACTGTGCAGATATTGCCATGATAAAATCGTATTTGAATATGTTTGATTATGTTTCAAGGCATTAAATGAAAACCATTCTTAGTGAAAGGAAATGCTCATCTACCAATTTAATGAAATCTACATTGACATGCCACAGATTTCATGAAAAGAAAGGTCAGGAAGCTTCTAAATAACTTGTGTTGATGTATAATTTTTGTTTCTTGCAACAGTTATGGCGGCTGAGCTTGTTCGTGCGGCGAAAAGCGAGAATGCTGGTGAACCAGATAGGCTAAGGTTAGTACGTAAGAAATTTTATGTAAAGATCGAAGCATTGCAAACTGTCTTACTTAATTTGGTCTAATGTAAGGAAGCTTTTGAATAATTTTAAATTATTTCTTTTTCCATCTCTCTTGTTGTATAGAACTAGTAACCTCCAGTATGTACATATATAAACTAGCGTATTCACATGCTATACCTTGCTAAAGTATCTTTTCAGATTCTTCTACTATACTGCAGGTTCTGGTGGTGCAGGCCCAACAATTTTGGCGACAAGTTTCTTTCTGCTTGGAGAGGATGTTATTGCTTATAATAAAGGTTACTGATATGTACTTATATACTCCTACGACATTATCTACTCACATTTATATTTATTTGCAAAATTCCTTTCAAAATCTTAATTTTATTACATATACACCCACCCCTGTACTTACAGTAATGCCCGCCCTTCTTTCGGGAGCTTCCTTTTTAAGTCACAACCAAATTCCCACCATAAATTCAATGAATCCTCAACTTGAGATAATGATATTTCTGCGAGAAATTGCATTTTCACAGGGGTATATATTACATGGATGATTTCTATTGGATATTTGTATAGAAGTCCTTATAGATCATGTAGCAAGTTTCAGCTTGTCTAAGTTTTAAGCCATTTCTCTTTTGAAGTAGACAATAGCTGATACAATTTACTTTTTAATCAGGAAAAGAGATCAAGCTGAAGCCATATAGTGGAGGCCTTACAATTGATTTTGGAAAAGGGGTCAGAAAAAAAGATGTTTACTTGTTGTAAGCCTTTTAAAATACACCATTTTTCTCTATACCTTTGCTTTACACGCATAATTTTATCTCCTTATAATTAGGTATATTTTCAGGAACTTACCGGAAGTTAGGAGCGCCCACGAGATTTTAGGTGTTCCAACTGTTAGCGCTCGATTTGGGACTGCACCCTTCTTTTGGAATTGGGGAATGCAAGCTGTAGTAAACTTTCTTCCGCCGGTATGTTCTTCATATTTTTTTCTCGTGACCGCTGCAAAATTTTCTACTTAATTATGTACCCCTTAATAATCTCAACTTTCATATCCAAAGCTTGGTTTCTGACACGTAAAATCTTCTTTCGGCTGATATGGTCTTGAGCTCATTTGAAGCATTCTTAAGGCATGCAAAAGAAATTGGCCTCTTAAAGTTCTTATTAAACTAATTCATTTCATTATTCCCCAGGATATTCTAAGAGATAAAAATAAGGTGCGAAAGTTGGTTGAACTCATTGACCCGTTGGTTCGAGCAATCGATGGCATTGCAGGACAGCGAGTCTCGATGAGGGTGAGAAAGTCACTCAAAATTCATGATATTTTTCTATATTAGTTTTTATTCTTATATTACTGAATAGGCACATGTATGGGCTCATATGAGTGCATACACTTATGTTTCTCCTTACTGGTTTGATCACACTTGCCTTGTGCAGGTAGATTTGGAGTGTTCAAACGGACGTCATACTCTCAGTTTATTCACGCATAGAAACCTATCCATGTAAGTTCTCAAAACTTTCTCGCGCTAGTGCCAGAGGAAAGAAAAACAAAAAAAAAAACATATTGTGAGAACTACAAAAATCTGAGTGTTATGTATCTGAATCTCAGAATCGGAGAGTTTTTAGCTCGAATTAAGCTTCGAGTGCCATTTTCTCAGAGCTTCAAAAGGAGCGCTCGTACGAAGCATAATATAAAATAATTTGCCATTAATTCTATTTGGAAATGATTCTCAAGAAAATCCTAATTGGAATAAAATATGAAGAGAAATGGACTGTATTCTAAATCTTTTCCAATCATTTTTAGATGTGTATATACTTAGCTCGGCTAGATCGAGTGCAACAATATTTATAAACTGGGTATATCTGACTTATCAGAAAATATGGTATTGCTCAGAAAATATGTAAATCCCATTTCTTTTTGTGAATGTTTATTTATTAAATCAAGTTTGGTGTTCAACTTTGCAAATTCGGCACTATCAGATCAGTTGGAGTCTCGACAGCTGCATTTGCTCTAGCAGTTCTTGAGGGAAGCACACAACCTGGAGTTTGGTTTCCAGAAGAGGTAAGTCACATACATCAGAAAACAAGTTATAAAACGTACCGATAGAATTCATCTAGACCATCTTTTCGACTGTTGATCCAATGCAGCCGGAGGGGATTGCAGTAGAAGCAAGAGAAGTGCTTCTCGATCGAGCAGCTCAAGGAACAGTTAATTTTGTAATGAACAAGTAAATCCTCTTTATCCCTTCCCAGAGCTCTATCTTTATGCTGAGGAACTTTTCCTCGCAAACTCAGTTATTAACATAATAAATACTGCAGAAATTGAAGTTGTCTTTATAGTTGGAAAAGTATATTTCTAAAGAGCACAAATTTGAAAACACACGATTTATATACGTAGCGAATTAAGTTTTATGTGCAAAATCTGATTCTGCAGGGATGTGTCTGTTTATATATATAGAGAGAGAGAGAGAGAGAGAGAGAGAGAGAGAGAGAGTTGGGCTGGAATGCTATTGATAGCACCGGTCCAATTTTGCCACCCATTTTGTAGTCCTTGGATTGCATTGAGATTCGTGCATGCTCTTTAATGATAAAAAAAAAAAAAAAAAAAGTAAAAAACTTTTCTTTTTAATTAAAGGATTTGCACGAATCTCAATGCGATCCAAAGGCTACAAAATGGGTGGTAAAGTTGGGCTGGTGCTATCAATAGCATTCCAGCACAACTCTATATATATATATATATATATATATATATATATATATATATATATAACCAATTTACTAGATTCAGTTGAACTTACATGCAAAACTTTGTCATTCGCAGGCCTCCTTGGATGGTGGAGACTGATCCAAAAGAGATTGGGTTGGGAATATACGTGTGACTAAGACCAAATCAAATATTCTCCACATCTAAATTCTTCCAAAGTTGGACGTAGATTTTGGAAATTGAATTCATTCTTTTCCTATGTTGTACCAGCGTTTTCTTCGCATCATTTGATTTTCTGTATTATGTTCGAAATATATTATTTGGAGCAACAAGATACCTCATACACAGCTTTTGACCTAATATTTTAGGTTGTCAGAAACGCCAGATGTATTGGCTCCACATTTTGTAAAGAAAATCTGGTAATGGTAGGCTAACATGAAGTTATTAGTGCAATTCTAGCTCGTGCCATTTCTGTTATTGAACCACCAAATCTGATTCACTGAAAATTGTAACTTCTCTGCAAGTCAAATAGAAGCAGAAATGAGCTCTTAGAGGCTCTAATTTGAACTAATGTTTTTGCTACAATAAAAAGCTGTTCTCCAAATTTGAATTACAAAAACTGTTATCCTACTTTGTGCAATTGTACTCAACTACCGCTTCAGAGGGAGCTCCAATGGTGCAAATCCTTCCATCACCGTCGTCGACTCCTATACTTATGCTCTTAACACTATAAACATTTGTAATGGCACAATATGATTATTACAAAAGCTAATTCTCTTGTTTTCACATTTCGGAACAACAAAATGGCTGGCATCGAGTAGGAGAAACAGCATCCAAATGAAGAAAGCAGCAAGCATAGTTGTGCATCACCTGCGTTTCCATGCAGTAGAAGTGAGATCCAAAAAATCCGACCATATGACAAAAATTTCTAGCTACATCTCTATGCAATTGAACAAACAATTGCAGTTAAAAGTATACCATCAAGAAAAAATCAAAGCTCGTTATTTACAGGGAGAAGTTGTAAGTTACAAATCAGTAAATGCACTGGATGCCCTGAACAACAGTAAAAAATTTTGAAAACACTATCAGAATAATCCATCTTGTTCAATCAACCAAATACTATTTATTTTCTTCAGTTTTTCCTGACAGACATTAGTGATGCTGAAGCAAAATGATGGCAGATCTCCCTAAACTGATAGATGCCCTCACATTGATTAATGCAGTCAACGGAAAGGGAAAGGACTGAGTATAAATTTAAAGTTGTAGGGGGCACATGGCTGGTTGAAGCACGAATTATTTGGTAGTTTATGTTGGGTTTCAAAAGTTGAGGCAACGATCTGGAAAAGCGCCATAGTTCAGGGATCTAGTGTAGTTTATAAAGCCAGATTAACTGATATCATTCAACAAAGGCAGCTTAAGTTCTAAGATCGAGATTTAAGCCAACTACTCAAAGGAATCGCTTTTCAACAGTAAACGTAAACCTTACATTGCTTCTACAAATGCTGCGCTCTCCAGTCCACAGAAAAAATATCATCATCATTGTCACCTTCATCACTCGAGGATTCATCACTCGATTCCTTAGTAACAACCGCAGGCTTTTGCTTAGCTCTTGCAATCTTCGCAGCTTTTACCTCCATAAGCTTCTGCTTCACCATATCCACATTCTCCCTATATTCCCTGATAAAATTTGAAAGGAAAATGAGAAGAGACCAAAATATTATGAGAATTAAAGCCTAGAGAAGTGATTCTTTTCGTATTTGGGATACAGTAATTAAGTGAATTTCTCACCTTTGTTCTAGGGTCAAATATTCCTCCCTCTCCTCAGCAGCACCGATCTGCAATCAGCATGATAAATTAGCCATTTTATTTTGAACTGTTCTTTTGGGTATTTTCACATATATATATATATATATATATATATATATATATATATATATATATATATATATATATATATATATCCCTCCAAAATATAGTTATAAATGTACCACAAGGAAAAAACCAAAAAAAAATCAAAAATCAAAAATTCCCCATTGAAACTACAGTTCTTACAAAACTATCCTTCTCATAAGTTAAATAACATCCAACTCGTGGGAAAGTTGGACATTTGTTAACACTTTTCTTCAAAGAGCATCATGATTTGCGACCACAAGGTTATGGGTGTAAACTACTGAGTTTCTTGGAAAGGCATCTATGAAATTTAAGGTTGCATGGATATATATTGAATATCTTTACAGAGGTATATAAGTAAATATCTCTTTCTTTGAACCATGAAAAGGACTAATTTCAATTAGAACAACTCAAATTTCAACCTCTTCTTCTTCAAGCCTATCATCAACATCCCGCAAGTTGTCCTGAATTTCCTTTTCGAATTCTTTGTATGCATCACTGCACAAGTTTTGACCAAAGTTAAATTGCTTGAAACTCGAAACATATACTCAGAGAATCAACAGAAACATGGTAGAAACTGAACTAATTAAAAGAAAAGGAGAACAAAGATCTTTTTATACAAAAATAGCAGTGTTTTCAGGAGACCATAAGCTACAAGAGTGAGCCTACATGACATACAATTTATCAGTTATCGATAAGATGGGAACAAGCAGTCTAACAATCTGGTGAGTCAAACCCTAGAAATATCAACAACTAAATGAATAAATAAATTTACCTAGTTCCTTAAGTAACAAGAGAACATAATGCAAAGAATGATAGCATTATTTTAAATGATAGCATTATTTTATTTCATAATGCCGAAAGTAATGGTCTAAAGAACTTACTCAACATCAACTTTCACAGGTTTAATGCCGCGGGCACGGAGATCCGCATCTTTGTTATCAAAGAAGCCTTCTGGGATTGCTCCTTTAACTTGCTTAGCTTCCACTGCACTGGCTGAACTTGATGCTTCATTAGCCTGGTCAAACTGCTTATCGAAGAAGCCATCAGGAAGAGCATTCTTCTGCGGCCTTCTTTCAGAACTAACATCTTCTACTGCTGTTCGCTTAAGCAGTTTAGCATTTTGATTTTCACTTCCGTCTGTGCGATCAAAGAAGGTCTCAGGAAGAGATCCCCTACCCTGCTTGGCTTCCTTACCGTCCGTCTTTCTTGATGTCTCACCCAGTTTGGTAGTGGGTCTGTTTTGAGGTCCTTTGGTTTCTTTAGTATAAACATCGGCAAGCTCATTTGTCTTTGTCACAGAGTGGGTCCGTTCCACCAAGCTGCTTGCAGATGGAGATACTTCTTTACTTCTAGGCTCAACTTGTGAGCTAGCAAATCGGGCCCTTTCTTCAGGGCTAGTATCTACAAATGAATTTTCTTATTAGTTGCAAAGTAAAATTGAATTGCCTGAGATAAGAGAGAGTTATACACTTATACTTTAAGATAGCAAAAAAAGGCAAAAAGAAGACATCTACAATATAGCTAATATTAGAAGCATGAAATGAAACTGTTATCCAACGATAGCAATTGGTCCTTGGATGAACAAATACGATCGCAAACTTGCCAGGCAATTACCATACATATCGGTAGCATGTATTAAAATATGAATATGATTCTGTATTCACGGAGCTTCTGCATTTTAGCCGGAACAAATCTAAGAAGACCGGTCAATTTTGTAATATAAATCAGAAAGAGAACTGATGAAGATAATATTAACTGTTTACATCAAGCAATTTATTTAGAATTCGGCGTCTGTCATTCTGACTTTTAACAGATTGTTTGAGAAGTTTCTCAAAGGACCAGCTTAAGAGAAGAATCTTACCAATCTTTTGCTTTTTCGACTCTTTATTATCAAAAAAATCTGCAGGTAGCGCGGAAGATGGCCTTGTCTTCTGCACCTCTGTTGGTTGTTCCTGATTTACACTTTTGCCACGAGCCACTCCAGAAGCAGCGGCGGCAGCTCTTAATTTCTCAATAGCCTGTGAAAAGAAAAACGGATCAGAATATCTTAAACAACCCAGCTGCCTGTAAAGATATGTAAATAATATACTCAACCGGCTGTATGAAAAAGCAGCATCTTGTTTCAACATATTATATAATGAAATTTACAAGTAGCTCATAAAATGAAAATAGTACCAATGAACATTTTACGGAACGAAATAGAGATAGTATGAGTGAAAACACTACCTCATGATGCTTTCGCGAGACCTGGTGTGCAGGCCAATGTGATTCAGATTTCAAAGTGAAATTGCATACTTTGCAAACAGCCTGATCATATTCATTATATCTAAACAACGGAAAGGTATAATTAGATTTCCATCTCTGATCCCAATTAAAACTCAAATATAACTACTAATTATACACAAATATAACATTCTATGGCAAAAAGGATTTATAACTCCGGCTGGCAAACTTCTAAGAAGTGCCGATTTGGCTCGGCTTCTGGAACAACTTCTCTACTCTGACAAATAAGAAGTTCCTAACTTTTGAAAACTTCGTAGGGAAGCTTTTGCTTCTGCTGTTGATGTAAAATCTGTTAATGTTTTTCCTAACAATTCTACTCATCAAACAGAAATATATATATATATATATATATATATATATATATATATATATATATATATATATATATACTAGAGTCTACTGCGGCTTTAAGCAGAAGCATAACGGCGACACGTATAATTATAATAAACTGAATTATCAAATACTGCATTTAAAAAAAAAAAAAAAAAAAGTAATAATAAGGAAGAATCCCGAGTACCTTACAAGAGGTGAATCGATGCGCTTCTCCCGCTTCTGCGCGGATTCTCTCAGCTTCGCTCGGAATAGCTCCTTCCTCTTCTGATCCATCGCCTAATCCCTCATTCAACACCCTAGAAGCACAAATTAAGGTTTCGCTCAGCTTCTTTGCATCATTTAACCTAGCGATCGAACGGAACCCTAACTTCCGAGAGTCGACATCGTTGAGATAATCCTCACCCAAGGTCGAAATTAGCGAGGTTGGGGACGACGCGCGCAGAGAGAGAGAGAGAGAGAGAGAGAGAGAGAGAGATGGGGGGGGGTTAGGGGCTTGTTCTCTTTTTGGAAAATGGTATATAAATCTTACATGAGATTTTTTAGGGCTTGTTCTCCGTACATTATCACTCTCTCTAGAAGCCCCGGCAACGATTGGCCAACTCTTGTCGATATTGCGCTTCGCAAAACTGAGCAGGATCTCTTTTGGGCCTGATTAAATTGGTCCAGCACAAGTCCATGTAAACCCGGAAAATGAAATGAATTAATTTGAATTTATTCCATTTATATTTTTAAATTTTCTTTATTTGAAAATAATTAGTGTTATTTTATTGTATTTATTTTTGAAAATATTTTAGTAGAAAACGGTTTCATCCACTCTCTCTACTTTCATCAAAACCAGGCCCATTTAGTTCTGTTTGCGGACAGGGTTTCATCAATCTGGCGCTGAAGCAAACCGACCAATGAAACAGCTTTTATTTTAAGCAACATCACTATCAATATAAACGAATTATAATAATATCTATTGAGACAATTATGTAATTTAACCAATGGACCAGTACATGGGGTATTATTTTTATTATTTTTTTTTTTATTTTATTTTTTTATATTAAATATATTTTATCAAAACAAAAAATTAGGTTCGTAGAACTTAGAACCTTTTCCGACGTAAAATTATATAAAAATGATTTAACTAATTATTAATCTTTAAAAATTTTGATTGTACCAATTAATTTTTTAAATTATTTGATTTGAATCCTTTAGACATCGTTTGGGATGGAGATACGGAGGGAATAAGAGGTATTATTATAAATTTTAATAAAATTTTAAATTTTAAAATTTATTATAAATTATAAACTTAGACCAATAGATATTATTATAAATACTAATTTTAAATTTAAAAATTTAAATTAATTTAAACTAGGCTCTGAATGAAAAACAAAAAGATTAATAAAACGGCATGGAAAGGGCATTAAGTGGTCCACGGCTGACTTAGTGGACCAAGTCCACGCAATACTCTCTAAACAAACTAAGGACCAAATCCCGGCGCAAAGTAAATGGGACGGGTCGGGTCAATGTAAAAGGAAAATCCATTTCCGTCCAGTTTTATGGAACGTACTTTTGTTTTCGGGCCGGGCCTATACCCGATCTAATTGTTTGGCTCAAAAAGGCCTATACAGAATCAGGCCGGGTCTGGTGGTTTTTTAAAGGCCCACGTAGTGGCAACGGATACTGCTAAATAAGACTCCTCTTATTTATTTTCATAGCTAATTTATCCAGTTATATTTTAATAACGTAAAAATTATATAGATAATAAATTACGATTTAATAATAAATAAAACTTAATATAATTATATTTTTATATAATTAAAAAATATATATAAATTGTAATTATTAGCCAATAAAATTATATAGTAAAAAAATACTACTGTTCAACTAATTAATATTTCATAATATTTTAAATGTACAAAATAAATAAATAAAAAATATATTAAAACTTATCTTATCAAATTTATAAATCAGATAAAAAAATATTTAGTGCCATAAGTTTAAATATAATTAGTTTTATTTATTATATTATTATATATATTTTGTTCACTCGTCTTTATCTGGTTAAAATCAATTATATTATTTTGAATCACTCGAATTTCAATAATAGTATCTTTATAACAATATACGTGGAAAAAAAAGCGACTCCCTCCTCTACTTTCATTCAAACGCGAACTAATAGGCTTAAGCGGGGTCCATAGTTGATGTGGTGAATCAGGTCCACCTGGTTCTGTATGAGTAGATGGTTTCATCACTCTGGCGCCGAACTGAACAGACCCAATGAGACTGCTCCACGTGTTCTCCCCCTCTCGAAGCGTAACCATCACCGTCCTCACAATTTCCTCTCCCACTATATAAACCCTTCCCCTTCCTTCCCATCACCATGCGCTCCAGATACATCGCACGCTGGCTCCTCCCCGAACATTTCCCCCAATTCGATCGTAAATTCGATCACGATCGAGGAGGAGATCGAAGGATCTAGAGGAGGAGGAGGAGGAGGGCGAAGGAGACGATGATCTCGGGGTCGGATCTCTATCGCGTGGTCTCGGCCATGGCGCCGCTCTACACCGCCATGGGCCTCGGGTACGCCTCCGTGCGGTGGTGGCGCCTTCTCTCGCCGGAGAACTGCGCCGGGATCGGCCGCTTCGTCTCCGTCTTCGCGGTCCCCCTCCTCGTCTTCCGCATCGTCGCCGGGAACAACCCCTATGCCATGAACCCTCGCCTCCTCCTCGCCGACTCCCTCCAGAAGCTCCTCCTCCTCTCCGCCCTCCTCATCTGGGTCCTTCTCCGCCGCCGATCCTCCTCCTCGTCGTCGTCGTCGTCGTCGTCGTCGTCCTCGTCTCCGCCACTGCTCGCGTGGGCGGTCACGGTATTCTCCCTCGCGACCCTACCCAACACCGCCATTATCGGGATCCCCTTGCTAAACGGGATGTACGGATCCGGCGCGGGGGTGTTGGTCGCCCAGATCATCTTCCCCCAATTGGTCGTGTGGTACAATCTCATCATCTTCATCTACGAGGCCATCTCCGCATGCCGCCCTGCCGCCCGATCCGAAAACTCTAATAGTAGCATTGGAGGAGGAGGAGGGGGAGGGGGAGATGCGACTGATGTTGATATTACGATTTTGATATCGAAAGGGGGGGATACGGTTTTGGCGAAGATGACGAAAGAGGAGGAGGAGAATGCGGGGAAGATGACGAAAGAGGAGGAGGAGAATGCGGCGAAGATGACGAAAGAGGAGGAGGAGAATGCAGGGGGCGGAGACCAGGGTGGGAACGATGAGAATGCGGTGGAGGAGGAGGAGGGGAGGAGGATAGCACCGAAGGTGGTGCCAGTGAGGAAGGTAATGGCGGTGGCGGCGAGGAAGCTTGCGAAGGTGCCGAGCACTTACGCCAGTTTTCTAGGTCTTTTCTGGTCGCTCATCGCTTTCAGGTTCTTTATGTTTTTTTATTTTTTTTATTTTATGATAGTTTTTACTTTTTCTATGCTCGTGAACGTAGTGAGAAACATAAATTATAATGTTAAATCATTTCGATTATGGTAGGAAAGAGTTAACTACGTACAGAAAAGAAAAGAAAAGAAATAATTCTATTGATTACTGTAAAGAGAACGAACAAGTATTCAAACTTGTAAAAACAAAATTCAAAGAAAAGAAAATATCCTTATCAAAAGCTCCTTATAGATATAGATTCCCGTGATTAATTAGCTGCATTTAAAATTTTGATATAAATTTTGTTTGTAGGTATGAAATAAAGATGCCTATCATTATAGATGGTTCATTGTCGATAATCTCTTCTACTACGGTGGGCTTAAGCATGTTTAATATTGGTAAGTAATATTCTGACACTGAACATTTTTTTATTAGGATCGAATTGATGAAATAAGCGAAATTTAACCAGCTCTGTGTTCTACGCAGGAACATTTATGGCTCGGCAACCACGATTTATTTCCTGTGGCTATTTTATGGCGATAATTTCCACAGTAATCAAATTCCTTGTAGGCCCTCTTACAATGGCTGGAGCTTCACTTGCTGTGGGATTACGCGGCACGCTTCTGCATGTAGCTATCGTGCAGGTAAATAAGTATATATCTTTATAATCTTTATGTGAGTCTATTATCTAAATTTTGAACTCTAGTTTGCTGAAAAAATAGCGTTTTGCATTCATTTTTGTGCTAATTATTGGTCCTAGTTTGAGAATTCCTTTTCTATTAATGTTCATTGATGTTTGCAAACTTATTTTTTTAGATACTTTAATTATTCTATATCAACTTTAGTCAAACTTATCATTGATTCAAACTTTCCATCATAAAAAAGCAACCCTTAAGAATTATAGTATACAGATTATAATTTTTTACAAGAGCGAAGAGTTTAAAAGGCTTTGTTATTTTATAAATGAGAGGAGGATATTATTCCCAAATAATAGAAAATTTTGTAAATTTTTTTAAGGAGGCGAGCTGGAAGGTAAGGAAAGAGTCGAGAAACCAATTATTTTTTAGAAACTTTTTAGTAAATTAAACCAAAGAAAAGGATAAACACGATTTTTTTCAAATTTGTTGTAAGCATAAAAAAAAAAAAGGAAAAAAAAAAAAAAGAGAAGAGATAAGAACAAGAAAACAATGGATAAAAGGGATATCATAGTTTTTGCATAAATTTTAAAAAATTCTTTGAATATATTATATATATACATATTCTTTCAGTATGGTAATGTTGCTCTACGGGATATTTTAACGTAAGTGAAAATTTGTACCCATGAGGTCGAATGTTTTATTTGTTTTTCTTCGTATCTTCGTAGGCTGCTCTTCCTCTCGCTGTTCTTTCATTTGTTTACGCAGAGGAGTACAAATTGCAACCAGACATCATGAGCACAGCGTGAGAGCTCTTTCTCTTTCCCTTGGCCACACACTATGCAACATTTTATTTCACTTTTCTAATTCGTTTGATTTATGGCAGGGTTATCACAGGAAACTTTGTGTCTCTTCCAGTCACAATTCTTTACTATATTTTGCTTACTCTTTGTGATACAAATCACAGCTAGCTCTATGAAATACAGAACACAAGTTACACAACATACCTTAATTGGTAAATATGTATGAAGACCCCTCCAATAATAGGCCGTTTTGAATTATTTTTTTTTTTTTAACTAATATGCTCTTTATTTTTACTCAATTCTTATTTAACAACATAAGTCCTTTAAAGTAAGGATCCCTTTAATTGTTTTTTAATGCGGATTATGTTAACAACACAATGCCAAATTTAGCATCTCAGATTTAATAGAAAAATAATTTAAATTAAGATGATAGAAAATTAAAAAGTGTTCATCAGGAACAAAAAATAAAATGGGGTGCTCCAAATTAATATATTTTTAGAAAGGTATATCTTACATCTCTTTTATTCTATGATTATAAAATTCCCTTAGTTTTTAGTATTTTTTTAAAAAACTGAGAAGACGAGGACCAAATCTTAGTATTGAAAAAACCCTTTGGTTTTTGAAGTGTACTGATAGTTGTGATTGTATTCTTATTCAGAAACCACCAACTGGACTAAATATTGGTAATTTTTTGGACTGGAATGTATACTTTTTTATCAATGATATCTAAATATATATTTATCTTATTTTGTTTAAATCTACAGTAACTCTTGGTGGTTGTGTATCCTCGAGGACTGATGTTTTACTTTACTAAATATTAGTAATTCTTTAGACTAATATATATGAGTCCGGCTGCTATGCCGGTACTTGTAAGTATTATACTATTATATCAACATTTTTAGCTAATTTTATATTTTAAATTATTTTACTTCACCGACTATTATTTTAGTATATCCAGAGTAATGTAGTGAGATCGAGATTACTATTCTCTCTGTTGCTATAAGATTGAAGTCGGCGAACTAATCAGTATCCACAGTTTTTGAGCATAGCTCAACATGGGAAGCCCTATAGATAAATTACACCACTGGTCTTTAAATTATTGCTTTTTCCATTTGGAATTGTCAAGAGTACAGCATGCAGTTCAGTTAAAGCAATATTTTTACGATTCAATTAAATATAAATAAGTATTGCGTACTTTAACGCGACCTTCGTAGCACTGCACTGTGCATTGCCATCACTATCAAATAATCTTTAATTAATTATTCGCATTAAAAGGTTTGAATTATTAAATTGCTCCATTCTTGGCTTGCGGGATTTTACGATCTCCAAGCAAAATTAACATTTAATCCTCAACAATGAATAAGACGCCATACTACAATTGCAAAATGAATTTGAAAATTTCGCACTTTTAAATATAATAAACCACATCTAACAAGGAAAAGCAAATCGAGTTAAATTAAGCTACATCAATTTTCACCTCTCTTGCACTAGGCCTTGGATGAAAAACAAAAAGATTTAATAAAACGACTGTTTCTGTGAGAAAATGGAAAAGGCATTACGTGGTCCATGACTGACTTAATGGACTAAGTCCACGCAATACTCTCTAAAACAGGCCGGGAAAGCAGTATACAATTTAAGGACCAAATCTCGGCCCAAAGTAATTTGGATGAGTCGGGCCAATGCAAATGAAAAGTCCATTCCCGTGCAAGTTTACGGACTTGTTTCATGGATCGGCCTATACCCGATCTAATTATTGGGCCTAAGAAGGCCTGTACATAACCAGGCCGGATCGGGTGGTTTTTTAAAGGCCCACGCAGTTGCAACGGATTTGTAATTTACATATATATAGGGCTAAAAAGGGAAAGTATTTTTCCCCACCACCCGACACCTCGTTCATCGCTATGTCCTCCTCTCTTCCGACGCCACTCTGCTCCTCCATCCTCCCGGCACCGCTCTTCTCCTCCGTCCTCTAGGGTTAGGGTTTCTCTTCTCCTCAAACTTCGACGCCACTCTAGGGTTTAAGGTTCCTTCGTTCTGCTTCCTCGGTTGCAAATCTCAATGTGCTTTCTCTAGGTCTCCCCATTCCATTTCCCCGCTCGTTCTCCACGGACCTTGAGCCGGATCGTCCAAACTCGGGGCTCGTTCTCTTTCCGACAGCCGAGTGTTAGGGTTTCTTCGACCCAGCCTCGAAATGGGCCGTCGAAGGGTTGTAAGCGACATAGATGGTGAGTATTCTCTGCCTATTTAACGATTCTATGCCATTGATGTGCGACTATCTCTCATTGGTTTTCTGATGGCTCCGCAGAGGTGTTCGATCTCAAGGGGAGAGAAAACGAAGACGACGACGACGAAGAGGATGGTAGGGTTTATGATAACCTTTCTATTTTTGCACAATGCTAGGGGGGTTTTAGAGTTTCGGGGTGATGCTTTTTGTGTATTACGTTGGCATTCTCTCTGTTTGCAGAAGAAGGTCAAGACGAGTTCGAGCAAGATGGTTTTATAGTGGATGATGTTGAGAGGAGGAGGGAAAGGAAGATGTTGATGAGGAGAAGAGCATGAAGAGGGCGAAGAAGAGAAGGTATAGCAGCCTGAGTTCTTCTACATTATTTTCGTTGTTACGCAAGGAAGAAATATTTACAATATAAGCTTTAATTTTGTATTATTATGTCTCAGAGTAACAGAGAAGAATTTTGTTCTCGATGAGGACGATTATGAACTGCTCAGGGACAATAACATCGCTGGTGCTGGCCGTCCCGTACCTGTGCGTAGGCAAAGCTCCTTTGTGTTTGTAGGGTTCCACCTGTTTATTGCCTATTTGGTGCAACTCGTATGCCAACTTCTTTACTTGAAAAGTATAACCCAGTGGGTTAGGCAAGCAATAAGCTGTGGTGGCAAGCAGAAATGAACTTCTGTGATCTGGAAGGAGAAGCTCAATTTGAAGCTTCTGCCTCTATATACAGTGGAAGCTGTGTAAGTGATTTTAATGAAAGAAGCTGTTAGTTCTTCTTCAAACAGGCACTAATAGCACTTCTGCAGAAGCTCTGGCTTGCCCAAACAGGTTGGCAGTTGGAAGTTTTAGCGGACATTATAAGCATTATCTAATATAACATTGTCCTTCACATACTGTCAGGGTCGCAATTTCAAGCGGTTGAAGAAGGCTGGGAGGGATTCTGAGCTAGGGGAGTCGTCAGGGTTTTCTAGTGAGGGAGGATCAGAATGTAATAGGGCAGGTGGTCGAACTGCTCGGGAGGTACTTAAGCGCAGTTTGTTTGGCGATGACGAAGGTAATATTCTCAAGATCTTTATCCTTTTTGGATTATGCATTGATGAGTGGAATACATTGTTACTTATTTCATGTTCTGTGGATTATTCTCAGCTGGACCTTTGGAAGACATTGCTGAAGAGGAGGAGGACGAAGAGGATGATGATTTGGGTGATTTCATTGTTGATGAGGATGATGCTGATGAAATTAGTGCTACAATGAAGTATGAAATTGTTCTCCTATTTATTTTTAAGATACTTACGTATGTACCTGTGCAAAATTATCTATTTACATTACATCCTTGTAATATATGAATCTTCACGTATGCCCTTCAGTAGTTTCTGCCCATGATTCACTGAATTTCCTATTTTGAGAAAAACTTAGTTATGAAAATTCCGATTTAAAAGAGGTATATCTGCAAATAGATGATTTTGCAGGGTTTGATATGTAAAATCTCATTCAGTATTTTTTTTTACCTGGCTGATTCCTGCCTGCTGGTGAACTCTTCTTCTTTTACTGCTTATGTAATCCACGGATGGACTTGCTTCTTATAGAGAAAAAGGTGCGAAGAAAAAGAAGCCCATAGAAGGGCCAGGATTATCAACTTCTTCACAAGAAGCTTGCAAGATATTTGGTGATGCTCATGAGCTATTAACACGTCGAAAACAAGGTCTTGAAGATGAGTTTGAACCCTTTACTGGTTTGGAGAAGTATAGGATGGAAAAGGATGACATTATACGAGAAACTGACATACCTGAGAGGATTCAGGTAAGAATATAGAGACTACTTGGCTAACATAGTTAAGTCATCTTTCGCATAACTTTTGGAGTAGCTTCTCTACTTTGAAAAGCAGCAACAGCAAAGTGTTTAGCAATAAAGTATCAAGTGCTTTTGCTATGACAGGAAGCTGAAATATGAGATTCTTGAGCCCAAAATCAGAAACTTCATTTGCAGATTTAGTTTTGCTGCAATTGTGACAGGGATTTTTATTTAAGAAAGCATTTACTGTTTCTTCTTACTGTTTCTTCCAAGAGCTCCACTCAAGCAGAGCTTTTTCAGAAGCTCCAATAAGACCAAATAGGCCCTCATTATATATCTTTGTTTGGGGTGCCATTTTTTGTTGCAGATGTCTGAGGATCTTACTGGGCCACCCCCAATTGATGATAAGAGCATTGAAGAAGAGAGTGTATGGATATATAATCAGCTTACTGCTGATAGTGTGTATAGTGACAATCAAGTGATCAGAGATATTAGCAAGGATGACATACGAAATGTCCTTACAATGTTGCATGTCCAGAAGTTCGACGTAAGAATTTTTGTTGGAAATAATAAATTTAATGCATGTTACTTCTATTTGGACAAGTATTAATTTTCTGTCACTCCTATTTCAGATTCCTTTCATTGCCATGTATAGAAAGGAGTTATGCAGTAGTCTTTTGAGAGATCATGATGTAGATGCTGAAGATAGTGTAGAAAATGTGCCTACAATCAGGTGGCATAAGGTACTCGGGTGTCTAAAATGAGAATGAACCAACTAATGATATTTTTGCATAAACTTATTATTTAAGCTCTTTTCAGGTGCTTTGGGCTGTTCAGGCCTTAGACAGGAAATGGTTGCTTCTTCAGAGGCGTAAGAAAGCCCTTTCGATTTATTATAGCAAACGCTTCCAAGACGAAGCTCAAAGAGTTGACGATGAGATGAAACTCAAATTAAACAAAGAAGTGTTCCGATCTGTTAATGAAGCACTCGAGGCAGCAGAATCTGAACGGGAGGTTGATGATGTTGATGCGAAGTTTAATTTGCATTTCCCGATAGATGAAGTGGAAACAGGGGAAGGACAATTTAAGAGGCCGAAGAGGAAATCACTGTACAGTATTGGGTCTAAGGCCTACCTGTGGGAAGTAGTCAACAAGTTTGGTATAAGTTCTGAGCAATTTGGGATGCTTTTGACATTGACAAAGATTCCCGTATGTTTCCTGAAATCCTTACATCTGATTTTAAAATTAGCAGTGCTAGATAAGCAGGGTCTGCTGGGTCTTTTACATATTTATCCTTGTAAGTTAATTATTCATATATATTCCCATCCAGTTCGTGCGAGAAATTTTGTTTTGTAGTAGAAAAGGAAATTATGAGTCATTTTTGTTAGTACAGAGGCGTACTTAAGAAAGTAAGTTTTTCATGGACCTTCATGAATATTTAGATTTTTCTGGTATATTTATATAGATAATTTTGCAGGAGTATATGTATGTACAAATTTCTTTCGCAAAATGTCTGCATGTGCATTAGTATTGGCTCCTAATATAACTATATTTTATTGTTTTTTTTTTTTTTTTTTCATGGAAGATAATTGTCGCAATCTTGTAGCTATAGGCATGTCTTGTCATTTGTTTGACTCTATGTGTTTACTGTAGTAGAGAGATATTTTTTATACTTATCAATCCTATTTAGGCGGTGGATGAGCTTGAAGAACCAAAGGAGACTCCTGAAGAGGTGGCTACGAATTTCACATGTGCAATGTTTGAAACTGTGGAAGATGTGCTTAAAGGTGCTAGACACATGGTATGCCTATGTCGTTATGTCTGTTGTCTTTTAAGTTGCTAGTGGCACTTTACTGTCCAAAAAGTATGTTCCGTGGCTGGCTTCTCTACTGAAAAAGCAGTAGCAGCATTTGAGAAATGAAAAGTTTGAAGCTTTTCCTGCTCAGGTAAGCTGAAAGAAATGAACCTTATTCCCTAATGGCAGAAGCTCAATTTGAAGCTTGTGCTTTTGCCTGCCGTGGGTAGTTGTTTAATGACCTTTTCAAGGACAAGCTATCAACGTTTCTTTTGGTCAGCTCTGCTTTCAACAGTTCTACTTGAAAGCACCAACCAAATTCAAAAGCTCCAGCCAGGCCAAACAGCCTCAAGCCAATTCCACCTTTGTCATGTTTTCTAATGTGATTAAACTCTCTTATTTATTATTCATTTTCACAGGCAGCACTAGAGATTGGATGTGAACCTATTGTGAGGAAGCATGTACGCAGTTTCTTTATGGAGAATGCTGTTGTTTCAACAAGCCCAACTCCTGAAAGTAATTCGGTTATAGACCCCTATCATCAATTTTCAGGTGTGAAGTGGCTTCGCGAGAAGCCCTTGTCCAAGTTTGAGGATGAGCAATGGCTCCTCATTCAGAAAGCTGAAAAAGAGAAACTCCTTCAAGTTACAATAAAATTACCAGAAGAAGCTCAGAAAAAATTACTAAGCAATGCTAGTGACTTCTATTTGAGTGAGTGTGTCAGTAAATGTGCTCAGCTGTGGAATGAACAACGAAAACTGATATTGAAAGAAGCTTTCTCCACTGCCATTTTCCCATTAATGGAAAAGGAAGCTCGATCGCTATTGACAACAAAGGCCAAAAAATGGCTTCTCTCCGCATATGGAAAACAATTATGGAATAAGGTCTCTGTTGCTCCGTTAAAGAACAAAGATGCTGAAGATGAGAATGAATCTGGAATAAGAGTAATGGTTGCTGTTGGGGTCTGGGAAAGCCTCCGACGACCTTTGTTATGCTGGATTCGGCAGGGGAAGTAGTAGATGTTTTATA
The DNA here is from genome assembly GCA_029168755.2 of Tillandsia fasciculata. Lineage (NCBI taxonomy): Eukaryota > Viridiplantae > Streptophyta > Magnoliopsida > Poales > Bromeliaceae > Tillandsia > Tillandsia fasciculata. The sequence goes on along the minus strand of CM054939.1, from coordinate 25,229,699 downwards.
TGCTGGTTCTATTTGTATTAGGTCTCAGGGTGTTGCTGAACAACAAAGAAAGAAGAATGATCAGCAAAGACTATTGAAGTTTATGGCTGATCATCAGTCGCATGTTGTTTGTGTAGGAGCATCGAACATGTCCTGTAGACAGCTGAAGGATGACATTGAGGAGGTAGTTATGATATTTATAACCTTATCTTTTAAAGGTGAAATTGTGAGCTCCAAAGTTATAGTGCACTCTGAAATGGCTACCTGAACTTTGAAATTTTTAATTGTATTACATTACCTCACTGTCATAACCTAAAGCTATTTTAACTCTTTTAATGAAATATTCTGTAACCCAATGGCATATTCCATTTCATGACAGAATATTTTATGGCTTTCCTGACGGAACGGTTATGTTTGAACAAACTTGACAGAATTTTCTTGAATCAAAAGTAACAAAAGGTTTGAAAAATCAAAATAATTAAGTTCGTCTCATATTAAAATATGTTATATAGTTTGGGTATGGTTTTAGGCATTTTTATCTTCCTTGAATTTAATTTCTTTTAGCTTTTTAACATTTCAAACAACTAGTAACTCTAGGTTACAAGGATGATGCAGCAAAAGGCCAGATTAAATATCATACTTTTGGAGTAAATGATTTTTTTGGCAAATTTAAACTAATATCTGTCTCTGCACTTAAAAACTAAGGCCTTTCTATATTAGGCTTCAAAGAGATTTCAGTTGTTGAATGTATATTATGCTTGAAAAATGAAAAGTTAAGAAGAGGTATGGGGAATAAGAAATTCAATCATTGGCTTTCTCTGTTGGCCATTTCATTCCACTTACAGCTTCGAGTTTGGAGTAGATGATGATTGGTTGATGATATATAGAAGGTCCATGTATCATTTCGTGTGGTGAGAGATTATGAAATTGTCTATTTCCATCATTTGCATCATATGCTGAATTTATTTTGGATACTTCTTTGAGCATCTAAAATTTATCGTATATCATCCATTTTTAAAGTTGGCATGTCATAAACAATAAAATGACATGTGAATATAAGGTGGCGTATCATGCAAGTCTTGGGACCATTAGACCTTAAATGTTAAGAACAAAGTATTAACTACAACATCTTAATAAACTCAAAAAGAAGTAAAAGAAAAAACACTTTTAGTTTTAGGCATATTCTGTGACATAACTATGTTCAGTGGTGGTAGCTTTAAGAGGTTTGATGAAATATTTCATGTTTCCAACTTGTCTGCACATAATAGCTTAGCATTATGGCCATACATATTTAAGATTTCCCTTTTGATGATTAGGTAATTTTTAAGATAGAGGATGATCGCTCTGCAGATGTTAGCGGCAATACAGAACACATCACTATTGTTTATGGTGATGAATCATTGCCTCGCCTATATGAGAATTCTCAGGTTTCTTCTAATCAACTACCCGGACAGCCAGGTAAATCAGTCCAATTTTCTATTTTTTTTAATTGTTCTCTTTATTGAATTTCTAAGGGTCAGTTACCATTTTAGTCCCCGAAGCTCGACCTTCATTTTACTTTCATCTATATAGTTTTAGTTGTAACAATTCGGTCTTTGAAACTTATTCTATAGGGCCTCTTTTGGTTCGGGGATAAAGCGGTTATCCCCGCTATTCAGTCAAGCAGAGTGTTTTTGGACGAAATATTTTATCCCGGTTAAATCTTGCTATTATAGGTTATCACGGAATAGCTTGGGATAAACTATTCCACCCTTTTGGTGGAATAGTTTTATTACAAGATTTAATTCCAAGCTTTATTAAGATTATAAATTGATTTAAAACTAAATTATATTATCTTATATATTATAATAAATTATTTTTATTATAAAATTATTAATTATACTATATTAATACATATTTATATTTAAATATTATAATAAATTATTTTTATTACATTTAAGTTTAAGTAGAATTTGAAAAAAAAATATTTTATAAAAATAATATTTTTATTAAATCATAATTTATAATATATTATTTTTATCAAATATTGTAATAAATTATTTTTATAACAAATTATTTTTATTAAATTATATTTTATATCAAATTTAACCATCACTTTTTTTCACTGTTCTCTACTATTCCATAAAATTAACCAAACACAATTTCAGTTATTTTTAAGAATAGCATAATTACAAACTAAACATAATTTTACTTTTATTCCTAACTATTCTAGAATAGTAAGCTATTCCAGGGATAAAAAAAATTATCTCAATGCTAGTTATCCTCGAACCAAACCGGGTCTAGAAGAATTGAAGCGTTTTTTTAATGTATTATCTAAAGATTCTAAACAAGGATGCCATGTCAGAACCATACTAAGACTTTGTTAAACTTGAAATTTCATCGAAAAAGGCAAAATTGGGGTCTAACTTAAAGAATCGAATAGTTAATATCAAAATTTGAAGCCTATACATTTAATCAAACTTTAGAAACTAAATTGTTACAATTGAAGCTCTATGCTGAAATTAAAATTTGGGTCAAACTTCAGGGACTAAATTTGTAACCAACCCAATTTCTTATTAGTTCTTTTCTCCAACATAATCATATATTTTCAGGTATTGTAAAGCGAGCTGTTGCTCTTGGTCGCTATTTGCAAAATCCATTGGCAATGATCGCCACACTTTGCGGGCCCGAGAAACCGATTCTCTCTTGGAAACTCTTACCCCTTGATCATTTTCTTACTCCTGATGAGAAGTATGAGGTGATCGAACAAGTAATGGTTGATGCCACGAACCAAACAGGTCTTGATATTAACTTAGCCGCAAGCCATGAGTGGCTTTTTTCTCCTTTACAATTTATTTCTGGTTTTGGACCGATAAAGGCTTCTGCTTGGCAAAGAGCATGTGAAAGGGCCGGAGCCATTTTCAACCGAAAAGAAATAACAATGGGAAAACTTATTAGAAAGAATGTTTTTATTAATTCTGTTGGGTTTCTGCGTGTACGCAAAAGTGGTGCGGCTACAGCTAGTACTCATATTATGGACCTTTTAGATGACACAAGAATTCACCCAGAGTCATATGATTTAGCAAAGAATTTGGCTAAGAATGTCTGTTCAGAGGATGCCCCAAATGAATCCAATGAGATGGACGATGAAGAACAGGAAACGGCAATTGAGCATGTTAGAGAGAAACCACACGCGCTTAAGGTTCTTGATATTGATGACTATCTGAAGAACTTTCCTGATGGGGGCATGAAAAAAGAGACCCTTAATGATATAAAGATGGAGCTTCTGCATGGATTTCGTGATTGGCGGGTCCCATTCAAAGAACTGAATCCTGAGGAGGAGTTCTTTTTGCTTTCTGGCGAAGCTGACAATACCATTATGGATGGTCAAGTTGTTCAGGTAACGGTTCGTAAGTTACAAGATAACAGAATTATCTGTTCACTTGGTTCTGGCTTGATTGCATTTATTATGGCGGAGGATTATTCAGATGATGGGTACGACATAGAGACACTAAAAGTCCGTGAAGGTGATGTACTTACCTGCAAAATCAAGAATGTCAACAAAAACAGATACATTGTTTACCTAACATGCAAGGCTAGTGATATGAGGAAAAGGCCGTACTTTGATAAAAGTAATCGTGATCCTTACTACCGGGAAGAGGGTATTAGCTCGCGTAATGAGCAAGAAAAGGCTCGCAAGGAGATGGAGCTTGCTAAGAAGCTTTTCAAACCTAGAATGATTGCTCATCCTTGTTTTCAGAATTTGACAGCTGAGGAAGCAATTGAGGTGTGACATCTATTTTTATATATTTTTAGTTCTTGGGCTTTTACATATATTACCCTGCATATGCATAAACATATTTTTACATATAGACCAATCTGAATATTACATGTACTCTTCGATGGTGCAGTTTTTTACAGTAAATAGCAGAAGTAAGTAGGGGAGTCATCCTATTTGTGCGTAAGTTTGTGTTGTAGAAGGGATACTTTTGTTCAGTAGAAGGTCATATATTAAGGTCTGATTTTTTACGGGCATATATGTAAATAGATAATTCAAAAGGTATTTATGTGAGCATATTTTATTAATTTGTATTGATTGTTAGATCTTATTTCATGCCTTTTAGGCTTGTTATTGCATGCTTTATCACATGATTAAACCTATTATTTGGAACAGTTTCTTTCAGATAAGGAACCGGGCGAGAGCTTTATGCGGCCAAGTTCTAAAGGACCATCCTTTTTAACTCTAACTCTGAAAATTTTTGATGGAGTTTATGCTCACAAAGATGTAGCTGAAGGTGGAAAAGATCTCCAGGACATGACAAGCTTGCTTCGTCTGGGGAAAACTCTGATGATAGATACGGGCACTTTTGAAAATCTTGATGAGGTTAGTGTGTGTATTTACTACATTGACGAAAGGAATTTAATGTTGTCTTACACAGATAAAATGCATCTTAGCTATACAGTTTATTCTGTTGAGTGTTATTCTTACTTTATTCTCCTATATCATAGTTTTGGTTATAATTTTTTAACAGCTTAGTTTTCTCATGGACTTCTTATTTTACCTTGAACAAGAAGGGTTTATGAGATACAATTTCAGCATACTAATTGGAGGCTAATTACAAGATAACTGAATGTTGCATGCCATTAATCATTGATATGGCAATGCGAGATCACGAGATACGAGATCTGGTATTGCACATGATAATACAAGACTGCTACTTAAAATATAGTATGGCTAATTATCTTGTTTGTTGTCTGTATGGTCATGTGCTGTTTGCTGAGATTCCTAGCCTTCTAGATTGTTGCAGTTTGGTCCCCAACTTTTCTAGTACTACATGAGCTCCCAGCCTTTCCATTTCATTGGAATATTAATCTGCTAAATTGAACGGATGTTTCTGCATAAGTGCCCCGTAATTGCACAATATGCAACTTGTGGACTTCTTATTTTTGTGTTTGGATTGGTGTTGCTTAGATGGCGGTTAGATGGCTGTTATGTTGTGCTTACATAGTCATACTTGTCTAATACAACAGAGAAGCTTTAAAAATGGTAGGGGAATCCTGTTGCAATTTACCCTTAAATATAACTATGCAGTATTAGATATTGGCTCTTTGTGCTGAAGTCATATTATAAATTGATCCTGTCTCTTTGCTGCTTTGCTTCCAGGTTATGGATAGATATGTTGGTCCATTGGTTAACAACCTGAAAAGTATGCTTAATTACCGCAAATTCAAGAGAGGGACCAAAGTAGAAATCGATCATCTTTTAAGGGCCGAAAAAGCTGAAAATCCAACAAGGATAGTCTACTGTATTGGCGTCTCTCATGAACATCCGGGAACTTTTATTTTATCATATATTCGGAACTCAAATCTACATCACGAGTATATTGGGTTGTATCCGAAGGGTTTTAGGTTTCGAAAAATGGATTTTGATGGCATTGATCAGCTTGTATCATATTTTCAGAAGAATATTGACAGAAAACCAACATCAACTTGGGGTTCCTCAGGTGGGAAAGTATTTGTAATTCTTATAATTTAAATTTTGCTTGTCAGAATTAAATATTGGTCCACAAGATGTTTACATATATTTCTCTACTAAAACATCTATTTACAAATATACCCAGCAAAATCTGAATTTTCATATATGCCCTTCAAAAACTTTGTTTCTTACATATATGCCCCGAAGGTTGACCAATGACCCATTATGAACTTTGTCACCTTGTTCATCATTTTTATTCTTCTTATGTTGAGGTGATCTTTTAGAGATTTATCCTCTTTTCCTGATCTAAACTCCAACTAATTAGGCAAAACCTTTTGTATTTTGTTTTGATATTGTTTTGAGACTTTATATTCTTCTTATTGTTTCTTCTTCTTGTCCTTATGATACTTGGTTATATGGTAGAAGCTTCAGCTCCAATGTTCATTGTATGTGTTATTGTTTGACAGTGTTGGAAATCTCTCAATCATATAAATATGTAGGGGAAGTGCATTGATCTATCAAAAACTTATAATTTTATGTTTCCGTTGTTATTGCATCGAAAGTTATCTAGTCATATCTTACTGTTTTTCTATCAACTTATACAGTACTTGACAGATTCTAGTCTTTATTTATGCTGCTGACGAATGTACAGCTTGTTCGATCATTTTGTAATTTCATTATCATTGTAAAATATTGCATTGGCTATACACTGTTGAAAGGCAACTGATAGGAGACACTCGCCTGAACTCTAATTTGGATCTAAAGAAAGGCAGAGCATATGCATTGTCAATCACAAGTTTTCTTCTCTTCCATCTGTATGCTGCAGATCAAGTCCTGCTCCCTTTCTTCTCTATATATTAAGTTGATGTTTTTATTGTTGGTGATTCTATGTTTGAACTCACATACAATTTTGTTGTTTACTAAAACAGGAAGGGGCTTTGATTCATGGAATAGCAGTGGTGGTGATGATGGTCAGTCAGGAAGAGGTCGAGGTCGGGGTCGGGGTCGGGGTCGTGGACGTGGGCGCGGACGGGGAAATGGAAATGATTTTGGAAGTGAAGGCCGCGATTCTGATTTTGGTTCTGCATGGGGCTCTGGTTCGAAGGATGAAGATGGCGGCTTGGGCAGTTTCCCCAGAGGTCGGGGTGGTGGAAGCAGTGGCGGTAATGATGGTGATGGTGGTGGTTGGGGAAGTAGTGGAGGAAAAAATGGAGGAAGCTGGTCAGGCGGGAGAGATGGTGGTGGATGGGGAGGTGGCGGTAGTGGTGGAAATGAAGGTGATCGTGGTGGCTGGAACAAGGGTGCTGCTAGTGGTGGCGATGATGGTAGCAGCGGTGGTTGGGGTAGTAAGGGTAAAGGTGGAACTAATGGAAACGGAGATGGAGTGTTGGGCAGTGGAGGTGGCGAAGGTGGTGGCTGGAGTGGTCGTGCTGGCCGGAGTGGAGGTGGCGGTAGTGGTGGCAATTGGGGCGGTGGCGGTGGAAATGAAGGTGGTCGTGGTGGGTGGAACAAGGGTGCTGCTAGTGGCGGCGATGATGGTAGCAGCGGTGGTTGGGGTAGTAGGGGTAAAGGTGGAACTAGTGAAAACGGAGATGGAGGTGTGTTGGGCAGTGAAGGTGGTGAAGGTGGTGGCTGGAGTGGTGCTGCTAGCCGGAGTGGAGGTGGCGGTAGTGGTGGCAATTGGGGCAGTGGCGGTGGAAATGAAGGTGGTTGTGGTGGCTGGAACAAGGGTGCTGCTAGTGGTGGTGAGGATGGTAGCAGTGGTGGTTGGGGTAGTAAGGGCAAAGGTGGAACTGATGGAAACGGAGATGGATGTGTGTTGGGCAGTGGAGGTGGCGAAGGTGGTGGTGCTGGCTGGAGTGGAGGTGGCGGCAGTGGTGGTGGTTGGAGTGGGGGTGGCAGAGGCACTGGAAAAGGGGTTGGCAACGGTGGGTCGAGCAGTGGTCGTGGTTGGAATGTTGGTGGTGCCAGCAGTGCTGATGGTGGCAGCAGAGGTGGTTGGGGTAGTGGTGGTGGTGGAAGTAGCTGGGGTGGGGGTGAGAATGGCAATGGAAATGGAGGCCGTGGTGACTTGCGCTGTGGAAGTGGCACTGGTGATGGTAGCTGGAGTGGTGGTGGTGCTAGTGGTGATATCAGTGGTGGTTGGAGTAAGGGTAAGAGCGGAACTAGTGGAGACGGAGGTTGGGGTGGCGGAGATGGTGGTGGTAAAGATGGTGATGGTGGTTGGGGTAGTGGTGGTGTTGGTAAGGATGTCAATGATGGTGGCAGTGGTGGTTGGGCTAAGAGTAAGGGTGGAACTAGTGGAAATGGAGGTTGGCGTGGTGAAGGAAGTGGTAAAGATGATAGTGGTTGGGGCGGCCGCGGTAATCTAGGTGGTGGCGGCAGCAGCTGGAAGGGCGGTAGTGCTAGTACTGGTGATATTGATACTGGTGCTGGTTGGGGTAACAAGGCTAAGGGCGAAACTAGTGGGGATAGAGGTGGAGGTGGTGGATGGGGTAGTAAAAGCAGCGAAGGTGCTGGGCAGGGTAGTAAAAATAGCGAAGGTGGTGAGTGGAGTGTTGGAGCTGGCCGGAGTGGTGGCGGAGGCAGTGGTGGTAGTTGGGGAGGGGTTAGCGGTGGCGGTGGCGGTGGCGGTAGAGGTGGAAATGATAATGTTCATGGTGGGTCGAGCAGTGGAGGCTGGAGTGGTGCGAAAGCTAGTGGTGGCGATGGCGATGGCGGTAGCACTGGTGGTTGGGGTAGTGGTGGTGGTAATTGGAATAGAGCTGGTAGTGGCGGTGGTGGTGGAAATGCAGATGGTAATGGTGGCTCGGGTGGTGGTTACGGAGGTGGCTGGAGTGGTGGTGGTGCTAGTAGAACTGGTGGCTGGGGTACAGGTGACAGTAGTAGTTGGCGTGGGAGTGGGGGTGGGGGTGGCGATGGAAATGGAGACGACCGTGGCGGCTCAGGTGGTGGAAGTGGCGGCAGCTGGGGTGGCGGTGGCGGCCGTAGTGGTGGTCGGGGTGCTCGTGGTGGTGGTGGCAGTTGGGGTAGAGGTAGGGGTGGTGGCCGTGGCGGCTCGCGTGGTGGAAGGAGCGGCGGCAGTTGGACTGGTGGCGATAGCCAAAGTGGTGATGGTTCCGGTGGTAGTTGGGCTGGGCGTGGAAGGGAAGATGGCCATGGTGGTTGGGTGGTGGAAGTGGTGGCAATGCCAGGGGCGGTGGAAGTGGTGGTTGGGGTACTAATGGCAGTGGTGGTGGTTGGGGTGGGGGTAATGGTGACAATGGAAAAGGAGGCGACAGAGGTGGGTTTGGCAGTGAAAACAGTGAAGGAGGCGACAGAGGTGGGTTCGGCAGTGGAAATGGTGAAGGTGGCGGCTGGAGTGGTGGCAGCAGAAGTGGTGGCTGGGGTACTACAAGTGGCGGCTGGGGAGGAGGGGATTCATCTGATAAAAAAGGTGGCTGGGGCGGGGGCGGCGGCAGCAGCAGCAGCTGGGGAGGAGGGGAATCTTCCGATAAAAAAGCCTCAGGTGGATCTGACACTGGATTTGGTGCTGGAAATTCTGCATGGGAGGGCTCGAAAAGATCAGTGGAAGCTGACCCCAAAAGTGGGGGTTGGTGACGAGAAAAATGCTGCTACCTTCGTTGAATAATTGACGGACAAATTTAATTTATAATCAATGCTTTATTTTTTCACTTTTGATGTTAGTACCCAAAACTAATCAAAATGCCTTGTTCGTGCTCTAAAATGTACTGTCTCGGGAACGTACTTTCTTTGAAATTCCTGCTATTTTTTGGGCTGTATAGAAAAGCAGGGGCCAGAATCTGCATGTTAATATGTTCTTACTCTACTCTAGACGACTTAAAAATGTTGGACTTGACTTCCACTTGGTACTATTCAGAGAATGCTTATCGCTTATCGAATTGTTGTCAGTTGTCGCAAGAAATTGCTGGCGTATAAACTTCTGGTGTTATTTAAATTATAAACAGTAATATTAGAAAATTTCATTAATTTCTTAATAATAACTCTAAAATAAATCTGCGTAAATTAGGTTATTGAACAATTACATCCGTCGTGCCTTGTTTAGGCCTCTTATCATCTTGATCCTAGGATTTCAAACAGGAAAAAAAAAAAAAAAAAAAAGGAAAGAAAAGGGGATTTTTTAGTTTAATTTTTTTTGATGAGATTCGTGTTTGAATTCAAACTGTAGGAAGCTTTCTACGGTGTGAGATTTACATGATAGCATTGCTCTATATAAATCTATATATACTATGATATATAAAATAAATAAATAAAATTGTTAATAATTAACATAATTTTAGGCTTTGGGCCAGGCAGGCCCTAGTTTGAGTAGGCTAAAACAGGGCCAAAATTATTTATTCTTAATTTCAATCCAGGCCATTGTATTGAAATTAAGGTCCAGCCTATTGAGCCTTGTTTAGGCCGGGGCCCGGTTCGACCCCGAGCGACAAGACCTAAACTTTCTATTTTCGTACATTTCCAAAAATGGAAAATTTCCGCTAAGTTACATTCTCCCGTACTACATCGCCCCTCATTTCTAAACTTTAAGCTATACTAATAAATGTTATCTAACTCCTAATTCTATGTATACACGACCTTTTTACTTCACACAACACAACAATATAATACAATAAAAGTTTATAAATTTTATTTTACTATCTTTTAGAGAGAGAGAGAGAGAGAGAGAGAGAGAGAGAGAGGTCAAATTTTTCTTGTTCTTGTTCTTCTTCTTGTTTTTTTTTTTTTTTTTTTTTTTTTTTTTTTGGGGGGTGTAATTTTGGGGTCATCTAGTATAGAATTAACAAAGCCATATGATGAGAGTCGATACGGTTCAAAAATTTTGCTAATCGTAAAGAGCTTAAATTTTCTTAACAAGAGCGAGATTTTCGACATTTTTTTTCCTCTTATAGTGTGATCTCTATTTTTGTATATTTAGATTAATAAGTTTAAGGAGATTTATAGATGGAGTCTATACATGAAAAGTTGAACGATACTGTTGGAGATCTCAACAAATCCTTCCGTTTCAAAGAAATTTATAAAAAAATGTTATTCTACTTCAATCTGCTCAAAATTGCGTACGTCGTTACGAATTTTTATTTTTTTAAAAAAATAACATTGACAACATCAGAGAGGATGAACTTCTCAAATATTATAATACAATTGAAAAATACAAAAAGAATGATTACAACTTGAGATATTATCTCCTTAACTGTCTCTCAAATTAATTTTATGATTATTATGAAAAAATACTTACTCATCTGAAAAGAAGATTTGAAAGATATTACAGTTAAATTATGATACAGAACAATGTCGTATGAAAAAATATGTCGCTAGCCGTTTCCTTCACTAGCAAATGGTCGAAGAAAAATATATTCAAGATTTTGAAATGATAGAAGTCCACTCCGAAAGAATCAAGTTCGGAGATACTTAATCATACTGGAGATCATCAAAATGTTACTATCATCGTGGGAGAATTTTCAAAAAATAATGATATATTTCTTGAGATATTAATTACATGCGTTCGAGTGGAAGAGGAGACAAAAAGTCAAAATATATTTGAATCAAAAGAGAATGATACTAGCACCACTAAAATAAGCTTAGTATCATTGAATTTTTTTACTTAATAACAATTATTTAAAAAATACGTACTTGAAACCTAAAAAATAATTAAAAAAATAATGATAAATCTTAATTTTTTAAAAAATAAATAATAAAAAATAATGGTTGACCTCAATATGCATTTGGCGTTAATGACGCAGATGGCGACGACTGCGACACGAGAAAAAACAAGAAAAAAAAAAAGGATGGATTCCTTCCTCTCCCCTTCTAGCCGTACGAAGTGGTGCAATGAAAAGATTTATTTATTATTTTTTGTACGTACAAGAGATTGTGTCAATATCATGCAGTATCAATATTTTTTTTGTTTTTTTTTTTTTGCATTTTATTTATAGTAGAATCGGTTGGAGTTAAGGTGAGAAATTTTAGAGAATTTGTTAAGGGGTTAGTGAAATCGGAAGAATTAAAAATTCTAATATAGAGTTGGTTAATTGTGATTGGTTGCGAAGGGTTGAAAGATAAATGAGAGTTGAGAGATATTTTGAAAGTTTGTTGAAATTTAAAATTTAAAATTAAATGGGGATATAGATCTAATATTAAATAGTTGAGAGTTGGCTAGAGATTTAAAATTCAAAATAAAATTTTGAAATAAATAAAATATGAGCAATCTTAGATAAGCTGGTTGAGAAATAAAAATATTATAATATTTTTATTATTAAATATGAAAATATTAATTTTTGATAACTTATGCATCTTACATTCATAATAGAATTCCTATAATCTATGCAATTTTAAATTGTGACTTTTGAACTTACAACTAAAGAGAGCTAATGTACACTATGTAACCTTTTTTCTTTACTCATATATAACCTTCAAATTTTAAGCTATACTAGATGTCATGTAGCTCCTAATTCTATAAAGCCTACATATAGAAAGTATTTCTATTTCATACAACACAACAATACAATATAACAAAAGTTTATAATTTTTTTTTTTTTTTTTTTTGCTATCTTTTGTGAGAAAGAGGTAAAAAAAAAATATTTTTTTTTAATAGAGTTTTAGGCTTATCTATTTTGTCATGTAGCTCATAATCCTATGAAGCCTATATATAGAATGTATTTCTTTTTCATACAATACAATAATACAATACAACAAAAGTATATAACTTTTTTTTTACTATCTTTTGTGAGAAAAAGGTAAAAAAAAAAATATTTTTAGTAAAATTTTAAGCTCATCAATCTATTTTTACAGAATTAGTGAAGCTACATAATAAGCATCAAGCCATTATAATTTGGAAAAGACAAGTCAATATTATATTGCATCGATCCATTCAAGAGTTTTGTTAATCATGAAGAACTTGAATCTTCTGAAAAAAAAAAAGGACAAAATATTTGGGCCTTTGATTTAATCCACTCGTTAATACTTTTTATTATTATTTTTAATATAATTTTTATTTTTTTATGTATTTATAATAACATATAGTAAACGATTGTGATAGGAACAGACACGAAGTTCCCAACTATAACCCTGCAATATTTGAATGAAGAAAAAGAAATTTGTCAATTTAAGAAATATTATAATAAGAAATAATTAAATATAATTAAAAGAAAAAACTAAAGGTCCTACGTACCCTGTGCTCATAATATCTGCATGTAATTTGTACTCCTCTGCATAAACAAATGAAAGAACAGCAAGGGGAAGAGCAGCCTACATGAAACATGAAGAAGAAGAAGAATATTTAATCCATATAAATATATATATCAAGTTTAAATAATTTAAACAAAAACAAATAAAAATTTTTCCTGCCCTAAATAAATTTAATTACCCGGCTCAAAGTTAATTTAAGGGGTTACCTAATATAGTTAATTATTTCAACTAATTTAGGCCTATGGAAATGAACTTGGTTAATTAAGTGAATTTAACTAATTTATTCTATATACCCTTGTTCTTTAGTAAACTATTATTACTGGAAAATAATTTTTATTTTGACAAAATGCTCGGTAAAGATATATAGCCAACCGAATATTTACTGCATTCTCTATGCCTAGATAGAGTTGTTCCCTTCATAATGATGCAATTTTTAAACGATGTTTGGGCACAAAATATTTTTGTGCGTGTCTATAATATAGCAAATATCGATACTTCAAAAAATATTACCGTATGAATTTTTTATTATATCAAACTAATTTATTAAATAATAAATTTTATTATTATTTTTAATTTTTTAATGTTTGAAAGTTTCAAAATTTTTAAAAAATGTAACGTTTTACAGTATCAGAATATATTTTACTGACGAGAATGTATTTTACTGATGTTTAGCATAAACTGGCACATGCTTCAAATATAATGCTAAATTATATTTGAATATTTTTAAGTATTGTTAAATATTAAAAGAAGTATTTTTAAATATTAATTTTTTTTATAGTGAAATTAGCAAATCGATGTAAATAACATGGAGTTATTTAGAGCATTATAAAAAAAAAACACGCGCACACACACACATTATATACCATACGTATCTAATAGGCTTGCAAATTGTAGTAATTTCCTCAATGCATGTATGAACTATAGTTTTTATATATCGGAAAGCATATAAATGCATTTAAAGGGGAAGGGGTGTGGTGATATGATAAAATATTTAAGATTTAATAAACCAACAAAATATACGATGATTTAAGCATGTATATATTAACTACATTTTATGAATAATTTTGTGCTTAATTATATACCTGAACAATAGCTATATGTAGATGTGTGCCATGCAATCCCACAGCAAGTGAGGTTGCACCCATAATAATAGGGCCTATAACAAACCTAATTAATATGGAAACTATAGCCATAAAATAACCACACGATATAAATCGCGTTTGTCGAGCCATAAATGTTCCTGCAAATAAAAAAAAAAAAAGAAAAAAAAAAAACTATAAGAATAATTTAGTTCCTGAAGTTTTAAAATATATTGATTTTAAATGGTATGTACTTAATTACCAATACTAAACGTGCTTAAACCAACTGCTGTGGTAGAGATTATCCACAACGAGTTATCGATAATCGTAGGCATCTTGATTCCACACCTGCAAAAAAAAAAAAAAAAGGAAAAAAAAATTATAATGTCATCTACATGTCCAATAATAAAGTACTAACTACAACTGTTATTATTATTATTACTATTGCTACTAATGGAAACAGTTGTTTGACCTTTTTTGTTACTACTATTAGAACTAGTCATACTAGTATTAATTATGTATATATATATTGAGCCAATTCTTGCGATTAAATTTATTTTTTATATAAATGAATTCGGATAACGTGATACTTTAACTTTTTTAAAAAATAATAAATAATAAAATCACTAGTTGAGAATACTTTTTCAGTGATGATTACCTAAAAGATATAAGAGACCACACGAGTCCAAGAAAACTAGCGTAAGTGCTCGGAGCCTTCATCAGCTTCTTCCCGGCCATCACCATAACAATCCTCACCGCGGGCATCGGCGGTGGCGGCACAGGGGACACCACCACTCCCTCCTCCTCCTCCTCCTGGGCCTCCACATCCAGGCGATGTGTTGCAGCGCCAACATCGACGATCTCCGCATCCTCTTTCGGGTCGACAGCCTCACGATCGTTCCCCTCCGACGGGCAGATACTCACGTTCGTGTCGGCCGACCGGGGGAGCGGCGCGACCGGGAGTTTTCCAGCGGCAGCGTAAGTGCAAGTGGTCGCCGCGATGAACTCGTATAGGAATACAACAACGTTGAACCTGTTGAATTAATGTGAAAATTGTTACAAATTTGATAAAAGCACCGTAGAAGAATAGAGGCATTATTTGATTATGATAGTACGTACGCACCAGATGGTTAACTGGAGGAAGACGATTTGCACGATGAGTTCACCGCCGGAGGCGCCGAACATGCCTTCGAGGAGCGGCAGCCCGATGATGATCGTGTTCTGGAGCGTTGCAAGGGAGAACATCGTCACCGCCCATGCGACCGGCGACGTCGCCGACGAATGCGAGGCGTCACGACGGTGGCGGCGGAGGGCCCAGGCGAGGAGGGCGGCGAGGATGAGGAGCTTCTGGAGGGTGTCGGCGAGGAGGAGGCGGAGGTTCATGGCGTAGGGGTTGTTGCCGGCGATCACGCGGAAGATGAGCAGCGGCATCGCGACGACGGCGACGAAGTGGTTCACCCCGCCGCACTGCTCCGCCGAGAGAACGCCCCACCACCGCACTGCCGCATAGCCCACAGCCATGGCGAAGTACAGCGGCGCCACCGCCTCAGCCACCGCGTAAAGGACCGACCCTGAGATCATATATATATATATATATAGAGAGAGAGAGAGAGAGAGAGAGAGAGAGAGAGAGAGAGAGGGCGCACTAGACCGAAATATTAAGGTGAGAATAAAAATATTATAATCAAAATGAAAAGTATAAATTTTATTTTAAATAACTTTAATTAAAATTTAATTAATTTATATAAAAATTTGTTTTTATTATTAAAATTATAAATTTTATATTTTTTTAATTATTAGATCAAAATTTAAAATTTATTTCATAGCTTTATATATAACCGAAAATAAATGATTGGAAACGAAGTCAGTTCATATCTCTCTCTCTCTCTCTCTCTCTCTCTCTCTATATATATATATATATACTTTGAAATGTTTGGAAAGAATAGTTACAACAAATTAAACAAGCGCGCGAGAGAGAACTAATGAGAAAATGTATGCATATATGTATAACGTGGAGTAGTAGTAGTAGTAGTAGTAGTAGTAGTAGTAGTAGTAGTAGTAAAGAAGATGTTTTTGTGGTGTGGTGACAAATGGAGGAGACGGTGGTGGGGGCATTTATAGGAAGTGGGAGGAGGACACGTATGGAGGAAGGTGATTGGATAAGAGATGAAGGAGTACGCGCGAAGGTGGGGGAGTTGGGGGGAGTCTATGTTGTCATCCTACAAATGAGGTGTGTGGGACAAAAAAAAAAAACTTAATAATTAATGTTTAAAATTTGAATTCAAATTCTAATTATTTTATATTTTTAATTAAATTTATTTTAAAAATAACGTAATAAATAGTATATTATTTATTTTTTAGAAAAAATTGCTGAAATTATTAAATAAATAAATAAAGCCCAAAAAAATTCATTACTTTAAGGCCTGTTTGGAATGGGGTTAGAACAAGAAATAAGAGGGATATCCCTCTTATTTTAGCAAACGCATCAGAAATTATTCGTTACAGTAGTTTCAGTACAAACAGAATAAGCTGGAACAACAATTCTTGCCCATTATTTTATAATTTTTTTTTTTACCAAACTACCCCTCCTTTTCTCCTTTCTCTCTTCCCAATACACTCTCATCATCATAAATCTCTCTCTCTCCTCTCTCTCTCTTCCTTCTTTCCAATACACTCTCATCATCACAAATCCGTCTTTCTCCTCTCTCCCTTTTTAATTTAATTGGATGTTAAATTAAATATTATTTTTAAAATTTTAGAAATTTTGTTTTGATTTTAATTTTATCATAATTTTTGTAAGGCTTTAAATTTTAAAATTTTATATTCGAAATTTTAACTTTAATTTAAACAAATAAAATATTAAATTAAATATTATTTTTATAAAATATAATTTGAAATTTGATTTTAATTTTGATTTTGATTTTAATTTTATCTTAATTTTTGTAAGGCTTTAATCCATTAATTAAAACGAAGAAAGTAAAAGTTATTATGTAAAAATTAAAAAATTTTATGTTTAAAATTTATAATTTAAAATTAATATTATAAAATTTTAAATTTTAAAATTTAAATATTAAAATTTTATATTTAAAATTTTAAATTTAATTTGAGAAAATAAAATGTTAAATTAAATATTATTTTTAAAAAATATAATTTGATTATGATTTTGATTTTATCTTAATTTTTTTTAAAACTTTAATCCATTAATTAAAACGAACTAATTAGATTTTAACAACTTTTATCACATATTAAATTTTGAGGGTAAAAAGATAATTTACCCAACTTAACCTCTTTATTCCTCTTATTCTTCATTATCATACCAAACACAAAATCTCTTATCCCAGGAACCATTCCAAACACTTTTTTACTCTAGTTCCGTATTTTATATTTATCTCAGAATTAGCTAGTTCTATCTTAACCCATTACCAAACGGACCCTTAGGCTGCGTTTCGTTCCGAGATAAAACTGTGATGTTGTTAAAACAACGTAGGTCACGAGGTGATCCCAACTTGCAAGAAATTAACTAATTGTTGGTGCTTTGTACTTGTTGTCGTGCATGCAAATAATTAATTAATTGTACTAAAATACGACCTTTTAAAATTCTGATCAATAGAATTAGAAGTTGTTTCGTCTAACTTTTGAAAAATAATTTTTAGCTCAATAGATATTTAGCAATTAAGTTTTTAAAATTTATTTTTAATTTTTAAAATTATTTTTTTAATTTTTGAATCTCAAAATTAGAAACAGTTAAAATTTACTTTTTGAAAAACTGATTATTATTTTGGATTCAAATTCTATATTTTTATTTTGATTTTAGATTTAAAAATTAAAGTTAAATTTAATTTTACTTTTAAAATTTTTAATTTAAACTTTTAAAATTCAAATTTTAATTTTTAAATTTAAATTTTAAAATTTTAATTCTAGATATTTAATTTCAATTTTAAATTAAATTTTAAATTTCAAATCTCAAATTTTATAATTTTAAATTTCATATTTATTATAAAATTTAAATTTATAATTTTAAATTTTTAAATTTTAAATTTTAAATTTCAAATCTTAACTTTTATTTTTAAATTTTAAATTTTAAATTTAGATTTTAAATTTAAAATTTAAAATTTAAATTTTGATTTTAAATTTTAAAATTCAAATTTCAAATTTATATTTTAAATTAAAATATCTAATTTTAAATTATTTGTGCAAATTTAAATTTAAATTCAAAATTTAAATTATTTTAAAATAAAATTTAGAAAGAAATTAATATTTACAAATAAAGAAAAAATTTTACCAAACATCTTTAAAAATTATTTCACAAAAATTACTTTTTATCTAAGCTCAGTCAAACGTTTTATAGGTTTTAAACAAAATTAATTCTCCAAACCAAAATCAATTAGGTAGAAATCAATTTTCTAAAATTTAGGTCAAACAAGCACTAAGGCTGGAATACTATCAATAGCATTAACTTATTAATACTATCAATTTTTTAGTCTCTGGATTAAAAAATATGCGATTATGATAATAGTGGCCCCTTAGGATTTAGTGAGGGAATGGTTGAATAGTAAAAATCGTAGGAGACCACTATAATCTCAACCGCACATTCTTTCATTCAAGACTGAAAATTTGGTAGCACCAATTGCTTGGTACTATCAACAGTATTCCAATTGGACTATATATATATATATATATATATATATATTATATATATATATATATATATATATATATATATATATATGTAGAGAGAGAGAGAAGAGCTTATATACTTTCAAAAGCACAAGACTAATTATGCTTGTGAATTTTTTACCATTGGATTTGTATTGAAATTTATGTTATTGTACTTTTTCTTTATCTCTTTTTAGTTGACTTTACAATAGCACAAATTCTAATACAAATCAAATGGTAAAAAATTCACAAGCATAATTGGTCTTGTGCTTTTGAAAGTATATATATATATATATATTTATAGTCCAGCTGGAATGCTATCGATAACACAAGTAATTGACGTTATCATTTTTTTTACCATTAAATCTATCTCTTTGATTATTTTCACCTCTTGGATTGTACCGTTCAACTAATCACCCACTATACCCTCGGGAACCACTATTATTCTAACCGCACATTAATTTTTTAATTCAATAGCTAAAAACTTGATAACTCCAATGACTTGACACTATCGATAACATAATAACCCAATTATATGTATATAGTTCGGTTACGAAACTTTCAAAAGCACCAATCACTTTGTGCTTGTAAATTTTTTACCGCGAAATATAATTCTTTGACTAATTTCACCCCTTTAACTATACTATTCCACCAATTACCCACTAAATCCTAGAGGACTATTATCATTATAACCGTGCATTCCTACATCCAAAAGTTAAAAACTCACAAACACTAATAACTGTGTTTTTATAATAATAGAAGCTCAAATATATATATAAAGTAGAGCTTATATACTTTTAAAAGTATAAACCCAACTATACTTGTGAATATTCTACTATAGAATTTGCATTGAGATTCGTACTATTGTAAAGTCAACTAGAGAGAGAAATAGAAAATACAATAGCACAGATCATAATACAAATTCAATGGCAAAAAATTCACAAGTATAGTTGGGCTTGTGTTTTTAAAAATATATAAGCTCTACTATATATATATATATATATATATATATATATATATATATATATATATATATATATATATATATATATATATGAGCTTATATACTTTTAAAAGTACAAACCCAAGTATGATCGTAATTTTTTTATCATTGGATGTGCATTGAGGTTTGTGCTATTGTGCTTTTTCTTTCTCTCTCTTTAGTTGACTTTATAATAATACGGATCTCATGGTAAAAAAATCACAAGTATATTTGGGCTTATATTTTTGAAAGTATATAAGTCCTACTATATATATATTTTTGAAAGTATATAAGTCCTACTATATATATATATATATATATATATATATATATATATATATATATATATATATCACCAATGCTACCAAATTTTTCACCGTTAAATTTATTCCTTTGATCATTTTCAACTCTTAGATCATACTATATTTCCAATCACCCACTAAATTTTAGAGGCCCTTATCATCGTAACCGCACATCTCTTCATTTAAAGACAAAAAATATAATAACATTAATGACTTGGTGCTATTAATAGCGTAGTAATCATGAATAGTACTAATCATAACCGTACATTTCTTCATCTAAGAGCGAAAAAGTCAATAGTACGAAGTGCTTGATACTATTGATAATATAATAACCGGACTATATATATATATATATATATATATATATATATATATATATATATATATATATATATATATATATATATATATATATATATATATATCGGTTACTATGCTTGTAAAAGTACTAAGTAATTAGTATTTGTAAGTTTTCTACCGTTAGATCTATCTCTTTGACTAATTTCATCTCTTAGATCATGCTATTCTACCAATCACTCACTAAATTCAAGAGGCCCACTATCATCCTAACCATATATTTTTTCATTCAAGTACTAAAACCTACAAATACCAATGACTTGATACTTTTAAAAACCTAAAAGGTCAATTATATATATAACTCGGCTGGAATACTATCGATAGCGCAAAGTTATTGGTGCTGCCAATTTTTTAGCTCTTGGATTAAGCGATGCATGGTTAGGATTATAGTAGTTCCCTAGAATTTAGTGGGTAATTGATTGAATAGTAAAAAGTCTAGGGACCAATATAATTTCAACCGCACATTTTTTCATCCAATGGCTGAAAATTTAGTAATACTAATTGCTTGGTGCTATCGATAATATTCCAGCCGAACTATATATATATATATATATATATATATTATATATATATATATATATATATATATATATATATATATATATTCTTGGTAAATGCTAGTCTAAATTGCTTCTTGGTAGATTCTTACTTCACATGCATAGCTTATCTAAATGGGCTATGCTACCTGTACACCCCATTTGGGGTGTACATTCTACACCTAAGCCTATCCTAGGGTGGGTGTTTATCCACTCGTCACTTCGAAGTGACGAATAAAATTCACCCCACTCTAGAATGGATGGGGTGTAAGATGTACACCTCAAATGATGTGTACACTTATATATAGGGCTATGCTACCTGTACACCCCATTTGGGGTGTACATCCTACACCTAAATCCATCCTAGGATGGATATTTATTCACTCGTCACTTCGAAGTCACGAGTAAAATTCACCCCATCCTAAAATGGGTGGGGTGTAAAATGTACACCTCAAATGAGGTGTACACTTATATATACCCTTATATATATCCTATCTAAATTGCTTACATTGTTGGACTCAAAAAGTACTTTTTATGACAAAGCAAGCAAAAGAGCACTAGCTTTGTCATGTTAACTTTGGTGCAAAGATCCATGTAATGGTGTAAGGTGGAACAATTAATGCAGGGATTATTATTTTTTGAAAAATACTATGTATACATCCCAAATGAGGTGTATATCATACACCTCATTCCATCTAACAGTGGGAGGAATTTTACTGTGTTATTAAACTAGCTTACACAGTATTTTGTTTCGACCAATTAATTATTATGCCAATTTGATATCTAATTACATGAAACAAACATATTTCTCCTTTCATTAAATATAAACAACTTAAAAAAAAAAAGTTTACAACCCATCATATATATATATATATATATATATATATATATATATATATATTCCCATTGCACATGATGCATGTGTAAGTATTTATTCCCTAGCTATTCGTGCTTTTCTCTCCTGATTACGTGCACGTAAGGATAATTCTTTATTATAATATAACCGTACAAAAAATTAAATTAATACCTCCTCCACGGTATGAATTTATTTAATTGCTACAGTAGTCAAATACCGTATCCTTATATAAGATTCCGTATGCGTTACCTAGTCAATGGGCAATTGCATCATTGTACTCACTCAAATTAAACTTGCTCCATTTGTTGGCTCAATTTGTTTTATCATCATCATCATCATCATCATCACCATCGTTATCATCGTCCTCGTCATCCAAGTTTCTATATATAGCACGACATAAAGCTGTAACACGACATAGGACCATTAGAACAAGATTGAAGTAATTTTCATCTGAAATAATATATATATTTTTTATTTTTTATGAGAAGAGCTTAATTATGTGGGCAGAGGTTTACACGCATGCTCCTCAATTTTTGACTTTCTTTTACTATTCTAGTAAATTGAATTAAAAAAATTATCAAACTTAATAAAGTATTACCAATTTATCATTTAATAATATAGTAGTCCCTTGCTAAAAACCGATCAAAATAATCAAATTTGATAAATTATGTTAAGAATCATACACATTCATGATGCATTAACACAAACACACACACATACAATGTTATCGATAGTCCCAAACACTTAGTGCTACTAAATTTTCTGTCGTTAGATTTATTCTTTTGATCATAATTATATTATTTTTTCAATCACCTATTAAATTCTAGGAGTTCACTATTATTCTAACCGCACATCTTTTATCTAAAAATTAAAAACTTAGTAGCACCAATAACTTGTGCTATTAATAGTATAGTAATCTAGGTCTCTCTCTCTCTCTCTCTCTCTCTCTCTCTCTCTCTCTCTCTCTCTCTCTCTCTCTCTATATATATATATATATATATATATATGAAGGCCAATTTGTATAAAAAAATTATAAGTTTTGCGCTTTGATAAAAATAGACCATCTTTTTTATTTTTGTAAATTTATTCTGAATTTTTAAAAAACTAATCAAAATATAAATTTTATTTCAAAAGATATAATTTTCAAGTATAACGTTTTTCTAAAGCAATAAAATTTGATTTTAATAGTGCAACTATATTATTATTATTATTATTTTCTAAATTTAAATTTATTTTATAATACTTTTTATTTTATTAAGGAGAAAACCGTCGCGGATCAATCCACCGGTCGACTTTCTAGGTACAGAGTCATCAACAACATGCGGGCTCGAGAGCGGACAATGGCCCGAGAGCCGCGTCGCGAGTCCAATCGGTTTCTGCAAGAGATACTGTGACCTTCTCGGAGTCAGCTATGGGCTGCAGGCCCTTTAATGGGGCTAAGCTTTCAGCTAGAGCCGTGGACTAACATTAGTTAACAAGGCCACTTTATTATAATCCGCACAATAAAACATATATATATATAACAAAATAATAAAAAATATTAATAAAATATAATTTTATAAATTTTTAACTAAATATATAAGAATAAAAAAAAAATTATATCATATTAATAATAAATTAATTTAAATATATAATCAATCTATATATTCAACTCAACAGTTCACAAATAAATAAAATAATTATATATTTTCGTCATTAAGAGAGATGATAAAATTTAAAGTGCAAGTTATCAAAAATCTCTCTTCATCTCAGAATGAAAGTTATCAAAAGACTCTCTTCACCCTGGCATCCTGAGTCTTTTTCTCACAGTGTATTCTCAGCGCACTTCGTTCTAGTTGTCATGAATTTTTTTCTCGCACTGCGTCCGCGTTCTCAACGCACTTCATTCTAGTCATCATGCGCACTTCATTCTAGCCATCCCGAGTCTTATCCTCACACTGCAACCTCAACGCGTTGATGTAAATTAAGATTTAAAAAATTTAGATACATTTTTTCTTAAATTCTGAATTTGAAAGAAAGAGAAACTAAACGTATTAATTGGTGAATCCCATCACCGTTGAATAAAGAGTATTCCATCACCGTTGAATAAAAAGGTAGGAAGAAATAAAGTTATGAAGTTTGATTGATTTAAAAAAGAGATTCGACTCCAAAAAAAAAAAAAAAAAAAAAAAAAAGGAAATTGGAGAGGGTGAATGAAAAAAAAAAATTATAAGATAATTAAAAAATACATTAATTATAGAATGGAATTATAGAATGGATTTTATTTTCGTTGAATAGAGACGAGAAAAAAAAAAAAATTATCGTGACAAAATATGTTAAAAAATTATATATTGTTCGGTTTAAAAAAAAATTTGACTCAAAATAAATGTTACTATGGATAAAGGAGAAATAAAATAATTAAAAAGTATCGATAGATTCAATCTCCGTTTGAATAGAGAGAGAGAGAGAGGGAAGAAGGAAAAGCATGACGCTTCATCAGAAAAAAGAAAAAAAAAAAAAAAAATTAGTGAGGATAAAAAATATTAAAAGTTTATATATTTATATAAATAAATAATCGGTTGTTGGAGAAAAAAAATGTAATAAAAAAGTAAAATTGCAAATATGATGGTCTTCGTGCTGTTCACCATCTCACAGATCATCTCCAACAACAGCTTCTTGTGGAGGCGCCGCGCGCTTTAAGACGATGACGCCATGACTCTCAAGCCGAGCTCGCACGTGGCGGTGAAGGAGAAGGGAGATGAAGCGAAAAGAAAAAGGAGAAGGAGAGAAAGTAACGAAGAGGAAGAAGGAGACGCGATGGGAGCGAACAAAAAAAAATGAGAAAAAAAAGGAGAAAGAAAAATGACAAGGATTTTTTTGATCAATTTTCTAAAACTTCGGACCAAAATTGTAAAATCCTATAAATTTTTTATGCAAATTGATTATATATATATATATGGCACACTCAATTTTAACTGGTTTTTGTTTTTTCTCTTCTAAGGCACCCTTCAACTTTTAATTTCTCCTCACCAGTTGTTTCTATGAACACAACCACACGAAGTTAAAATGGGCCATGGCTCTGTTAACGCGGCCACTGTCGTCTTCGTAGTTCATCATTTAGATATCTGGGTGGGTACATCGTGTTCTTGGTCATTGAAGCCTCATCGTCGCTGCCGTCCTGGAAAATTACGAGCTCATTACTCGAGCGAGGGCGAACCCACGTACAATTATGGATTTTATTTTAGTGCTAAAGCTCTAAACTTGGAGGAGGTTAAAATGTGATATTTTCAGGAAGGTCATCAGGAGACCAAAAAAAAAAAAAAAAAGGTGATATTTTTCATTGACCTGGAAAGAGGAGGAGAGTACCTTGTCCTGTCATTTTATAGCTTGGTTTGCATGAGAAATGGCGCAAGAGGCGAGTCTCTCTATCTCATCAAAATTTCTTCGCTGCATAGCGTCTTTGTCGAAAATGGCATCCGATAGAACTACTGCCGAGGCCCCTGCCTCGATGTATCTTCCAATTGACTCTGCAAATATTCATATCAATCTCTACTCTCAAAACTCTACATAAAATACAATGGCTATCGCAATAAGTATATAAGTAAACTGTTTACCGGTTGTTACGCCCTGCGAAGCAACCATTGGTATACGGGGAAATGGTTTCTTCAGAGCTGATATATATCTCTCTCCACCTAACAATGAGACTGGATAAACCTGCTTGAAAAAGAAACATGACTTTGACTCGATAGAAAATACGAAATTTAACACGGCATCGTCAATGAGAAAGAGTTGCAGTATTTGTTAATTGTCACTTGGTTGCTATACTCATTCAAAACATATGAATTTCTCAGAATAATTTTTAAGGCACCGAACTAAACTTCTTGTGCATGGAAATAGTTCATGGAGAGAGCTAACCTTCACAATTTTCGCACCCGCATTATAAGCAAGCAACAACTGTAAACATTGGCCAAAGTACGAAATACAAATTAGCAAGTAATAGTAAGTAAAAAATTATGAGGCCTGAGTTGAAGAGTGCTACCATAAATCTAGTAAATGACCAATGTAGCCAAGTATTATTAGCAAGTATAACAAAGCGACAACGAAGAGATAAACAAGAGTATGTTATACTTCCGTTGGCGTCATCACTCCTGGAATATAAAGAATTTCACTTCCTTCAAACTCGAGTAATATTTCCTAGAACAGAAGAAATATGGAGTATATAAGAAACATATATAAGCCAAATTACACCAATACAGGCAAAGTAGAAAATCCGCTGAAAATATTACGGTGTACACATTTCCTTTTGAAAGTTTGAAACCAATGTTTAATCCCATCACAGTTTAGACCTTCAGCACTTAACATCCTTCTGTTCAAAATTTCAACACTATTATGCCCCCACTCAATATTTTCTAGCATATTTCCACACTTCCTATCAGTTTTTAAGGAGACAAATGACCGAAGGGAGCTAAGTACTAATAATATAAATATCATGGGAGTTCAATGTATGTTTTTTATTTTTCCGGGAGGGAGACTGCAAATCGTTAGATCTACAAGGATTTTCCCCCATTTTAGTAATAATAAAATGCTTTACTGTTGATTCAAAGATGCAGATAATATATAATTGCGAACATTGTTTGCTAAAATGGGTCAAAAAATTTAAGCTAGTGAGACGTATGCATTCGAAGAGACAAAAAGAAATTATAGTTTCAGATTTTATGATACGTACAGTGACTGAGCAGGGACTCATGAGAAATTGAGCCCCAGCATTTGCTGCTTTCCGCGCATCCTCCACATTTAAGACAGTGCCAACCTAAATAACCATCGCTATATAGTACCAAAATGTATAAGAGGGGGGGGGGGGATGATAATGCTGCAATGGAATATAACAGTTGGACAAACAAAATTCTTAGATCAGAAAATAAGTTGGTAAAGCGAGGAACATTATACAGAGTACCAATTATTACATGCTAGCTTTTAAGAAAGTAGACGGATGATTTGGAAGTCTAACAACAACACTGCAGCGTAAAAAAACTAGAATGAATTTCCACATATGAACCGAGACAATGGTATCAATGTGTAAAATATATCATTTGCCAGTTTCGTGGCAAAATTCTGATGGTGCAAAACTTAGTAAATTGTCAAAGATAACTACCCCAAATGTCAGTGCAGGATGATCTTTTCGAAGGCCCTTTATCACCTGTCGAGAAGAAAAAAAACTTCATTGTCAAATTGTCAAAGAGTAACTGCATCCAATAGCGGGGCACGACTTGTCTGTTGAGGAGAAAATTACAAGTGTAAATTGCACCAGCGGTCCTCAAACTTACAGCATAGCTTCAATTTGTCCCAATCTTTCATTTGTTACAACTTTATCATTTTCTTCAGAATCATCAATCAAATTGGACAGAAATATTCAAAAAGTCGGCATCTAAGAGCCACATAAGCAACCTATGGACCTCTGCTATGGCGATGAAACAGTGAGTTCCATCCAGTTTAACAAAGGAACTTCAGTAAAAAAAAGATAAAATTGTCCTAAAATGAATGATTAGCGACCCAACTATGACAGTTATAAGGTTGGGATCAAACTGAAACCAATTAAAGAGGTTGGGGACACCTCATGCAATTTTGCCAGATAAGAAAGAAGCTAACCTCCAATACTCCCGGAGTGGACATGACTATCTCAAGCTACACATCAAATAAGTAGGCAATTTAGTAAAAATTAGAAAAAGGACAAAAAGAAAGAATTCTATTATCCAATTAAATACTTTGAGGCAAAAAAAAAAAAATCAACGAAGCGAGACTCACGACAGAGATGCCACCTCTCAGAGCCGCAGAAGCAGCATCCATCACCGTCTTGCCACTATAAAACATTTCAGTAAGCATAGATCTTGACCGATTATTGCTTGGAATTTTAAATATCAATGGCGGTCTCAAACTCGTGAATCAACCAATTTAGTCTCTAAAGTTTGATCCGTGTAGCATTCAAGCTCTTCAGCAGCCGTCCGCATGAACGGACAGCACACCGACATCATCTCAAGGGTTTGCTGGCATGGCCATGTTTCAATCTTTTAACGCCAATCGTGCAGCTTACATGGCTTCAAATTTTTTTTTTTTTTTGTCAGACAGTAGATTACCGGAAATACTTAACTTACTCAGGACAAACTTCACAGACTATACTGTTTAAATTGAAACTAGCAACATAATTGAAATCAGGGTCAAACTTCGTAGACTAAATTTGTAGTCAACTGAATGCTAAGAAAAACGTAACAAGATCATCACTAATAGAAGAGATGCTTCTCCAAAAGAGCTTTTTTTTTTTGTTCTCTCACCGGAAAATTAACCTACTTGCAGCATGATCACTAACTTTTATTAGGTACTAAAAAACCACTAATTTGTTTCTCATTTCAATTTGACCCATAAAGACATGATTTAGTTGGAAAAAAAAAAAAAAAAAAAAAAAACATGCTATCTCGTTCTCAAAAAAAAAAAAAAAAGAAAAAAAAAAAGAAAAAAAACTTCTTAATCTATCTTCAACCAATCTGTTAGTGAAGCTTCTACACCAAATCAAAATTTATGGGCGCAAATTAGTTGTTTACATCAAATCAAGCTTGTTAATGCTAGCTAATCACTGAGATTTCTTTCTTTTTTCTTTGACCAATGAATAAAATTGAACTGTAAAACAAGTTAGCGGATTAATTGGCATCAAATTAAACCCTTTTTTTTTT